>CANSGD010001466.1:0-177172 GCA_947645195.1 Patellifolia procumbens
ATGAGGTGGTTTTGAGTCACATATCCTCCTTAACGGCACTCCGTCTACGTTGATGGGAAAAAAAGTTTCAAAAAAAAGTTTCCAGATTAAGACTAAATTTTTGTAGCAAGTTTCAATAACCAAATAATATGGAATGCCAAATATGGGGCAAAAAGGCGCCCGTATGAGGTGGTTTTGAGTCACATATGCTCCTTAATGGCACTCAGTCTACGTTGATGGAAAAAAAGGTTTCAAAAAAAGTTACCAGATTCAGACGATTTTTTTGAAGTAGGTTTCAATAACCAAAAAAATATGGAATGCCAAATATGGAGAAAAAAGGCGGCCGTATGAGTTGCTTTTGAGTCACATATGCTCCTTAATGGCACTCAGTCTACGTTAACGGAAAAAAAGGTTTCAAAAAAAAGTTTGCAGACTGAGACGATATTTTTGTAGTAGGTTTCAATAACCAAAACATATGGAATGCCAAATATGGGGCAAAAAGGCGGTCGTATGAGTTGGTTTTGAGTCACATATGCTCCTTAACGGCAATCAGTCTAAGTGGATGGAAAAAAGGTTTCAAAAAAAGTTTCGTGATTGAGACGAAATTTTTGTAGAAAGTTTCGATAACTAAAAAAATATGGAATGCCAAATATGGGGCAAAAAGGCGGTCGTATGAGTTGGTTTTGAGTTACATATGCTCCTTAATGGCACTAAGTCTACGTTGATGGAAAAAAAGGTTTCAAAAAAAAGTTTCCAGATGGAGACGATATTTTTGTAGTAGGTTTCAATAACCAAAAAAATATGGAATGCCAAATATCGGGCAAAAAGGCGGTCGTATGAGGTGGTTTTGAGTCACATATCCTCCTTAACGGCACTCAGTCCAAGTTGATAGAAAAAAGGTTTCAAAAACAAGTTTCAAGATTGAGGCGAAATTTTTGTAGTTGGTTTCGATAACCAAAAAAATATGGAATGCCAAATATGGGGCAAAAAGGCAGTCGTATGATGTGGTTTTGAGTCACATATCCTCCTTAACGACACTCAATCTACGTTGATGGAAAAAAAAATTCAAAAAAATTTTTCCAGATTAATACTAAAATTTTGTAGCAGGTTTCAATAACCAAATAATATGGAATGCCATATATGGGGCAAAAAGGCGGCCGTATGAGCTGGTTTTGAGGCACATATGCTCCTTAATGGCACTCAGTCTACGTTGATGGAAAAAAAGGTTTCAAAAAAAAATTACTAGATTGAGACGATATTATTGTAGTAGGTTTCAATAACGAATAAAATATGGAAAGCCAAATATGGAGTAAAAATGCGGCCGTATGAGGTGGTTTTGAGTCACATATGCTCCTTAATGGCACTCAATCTACGTTGAGGGAAAAAAGGTTTCAAAAAAAAGTTTCCAGATCGAGATGATATTTTTGTAGTAGGATTTAAAAACCAAAAAATATGGAATGCCAAATATGGGGCAAAAAGGCGGTCGTATGAGTTGGTTTTGAGTCACATATGCTCCTTAACGGCAATCAGTCTAAGTTGATGGAAAAAAAGGTTTCAAAAAAATGTTTCGTGATTGAGACAAAATTTTTGTAGAAGGTTTCGATAACCAAAAAAATATGGAATGCCAAATATGGGGCAAAAAGGCGGTCGTATGAGTTGGTTTTGAGTCACATATCCTCCCTAATGACACTCAGTCTACGTTGATGGAAAAAAAGGTTTCAAAAAAAAGTTTCCAGATTGAGAGGAAATTTTTGTAGTAGGTTTCGATAACGAAAAAATTATGGAATTCCAAATATGGGGCAAAAAGGCGGTCGTATGAGGTGGTTTTGACTCACATATGCTCCTTAACGGCACTCAGTCTAAGTTGATGGAAAAAAAAGTTTCAAAAAAAAGTTTCCAGATTGAGACAAAATTTTTGTAGTTGGTTTCGATAACCAAAAAAATATGGAATGCCAAATATGGGGCAAAAAGGTAGTCGTATGAGGTGGTTTTGAGTCACATATCCTCCTTAACGGCACTCAGTCTACGTTGATGGAAAAAAAAATTTCAAAAAAAAGTTTCCAGATTAAGACTAAATTTTTGTAGCAGGTTTCAATAACCAAATAATATGGAATGGCAAATATGGGGCAAAAAGGCGGCCGTATGAGATGGTTTTGTGTCACATATGCTCCTTAATGGCACTCAGTCTACGTTGATGGAAAAAAAGGTTTCAAAAAAAATTACTAGATTGAGACGATATTATTGTAGTAGGTTTCAATAACGAAAAAAATATGGAATGCCAAATATGGAGTAAAAAGGTGGCCGTATGAGGTGGTTTTGAGTCACATATGCTCCTTAATCGCACTCAGTCTACGTTGATGGAAAAAAGGTTTCAAAAAAAAGTTTCCAGATCGAGACGATATTTTTGTAGTAGGTTTCAAAAACCAAAAAATATGGAATGCCAAATATGGGGCAAAAAGGCGGTCGTATGAGTTGGTTTTTAGTCACATATGCTCCTTAAGGGCAATCATTCTAAGTTGATGGAAAAAAAGGTTTCAAAAAAAAGTTTCGTGATTGAGACAATATTTTTGTACAAGGCTTCGATAACCAAAAAAATATGGAATGCCAAATATGGGGCAAAAAGGCGGTCGTATGAGTTGGTTTTGAGTCACATATCCTCCTTAATGACACTCAGTCTACGTTGATGGAAAAAAAGGTTTCAAAAAAAAGTTTCCAGATTGAGAGTAAATTTTTGTAGTAGGTTTCGATAACGAAAAAAATATGGAATTCCAAATATGGGCCAAAAAGGAGGTCGTATGAGGTGGTTTTGAGTTACATATGCTCCTTAATGGCACTAAGTCTACGTTGATGGAAAAAAAGGTTTCAAAAAAAAGTTTCCAGATGGAGACGATATTTTTGTAGTAGGTTTCAATAACCAAAAAAATATGGAATGCCAAATATCGGGCAAAAAGGCGGTCGTATGATGTGGTTTTGAGTCACATATCCTCCTTAACGGCACTTAGTGGACGTTGATGGTAAAAAAAGGTTTCAAAAAAAACTTTTCAGATTAAGACCAAATTTTGCTAGCAGGTTTCAATAAACAAAAACATAGGGAATGCCAAATATGGGGCAAAAAGGCGGTCGTATGAGGTGGTTTTGACACACATATGCTCCTTAACGGCACTCAGTCTAAGTTGATGGAAAAAAAGTTTCAAAAAAAAGTTTCCAGATTGAGACGAAATTTTTGTAGTAGGTTTCGATAACCAATAAAATATGGAATGCCAAATATGGGGCAAAAAGGCGGTCGTATGAGGTGGTTTTGAGTCACATATCCTCCTTAACGGCACTTAGTCTACGTTGATGGAAAAAAAAGTTTCAAAAAAAAGTATCCAGATTAAGACTAAATTTTTGTATAAGGTTTCAATAACCAAATAATATGGAATGCAAAATATGGGGCAAAAAGTATGATGTATGAGGTGGTTTTGAGTCACATATGCTCCTTAATGGCACTCAGTCTACGTTGATGGAAAAAAAGGTTACAAAAAAAAGTTACCAGATTGAGACGAGATTTTTGTAGTAGGGTTCAATAACCAAAAAAATATGGAATGCCAAATATGGATCAAAAAGGCGGCCGTATGAGGTGGTTGTGAGTAACATATGCTCCTTAATGGCACTCAGTCTACGTTGAAGGAAAAAAAGGTTTCAAAAAAAAGTTTCAAAATCAAGACGATATTTTTGTAGTAGGTTTCGATAACGAAAAAAATATGGAATTCCAAATATGGGGCAAAAAGATGGTCGTATGAGGTGGTTTTGAGTCACATATGCTCCTTAATGGCACTCAGTCTACGTTGATGGAAAAAAAGGTTTCAAAAAAAATTACCAGATTGAGACGATATTTTTGTAGTAGGTTTCAATAACCAAAAAAATATGGAATGCCAAATATGGGGCAAAAAGGCAGTTGTATGAGGTGGTTTTGAGTCACATATCCTCCTTAACGGCACTCAGTCTACATTGATGGAAAAAAAGTTTCAAAAAAAAGTTTCCAGATTAAGACTAAATTATTGTAGCAGGTTTCAATAACCAAATAATATGGAATGCCAATTATGGGGCAAAAAGGCGGCCGTATGAGGTGGTTTTGAGTCACATATGCTCCTTAATGGCACTCAGTCTACGTTGATGGAAAAAAGGTTTCAAAAAAAGTTTCCAGATCGAGACGATATTTTTGTAGTAGGTTTCAATAACCAAAAAATATGGAATGCAAAATATGGGGCAAAAAGGCGGTCGTATGAGTTGGTTTTGAGTTACATATGCTCCTTAATGGCACTCAGTCTAAGTTGATGGAAAAAAAGGTTACCAAAAAAAGTTTCCAGATTGAGACGAAATTTTTGTAGTAGGTTTGGATAACTCAAAAAATATGGAATGCAAAATATGGGGCAAAAAGGCGGTCGTATGAGTTGGTTTTGAGTTACATATGCTCCTTAATGGCACTCAGTCTACGTTGATGGAAAAATAGTTTCAAAAAAAAGTTTCAAAAAAAAGTTGCCAAATTAAGACTAAATTTTTGTAGCAGGTTTCAATAGCCAAATAATATGGAATGCCAAATATGGGGCAAAAAGGCGGCCGTATGAGGTGGTTTGGAGTCACATATGCTCCTTAATGGCACTCAGTCTACGTTGATGGAAAAAAAGTATTCAAAAAAATTTTCCAGATTGAGAGGAAAATTTTGTAGTAGGTTTTGATAACGAAAAAAATATGGAATTCCAAATATGGGGCAAAAAGGCGGTCGTATGAGGTGGTTTTGAGTTACATATGCTCCTTATTGACACTAAGTCTACGTTGATGGAAAAAAAATTCAAAAAAAAGTTTCCAGATGGAGACGATATTTTTGTAGTAGGTTTCAATAACTAAAAAAATATGGAATGCCAAATATGGGGCAAAAAGGCCGTCGTATGAGGTGGTTTTGAGTCACATATCCTCCTAAACGGTACTTAGTGGACGTTGATGGTAAAAAAAAGGTTTCAAAAAAAAGTTTCCAGATTAAGACGAAATTTTGGTATCAGGTTTCAATAAACAAAAACATAGGGAATTCCAAATATGGGGCAAAAAGGAGGTCGTATGAGGTGGTTTTGACTCACAGAAGCTCTTTAACGGCACTCAGTCTAAGTTGATGGAAAAAAAGGTTTTCAAAAAAAAGTTTCCAGATTGAGACGAAATTTTTGTAGTTGGTTTCGATAACCAAAAAATATGGAATGCCAAATATGGGGCAAAAGGCAGTCGTATGAGGTGGTTTTGAGTCACATATCCTCCTTAACGGCACTTAGTGGACGTTGATGGTAAAAAAAGGTTTCAAAAAAAAGTTTCCAGATTAAGACGAATTTTTGGTAGCAGGTTTCAATAAACAAAAACATAGGGAATGCCAAATATGGGGCAAAAAGGCGGTCGTATGAGGTGGTTTTGACTCACATAAGCTCCTTAACAGCAATCAGTCTAAGTTGATGGAAAAAAAGGTTTCAAAAAAAATTTTCCAGATTGAGAAGAATTTTTTGTAGTTGGTTTCGATAACCCAAAAAATATGGAATGCCAAATATGGGGCAAAAGGATGTCGTATGAGGTGGTTTTGAGTCACATATCCTCCTTAACGGCACTCAGTCTACGTTGATGGAAAAGAAAGTTTCAAAAAAAAGTTTCTAGATTAGGACTAAATTTTTGTAGCAGGTTTCAATAATCAAATAATATGGAATGCCAAATATGGGGCAAAAAGGCGGCCGTATGAGGTGGTTTTGAGTCACATATGCTCCTTAATGGCACTCAGTGTACGTTGATGGAAAAAAAGGTTTCAAAAAAAGTTAACAGATTGAGACGATATTTTTGTAGTAGGTTTCAATAACAAAACAAATGTGGAATGCCAACTATGGGGCAAAAAGGCGGTCATATGAGGTGGTTTTGAGTCACATATCCTCCTTAACAGCACTTAGTGGACGTTGATGGTAAAAAAAGGTTTCAAAAAAAAGTTTCCAGATTAAGACGAATTTTTGGTAGCAGGTTTCAATAAACAAAAACATAGGGAATGCCAAATATGGGGCAAAAAGGCGGTCGTATGAGGTGGTTTTGACTCACATAAGCTCCTTAACGGCAATCAGTCTAAGTTGATGGAAAAAAAAGGATTCAAAAAAAAGTTTTCAGATTGAGACGAAATTTTTGTAGTTGGTTTCGATAACCAAAAAAATATGGAATGCCAAATATGGGGCAAAAGGCAGTCGTATGAGGTGGTTTTTAGTCACATATCCAGATTAAGACTAAATTTTTGTAGCAGGTTTCAATAACCAAATAATATGGAATGCGAAATATGGGGCAAAAAGGCGGCCGTATGAGGTGGTTTTGATTTACATATGCTCCTTAATGGCACTCAGTCTACGTTGATGGAAAAAAAGGTTTCAAAAAAAAGTTTCCAGATCGAGACGATATTTTTGTAGTAGGTTTCAAAAACTAAAAAATATGGAATGCCAAATATGGGGCAAAAAGGCGGTCGTATGAGTTGGTATTGAGTCACATATCCTCCTTAACGGCACTAAGTCTACGTTGATGGAAAAAAAGTTTCAAAAAAATGTTTCCAGATCGAGACGAAATTTTTGTAGTAGGTTTCGATAACAAAAAAAATATGGAATGCCAAATATGGGGCAACAAGGCTGTCGTATGAGGTGGTTTTGAGTCACATATCCTCCTTAACGGCACTCAGTCTACGTTGATGGAAAAAAAAGTTTCCAGATTAAGACTAAATTTTGT
Source organism: Patellifolia procumbens (assembly GCA_947645195.1). Lineage (NCBI taxonomy): Eukaryota > Viridiplantae > Streptophyta > Magnoliopsida > Caryophyllales > Amaranthaceae > Patellifolia > Patellifolia procumbens. Next base: position 6,742 of record CANSGD010001466.1, read on the forward strand.
AGCAGGTTTCAATAACCAAATAATATGGAATGCGAAATATGGGACAAAAAGGCGGTCGTATGAATTGGTTGTGAGTCACATATGCTCCTTAACGGCACTCAGTCTAAGTTGATGGGAAAAAAGGTTTCAAAAAAAAGATTCCTGATTGAGACGAAATTTTTGTAGTAGGTTTATATGAAATGCCAAATATGGGGCAAAAAGGCGGTCGTATGAGGTGGTTTTGACTCACATATGCTCCTTAACGGCACTCAGTCTAAGATGATGGAAAAAAAGTTTCCAGATTGAGACGAAATTTTTGTAGTAGGTTTCAATAACCAAAAAATATGGAATGCCAAATAGGGGGCAAAAAGGCGATCGTATGAATTGGTTTTGAGTCACATATGCTCCTTAACGACATTCAGTCTAAGTTGATGGAAAAAAGGTTCAAAATAAAGATTCCTGATTGAGACGAAATTTTTGTAGTAGGTTTCGATAACCAATAAAATATGGAATGCCAAATATGGGGCAAAAAGGCGGTCGTATGAGGTGGTTTTGAGTCACATATCCTCCTTAACGGCACTTAGTCTACGTTGATGGAAAAAAAAGTTTCAAAAAAAAGTATCCAGATTAAGACTAAATTTTTGTAGAAGGTTTCAATAACCAAATAATATGGAATGCCAAATATGGGGCAAAAAGTCAGATGTATGAGGTGGTTTTGAGTCACATATGCTCCTTAATGGCACTCAGTCTACGTTGATGGAAAAAAAGGTTTCAAAAAAAGTTACCTGATTGAGACGAGATTTTTGTAGTAGGGTTCAATAACCAAAAAAATATGGAATGCCAAATATGGAGCAAAAAGGCGGCCGTATGAGGTGGTTTTGAGTCACATATGCTCCTTAATGGCACTCAGTCTACGTTGATGGAAAAAAGGTTTCAAAAAAATATTTCCAAATCGAGACGATATTTTTGTAGTAGGTTTCGATAACGAAAAAAATATGGAATTCCAAATATGGGGCAAAAAGGCGGTCGTATGAGGTGGTTTTGAGTCACATATGCTCCTTAATGGCACTCAGTCTACGTTGATGGAAAAAAAGGTTTCAAAAAAAAGTTACCAGATTGAGACGATATTTTTGTATTAGGTTTCAATAACAAAAAAAATAAGGATTGCCAAATATGGGGCAAAAAGGCTGTCGTATGAGGTGGTTTTGAGTCACATATCCTCCTTAACGGCACTTAGTGGACTTTGATGGTAAAAAAAAGGTTTGAAAAAAAAGTTTCCAGATTAAGATGAAATTTTGGTATCAGGTTTCAATAAACAAAAACATAGGGAATGCCCAATATGGGGCAAAAAGGAGGTCGTATGAGGTGGTTTTGAGTCACATATGCTCCTTAATGGCACTCAGTGTACGTTGATGGAAAAAAAGGTTTCAAAATAAGTTAACAGATTGAGACGATATTTTTGTAGTAGGTTTCAATAACCAAAAAAATTTGGAATGCCAAATATGGAGCAAAAAGGCGGCCGTATGAGGTGGTTTTGAGTCACATATGCTCCTTAATGGCACTCAGTCTACGTTGATGGAAAAAAAGGTTTCAAAAAAAAGTTTCCAGATCGAGACGATATTTTTGTAGTAGGTTTCAATAACTAAAAAATATGGAATACCAAATATGGGGCAAAAAGGCGGTCGTATGAGTTGGTTTTGTGTCACATATCCTCCTTAACGGCACTAAGTCTACGTTGATGGAAAAAAAGTTTCAAAAAAAGTTTCCAGATCGAGACGATATTTTTGTAGTAGGTTTCAATAACCAATAAATATGGAATGCCAAATATGGGGCAAAAAGGCGGTCGTATGAGTTGGTTTTGAGTCACATATGCTCCTTAACGGCACGCAATCTAAGTTGATGTAAAAAAAGGTTTCAAAAAAAAGTTTCCAGATTGAGACGAAATTTTTGTAGTAGGTTTCGATAACCAAAAAAATATGGAATTCCAAATATGGGGCAACAAGGCTGTCGTATGAGGTGGTTTTGAGTCACATATCCTCCTTAACGGCACTCAGTCTACATTGATGGAAAAAAAAGTTTCATAAAAAAGTTTCCAGATTAAGACTAAATTTTGTAGCAGGTTTCAATAACCAAATAATATGGAATGCGAAATATGGGACAAAAAGGTGGTCGTATGAATTGGTTTTGAGTCACATATGCTCCTTAACGGCACTCAGTCTAAGTTGATGGAAAAAAAGGTTTCAAAAAATAGATTCCTGATTGAGACGAAATTTTTGTAGTAGGTTTATATGAAATGCCAAATATGGGGCAAAAAGGCGGTCGTATGAGGTGGTTTTGAGTCACATATCCTCCTTAACGGCACTTAGTGGACGTTGATGGAAAAAAGGTTTTAAAAATAAGTTTCCAGATTGAGACCAAATTTTTTTAGTAGGTTTCAATAACCAAAAAAATATGGAATGCCAAATATGGGGCAAAAAGGCGGTCGTATGAGGTGGTTTTGAGTTACATATGCTCCTTAATCGCACTAAGTCTATGTTGATGTAAAAAAAGGTTTCAAAAAAAAGTATCCAGATGGAGACGATATTTTTGTAGTAGGTTTCAATAACCAAAAAAATATGGAATGCCAACTATGGGGCAAAAAGGCGGTCATATGAGGTGGTTTTGAGTCACATATCCTCCTTAACGGCACTTAGTGTACGTTGATGGTAACAAAGGTTTCAAAAAAAAGTATCCAGATTAAGACGAAATTTTGGTTGCAGGTTTCAATAACCAAAAACATAGGGAATGCCAAATATGGGGCAAAAAGGCGGTCGTATGAGGTGGTTTTGACTTACATATGCTCCTTAACGGCGCTCAGACTAAGTTGATGGAAAAAAAGATTTCAAAAAAAAGTTTCCACATTAAAACGAAATTTTTGTAGTAGGTTTCGATAACCAAAAAAAATGGAATGCCAAATATGGGGCAAAAAGGCAATCGTATGAGGTGGTTTTAAGTCACATATCCTCCTTAACGACACTAAGTCCACGTTGATGGAAAAAAAAGTTTCAAAAAAAATTTCGAGATTGAGACGATATTTTTGTATCAAGTTTCAATAACCAAAAAAATATGGAATGCCAAATATGGGACAAAAAGGCGGTCGTATGAGGTGGTTTTGAGTTACATATGCTCCTTAATGGCACTATGTCTACGTTGATGGAAAAAAAGGTTTCAAAAAAAAGTATCCAGATGGAGACGATATTTTTGTAGTAGGTTTCAATAACCAAAAAAATAGTGAATGCCAAATATGGGGCAAAAAGGCGGTCGTATGAGGTGGTTTTGAGTCACATATCCTCCTTAACGGCACTTAGTGTACGTTGATGGTAATAAAGGTTTCAAAAAAAAGTTTCCAGATTAAGACGAAATTTTGGTAGCAGGTTTCAATAAACAAAAACATAGGGAATGCCAAATATGGGGCAAAAAGGCGGCCGTATGAGTTTGTTTTGAGTCACATATGCTCCGTAACGGCACTCAGTCTAAGTTGATGGAAAAAAAGGTTTCCAAAAAAAGTATCCAGATTGAGACGATATTTTTTTAGTAGGTCTCGATAACCAAAAAAATATGAAATGCCAAATATGGGGCAAAAAGGCGGTCGTATGAGGTGGTTTTGAGTTACATATCATCCTTAATGACACTCAGTCTACGTTGATGGAAAAAAAGGTTTAAAAAAAAGTTTCCAGATGGAGACGATATTTTTCTACTAGGTTTCAATAACCAAAAAAATATGGTATGCCAAATATGGGGCAAACAGGCGGTCGTATGAGGTGGTTTTGAGTCACATATGCTCCTTAATGTCACTCAGTTTAAGTTGATGGAAAAAAAGGTTTCAAAAAAAAGTTTCCCGATTGAGACGATATTTTTGTAGTAGGTTTCGATAAATTTTTTTTTTTGGAATGCCAAATATGGGGAAAAAAGGCGGTCGTATGAGGTTGTTTTTAGTCAGATATGCTCCTGAACAGCACTCGGTCTAAGTTGATGGAAAAAAAAGGTTTTAAAAATAAGTTTCCAGATTGAGACGAAATTTTTGTAGTAGGTTTCAATAACCAAAAAATTATGGAATGCCAAATATGGGGCAAAAAGGCGGTCGTATGAGGTGGTTTTGAGTTACATATGCTCCTTAATCGCACTAAGTCTATGTTGATGTAAAAAAAGGTTTCAAAAAAAGTATCCAGATGGAGACGATATTTTTGTAGTAGGTTTTAATAACCAAAAAAATATGGAATGCCACCTATGGGGCAAAAAGGCGGTCATATGAGGTGGTTTTGAGTCACATATCCTCCTTAACGGCACTTAGTGTACGTTGATGGTAACAAAGGTTTCAAAAAAAAGTTTCCAGATTAAGACGAAATTTTGGTAGCAGGTTTCAATAATCAAAAACATTGGGAATGCCAAATATCGGGCAAAAAGGCGGTCGTATGAGGTGGTTTTGACTTACATATGCTCCTTAACAGCGCTCAGACTAAATTGATGGAAAAAAAGGTTTCAAAAAAACGTTTCCAGATTGAGACGAAATTTTTGAAGTAGGTTTCGATAACCAAAAAAAAATGGAATGCCAAATATGGGGCAAAAAGGCAATCGTATGAGGTGGTTTAAGTCACATATCCTCCTTAACGACACTCAGTCTACGTTGATGGAAAAAAAAGTTTCAAAAAAAGTTTCCAGATTGAGACGAAATTTTTATATCAAGTTTCAATAACCAAAAACTATGTAATGCCAAATATGGGGCAAAAAGGCGGTCGTATGAGGTGGTTTTGAGTTACTTATGCTCCTTAATCGCACTAAGTCTACGTTGATGGAAAAAAAGGTTTCAAAAAAAAGTATCCAAATGAAGACGATATTTTGTAGTAGGTTTCAATAACCAAAAAAAATATGGAATGCCAAATATGGGGCAAAAAGGCTGTCGTATGAGGTGGTTTTGAGTCACATATCCTCCTTAACGGCAGTTAGTGTACTATGATGGAAAAAACGGTTTCAAAAAAAAGTTTCCAAATTAAGACGAAATTTTGGTAGCAGGTTTCAATAAACAAAAACATAGGGAATGCCAAATATGGGGCAAAAAGGCGGCCGTATGAGTTTGTTTTGAGTCACATATGCTCCTTAACGGCACTCAGTCTAAGTTGATGGAAAAAAAGGTTTCAAAAAAAAGTTTCCAGATTGAGACGAAATTTTCTAGTAGGTTTCGATAACCAAACAAATAACGAATGCCAAATATGGGGCAAAAAGGCGGTCGTATTAGTTGGTTTTGAGTCACATATGCTCCTTAACGGCACTCAGTCTAAGTTGAGGGAAAAAAAGGTTTCAAAATAAAGTTTCCAGATTGAGACGAAATTTTTGTAGTAGGTTTCGATAACCAAAAAATATGGAATGCCAAATATGGGTCAAAAAGGCAGCCGTATGAGGTGGTTTTGAGTCACATATCCTCCTTAACGGCACTTAGTGTACGTTGAGGGGAAAAAAAGGTTTCAAAAAAAAGTTTCCAGATTGAGACGAAATTTTTGTAGCAGGTTTCAATAACCAAAATAATATGGAATGCCAAATATGGGGCAAAAAGTCGGCCGTATGAGGTGGTTTTGAGTCACATATGCTCCTTAATGGCACTAAGTCTCTGTTGATGGAAAAAAAGGTTTCAAACAAAAGTTTCCAGATTCCTTAACGGCACTAAGTCTACGTTGATGGAAAAAAAGGTTTCAAAAAAAAGTTTACAGATGGAGACGATATTTTTGTTGTAGGTTTCAATGACCAAAAAAATATGGAATGCTAAATATGGGGAAAAAAGGCGGTCGTATGAGGTGGTTTTGAGTCACATATCCTCCTTAACGGCACTTTGTGTACGTTGATGGAAAAAAAGGTTTCAAAAATAAGTTTCTAGATTGAGACGAAATTTTTGTAGTAGGTTTCGATAACTAAAAAAATATGGAATGCCAAATATGGGTCAAAAAGGCAGTCTTATGAGGTGGTTTTGACTCACATATCCTCCTTGACGGCACTCAGTCTACGTTTAGGGAAAAAAAAGTTTCAAAAAAAAGTTTCCAGATTGAGACTAAATTTTTGTAGCAGGTTTCAATAACCAAAATAATATGGAATGCGAAATATGGGGCAAAAAGGCGGCCGTATGAGGTGGTTTTGAGTCACATATGCTCCTTAATGGGATTAAGTTTCGGTTGATGGAAAAAAAGGTTTCAAACAAAAGTTTCCAGATTGAGAAGATATTTTTGTAGTAGGTTTCAATAACCAAAAAAATATAGAATGCCAAATATGGGGCAAAGAGGCGGTCGTATGAGTTGGTTTTGAGTCACATATGCACCTTAACGGCACTCAGTCTAAGTTGATGGAAAAAAAGATTTCAAAAAAAAGTTTCCAGATTGAGACGAAATTTTTGTAGTGGGTTTCGATAACCAAACATATAAGGAATGCCAAATATGGGGCAAAAAGGATGTCGTATGAGTTGGTTTTAAGTCACATATCCTCCTTAATAGCACACAGTCTATGTTGATGGAAAAAAAGGTTTCACCTCTCTCTTCCTCTTTCTCTATCTTTGAGCTCCTCTATGATTGATGGCTAAAACTCGAAGTAAGAAGGGGAATGGGGGGAAATCAGAGGGTGGAAATGGAAATCAAAGAGCAAAATCAAGCACCAAACCACAAAAAGTCAACAAAACCCAAATCACAAATAAAATTGATGATCAACCTTCATCATCGTCTATGGTGGGAAAGCCTCAATGGCAATCAGACCTTGATTCATCTTCGTCAGGAAGTGAAATGGACTCAGAAGGCAGTGATTATGATAGCCCCAAACTAGCTTTGTTGAATCAAAAGAGTCAAATCACTACAATACATGTTACCCGAGCTTCGAAAGTCAACAATGGAGGTACTCTAATTGATAGTGCTAATTTGATCAATATTGGCTCAAATGTGATTGACTTGAATGTTAAAACTGATATGAATGCGAAAACTTATATGAATGCTCATATTAAATCACCTATTGCAAACCTTAAACTCAGTGAATCTAAGATCCCTTCTCCAGAGAGGGTTCTTGATCACAATCTTGACTGCGTTGACTTGAATGAGAGCATTACTGATTTGGAAATGCCTGTTCCTCCTGTTCATAGCATGATTGACAAGCCAGTGATAGATTGGGAGGATGTTGAAGAGGAAATTGAGTATTGGAGTTCTGCTGTGGTATGTTTTGTAGTTGGAGCCAAACCTCCACTCCAAGTGTTTGATGGTTTCATTAAGAGAATCTGGGGTTCTCTTGGAATAAGGGTTATTGCTCCTATTGAGAATGGGGGGTTCTTGGTGAGATTCATTGACAAGAAAACAGTAGATAAAGTCCTTGAGGGGGCTTATTTCTTTGATAGTAAACCTATGCTAATCAAGCAATGGGACCCTGATGAGAGCATGGATGAATGTGAAACTCCCACAGTGCCAATTTGGATACAATTACCAAATCTGGGATTGAAGTTTTGGGGTAGGAGGTGCCTCATCAAGATTGTTGGGGGGGGTTGGTACCTTGAGAAAGTTAGATACATACACTGAATTGAAGCAAAGAACAAAATATGCCAGAATCATGATTGAAGTGCAACTAGATCAGGAGTTCCCTGAGCAAATCTCATTTATTAATGAGAAGGATCTAGAGATGGTGCAGGAGGTTTTCTATGAATGGAAACCAACAAAATGCACTGGCTGCAAGAAGTTTGGGCATGTCAGAGAGGAATGCTGGTTCAAAGACAAACCTAAAAAGGTTTGGAGACCAAAACAACAACCTACTAAAATCCCAGTCAAAGAAAGAGTTGTTGATGAGGATGGATTCATATCCTTAAGCTCTAGGAAGAGTGGGGCTGCTCAGAAGGTTGTAACTACTACACCTTCAACTGTCATCAATAATTCATTCACAGCTTTGGAGAGCAGGGGGGTTACTGATGATCAACAGGTTGTGACAGTAGTTGTGAGCAATAACAGTGCTAGAGAGCAGGGGTTGATAACCCCTTCTCCTAATGGATAGTATACTATTTTGGAATACCAGGGGGTTGAATAGCTATAGCAAACAATGTAGTGTGAGAGATTTCATACATAAACACAATGCTAAGCTAATTTGCCTCCTGGAAACCAAGGTCAAGGCCAAGAATATTGGATCCTTGTACCTCAATATTTGTCCTGGTTGGTGTTTGACTTCAAACTTGCCTTGGCATGGTAGGGGCAGAGTTGTAGTAACTTGGGACCCTAGTGTCTTTCAAGTGGATATCAGAAAATGTACAGATCAATTGGTGCACTGCAAAATTAAGCCAGTTCACTCACAAGCCTTTTTCTGCACCTTTATCTATGCTTTTAATAGAGGTGTAGAAAGAAAACCTCTATGGAGGGATCTCTGTGATTTGAATAGCAGTTTGAAAGGCCCTTGGGTTTGGGGTGGTGACTTTAATGTCATCCTCAATGAGGAGGAAAAAACAGGTGATCTTCACACTAAAAGAGAAATGGAAGAATTTCAAGAATGTGTGAACAGATGTGGGATGGAAGACATTAAGTTCAGTGGAAGATGGTTCACTTGGACCAATAAGCAAGATGAAAATAGCAGAGTGATGACCAAGATAGATAGAGTGATGGCCAATGTTGATTGGTTACCCCAACACACTAACTCAGAGGTCACCTTTTTATCTGAAAGTGATTTTGATCACAGCCCTGCAATACTAAGGAGCTATGCTGAGATTCAGGGTTACAAACCATTCAGGTTCTTTAACTTGTGGTGTGCTCAGGAGGGATACCAGGACTTAATAAAGAAGGTCTGGTCTACACATATCCAAGGATATGCTATGTTTCAAGTTACTCAAAAGCTTAAACTTCTCAAACCTGTTTTGAGAAAGTTTAATGCACAGATTGGTGATGTAGCCAGTAATGTGAAACAAGCCTCCAAAAAGCTTGATGCTGCTCAGAGTGCAATGCATAACAATCCTAATGCTATTGAGATCAAAGAGGAATATGAGGCTGCTCAGCAACTAAAAAAGGCAAAATCAGACTACCTGCTGTTCTTGAAACAGAAAGCAAAAGAGGACTGGATCTGCTGGGGGGATGATAACACTGCTATCTTTCATCAGGCTGTTAAGGCTAGACTCAACAAGAACAAAATTAACACTGTTCAAGATATTGCAGAAGAATGGATTATGGACCCTCAAGGGGTTTGTGCTCAATTCATAAATCACTTCTCTAGATTTATGAATGATACACAACCAGTTTCCAAGATCAAAGCTATAATTATACAATAGGGTGAAGTCTTGTCTGAGGAGTTACAAGATTCACTAAACATGTCATTCTCTCCTGCTGAAATCAAAGAAGCAATATGGTCCATACCTGATGATAAGGCTCCAGGTATTGATGGCTATAGGAGCTATTTTTTAAAAGCAAGCTGGGAGATTGTGGGCCCAGACATGATAGCTGCTGTTCAGGAATTCTTCCAAACAGGTGAAATGCTTAAAGTAGTTAACACTACTTCCATTTCATTAGTTCCTAAAATCAATTGTCCAAAAAAAGTTCATGAATATAGGCCAATTGCATGCTGTTCAGTTTTGTATAAGTGCATTTCCAAGCTTATCTGCTCTAGGCTTAAAGTTGTTCTGCCTCATATAGTCTCCCAAAGCCAGGGGGGCTTTCATATGTGGTAGGAGTATACTTCATAATATCTTGGTTTGCCAAGATCTAGTAAGGTTTTATGCTAGGAAACACTCAACTCCAAGCTGCATGATGAAGGTTGATTTACAGAAAGCATATGATACAGTTGAATGGGCTTTCTTGGAGGATTTATTGGAGGCTTTGAAGTTTCCAAAACACTTTATCAAGATCATCATGGCTTGTGTCACAACTGCTAGTTTCACTCTGCTCATTAATGGAACTAGTCAAGGCTTCTTTTGCTCAAAAAGGGGGTTAAGACAAGGAGACCCAGTTTCCCCTTTGTTGTTCACTCTATGCATGGAGTATTTGACAAGAACTTTAAAATATCTAGGGGGTAGGAAAGATTTTAAATTCCACCCTAGATGTGCTGATTTGAAACTAAACACCTTATGCTTTGCTGATGATTTACTGGTGTTCTGTAAAGGAGAGCTCCAAAGTGCCAGACTGTTACTCCAGGGTCTCAAACATTTTGAACTTGTTTCAGGGCTAGTGGCTAACAAGGGGAAATCTGAGCTGTTTCATGTTAACATGGCTGAGAATGAGGTTCTGCAATTGACACAGAAATCTGGGTTCCAGTTGGGATCTTTGCCTTTCAAATATTTGGGGATGCCTATCTGTAACAGGAAACTCAGCATTCATGATTGTGATCACCTGATCAATAAGATCATGCAGAGAATCAAAACATGGCAAACAAGACACCTTTCATTTGCTGGGAGACTTCAACTAGTAAATTCTGTCCTTATGAGTATTTGCACATACTGGATGCAAATAATTGTGATCCCTAAAGCAGTTATTGCAAGAGTGAATCAACTCTGTAGAAGATTTTTCTGGGAGGGCAAGACAGAAGGTTATAGAACTGGTTTTATTAAATGGGATTCAGTTTGTAAGCCTAAGAAACATGGAGGTTTGGGTGTGAGAGATTTAGCTTTGTGGAATGTGATTGCAGTGGGGAAAATTGCTTGGCAAATAGCAGAGAAAAAAGATAACCTCTGGGTTAAGTGGGTCCACAGTGTTTATTTGAAAGGGGCAGATTGGTGGGTTTACAAACCTGCCACCACTGGGAGTTGGGTGTGGAAACAGCTCTGTAAAATCAAAAATCAGTTACAAAGTTGGATCCTTCAACCTTGGTGGAATATTGGCACATATTCAATTGCAAAGATTTATCATGGCATTGTGAATATGGGGACCAAAGTGGATTGGCATGGCATTATTTGGATAAAGCTTGCTATGCCTAAACATAAATTTCTGTGGTGGGTGGCAGTTCAACAAAGGCTCCCAGTTAGAGAAAGGATAGCTAGATTCATAACATGTGAATCTCAACTATGCTGCATCTGTGAACTACAACAGGAAACACATCAACATCTGTTCTTTGAATGCCAGTACACAAGAGGAGTTTGGCAAGAAATTGGACAATGGTTAGGTGTCCAACAGCAGCCTGATTGCATGAAGCAGGTGTTAAACTGGCTCAGAAGAGGAAAGAAGCTAACATATGTACAACTGCAAGTACTTATAGCAACTGTTGCTGGTATGTTCTACCATGTGTGGAGGGCAAGGAATCAGGCTTTATGGCTAGCTAAAGCCCCTACAATCAGTCACACTGTCAAAAGGGTCAAGTTCTTTGTTATTCAAAGATCAACTATACTTTACACTTGTAAATTGAAAGCTAAAGATAGGGATTGGCTTCATAAGCTTTGTAATTAGCATACATATGACCTTGAGTTGGGGATTGTCCCATCCAAGAGGAGTTAGGTTGTAAACAAGGTTTTTGGTGATACGTCATTTTTTAATTTACCAAAAAAAAAAAAAAGTTTCAAAAAAAGTTTCCAGATGGAGACGATATTTTTGTAGTAGGTTTCAATAACCAAAAAAATATGGTATGCCAAATATGGGGCAAAAGGCGGTCGTATGAGGTGGTTTTAAGTCACATATGCTCCTTAACAGCACTCAGTCTAAGTTGATGGAAAAAAAGGTTTCAAAAATAAGTTTCCAGATTGAGACAAAATTTTTGTAGTAGGTTTCAATAACCAAAAAAATATGGAATGCCAAACATGGGGGAAAAAAGGCAGTCGTATGAGTAGGTTTTGAGTCACATATGCTCATTAACAGCACTCAGTCTAAGTTGATGGAAAAAAAGGTTTCAAAAAAAAGCTTCCAGATTGAGACGATATTTTTGTAGCAGGTTTCAATAGCCAAAAAAATATGGAATGCCAAATATGGAGCAAAAATACGGTTGTATGAGGTGGTTTTGTGTCACATATGCTCCTTAACAACACTCATTGTAAGTTGATGGAAAAAAGGTTTCAAAAAAAGTTTCCAGATTGCGACGAAATTTTTGTAGTAGTTTTCGATAACCAAAAAAATATGGAATGCCAAATATGGGGCAAAAAGGCAGTCGTATGAGGTGGTTTTGAGTCACATATCCTCCTTAACGACACTCAATCTACGTTGATGGAAAACAAAGTTTCAAAAAAAAGTTTCCAGATTGAGACGAAATTTTTGTAGCAGGTTTCAATAACCAAGATAATATGGAATGCCAAATATGGGGCAAAAAGGCGGCCGTATGAGGTGGTTTTGATTCACATATGCTCCTCAATGACACTCAGTCTACGTTGATGGAAAAAAAGGTTTCAAAAAATTTTTCCAGATGGAGACGAAATTTTTGTAGCAGGTTTCAATAACCAAAAAAATATGGAATGCCAAATATGGGGCAAAAAGGCGGTCGTATGAGTTGGTTTTGAGTCACATATCCTCCTTAAAGGCACTTAGTGTACGTCGATGGTAAAAAAGGTTTCAAAAAAAAGTTTCCAGATTTAGACAAATTTGGTAGCAGGTTTCAATAAACAAAAACATAGGGAATGCCAAATATGGGGCAAAAAGGCGGTCGTATGAGGTGGTTTTGACTCACATATGCTCCTTAACGGCACTCAGTCTAAGTAGATGGAAAAAAAGTTTTCAAAAATAAGTTTCCAGATTGAGACGAAAATTTTGTAGTAGGTTTCGATAACCAAAATAATATGGAATGCCAAATATGGGGCAAAAAGGCGTTTATATGAGGTGGTTTTGAGTTACATATGGTCCTTAATCGCACTAAGTCTACGTTGATGGAAAAAAGGTTTCAAAAAAAATTTTCCAGATGGAGACGATATTTTTGTAGTAGGTTTCAATAACAAAAAATATATGGAATGCCAAAAATGGGGCAAAAAGGCGGTCGTATGAGGTGGTTTTGAGTCACATATCCTCCTTAACGGCACTTAGTGTACGTTGATGGTAAAAAAGGTTCAAAAAAAAGTTTCCAGATTAAGACGAAATTTTGGTAGCAGGTTTCAATAAACAAAAACATAGGGAATGCCAAATATGGGGCAAAAAGGCGGTCGTATGAGGTGGTTTTCACTTACATATGCTCCTTAACGGCGCTAAGTCTAAGTTGATGGAAAAAAAGGTTTCAAAAAAAAGTTTCCAGATTGAGACGAAATTTTTGTAGTAGGTTTCGATTACCAAAAACAAAATGGAATGCCAAATATGGGGCAAAAAGGCAATTGTATGAGGTGGTTTTGAGTCACATATCCTCCTTAACGACACTCAGTCTAAGTTGATGGAAAAAAAGGTTTCAAAAAAAAGTTTCCAGATTGAGACGAAATTTTTGTAGTAGGTTTCGATAACCAAAAACAAAATGGAATGCCAAATATGGGGCAAAAAGGCAATCGTATGAGGTGGTTTTGAGTCACATATCCTCCTCAACGACACTCAGTTACGTTGATGGAAAAAAAAGTTTCAAAAAAAAGTTTCCAGATTGAGACGAAATTTTTGTAGCAGGTTTCAATAACCAAAATAATATGGAATGCGAAATATGGGGCAAAAAGGCGGCCGTATGAGGTGGTTTTGATTCACATATGCTCCTTAATGGCACTAAGAGTATTGCCTGGTCTGGTTAGCCAAAGTCAGAGTGCATTTGTGGCAGGTAGAAGCATCATTGATAATATACTGTTATGTCAAGATCTTGTCAAGCATTATACAAGAAAACAAGCTGCCAGAAGCTGTTTGATGAAAATTGACCTGCAAAAAGCTTATGATACTATTGAATGGCTATTTGTGCATGATTTGCTCTAGGCCCTTAATTTCCCTAAGGGTTTCATTGATATTCTGATGGTATGTATATCTACTACCAGGTATACTATCCTCTTTAATGGGGCCTGTACAGAATTGTTTGAGGCTAAGAGAGGATTAAGACAAGGGGACCCTATTCCCCCCTTGTTTTTGTCCTATGTATGGAATACTTAACTAGGATACTCAATTATCAAGGGGCAAAAAGTGAGTTTCATTTCCACCCCAGATGTCAAGACTTGAAACTAAATAGCCTTTGTTTTGCTGATGATCTCATGGTTTTCAGTAGAGGAGATTATAGAAGTGTCTGCTTGATGCTCCAAGGGTTGAAACTTTTTGAGAAATCTTCTGGCCTAGCTGCTAATAAATAGAAATCTGAAAATTTTCAGGTTAACATGGAAGCTACAGAGCTACATAGGATAAAAAGGATGTCTGGGTTTGGTTCTGGTGCCTGGCCCCTCAAATATCTTAGTGCTCCCATTAGCACCAAAAAACTGAGAATTGCAGATTATGAGAAGTTGGTTGAGAAAATGCTGTTTAGGATCCAATCTTGGCAGCATAGAATGCTGTCTTTTGCTGGCAGACTCCAACTTGTCAACTCTGTGCTGATGAGTGTCTGTAACTACTGGATGCAGATATTCATTCTTCCTGAGGCTGTCCTTTCAAGAATCAATCAAATTTGCAGAGTCTACTTATGGCAAGGTAATGCTAAGTACCTTAAACCAGTAGAAAGAGCCATGGAGGCCTGGGTGTTAGAGATATAAAATTATGGAACCTCCTAGCAGTTAGTAAGCAAATTTGGGCCATTGCTGAAAAGAAAGACACCCTTTGGGTGAGGTGGGTTAATTCAGTTTACATTCAGGGAGATGACTGGTGGCATCACCACTCTAAGTCCACTGCTAGCTGGATATGGAGATATTTCTGCCAAGTTAGAGATGAGATTAAACAAGCAGCCTGGCTTCCTCAACCTGGCCAAGTCTTCTCCATTGGTAATTGTTATAAACAAGCACAGAAGAGGGGTAATAAAGTGGTGTGGGATAGGATTGTATGGAATAGGTTAAACACACCTAAACATAGTTTCATGATATGGTTAGCAGCTCATCAAAGGATTATGACAAGAGAAAAGCTCAAGAAATATGGTGTCTGTGATGAGGACACCTGTACCATCTGTGGATCTCACACTGAGAGCCTTGATCAGTTACTGTTTCATTGCTACTTCAGCAAGCAGGTATGGGAGGAGTGTCTGGTATGGATCAAGATCAAGAAGAGGTGGACTAGCATGGATGACTGCCTTCACTGGATCAGTAAAAGGGGTAATATGTCTCAAGCTAATAGGAAAATAGTTTATTCTGTTGTAGCTGCTGTTGTGTATAACATTTGGCTTGCTAGAAATCAGGCCTACTGGTGTAGTTATGTTCCTAGTGTTGATAGTTGTTTTGCTTCTATCAAGTTTGTAATTAGAACTAGGATGAAGCTAGTCTATAACTCTAAGGCCTTCTCTAAGATCAAATGTTGGCTAGATGAGCTCCAATTGTAATAGTTACTCTTAGGTGGTTGGGGAGACTTCCTAGAAGGGTTGCCACCACTCTGGAGTAGATTGTAATTGTGTTTGGTATTTAATATATCTTTTCACTTATCTAAAAAAAAAAAAACGTATCAAAAAAAAGTTTCCAGATGGAGACGAAATTTTTGTAGCAGGTTTCAATAACCAAAAAAATATGGAATGCCAAATATGGGGCAAAAAGGCGGTCGTATGAGTTGGTTTTGAGTCACATATCATCCTTAACGGCACTTAGTGTACGTCGATGGTAAAAAAAGTTTCAAAAAAAAGTTTCCAGATTAAGACGAAATTTTGGTAGCAGGTTTCAATAAACAAAAACATAGGGAATGCCAAATATGGGGCAAAAAGGCGGTCGTATGAGGTGGTATTGACTCACATATCCTCCTTAACGGCACTCAGTCTAAGTAGATGGGAAAAAAAGTTTCAAAAATAAGTTTCCAGATTGAGAAGAATTTTTTTTAGCAGGTTTCAATAACCAAAAAAATATGGAATGCCAAATATGGGGCAAAAAGGCGGTCGTATGAGGTGGTTTTGAGTTACATATGGTCCTTAATCGCACTAAGTCTACGCTGATGGAAAAAAGGTTTCAAAAAAAGTATCCAGATGGAGACGATATTTTTGTAGTAGGTTTCAATAACAAAAAATATATGGAATGCCAAAAATGGGGCAAAAAGGCGGTCGTATGAGGTGGTTTTGAGTCACATATCCTCCTTCACGGCACTTAGTGTACGTTGATGGTAAAAAAGGTTTCAAAAAAAAGTTTCCAGATTAATACGAAATTTTGGTAGCAGGTTTCAATAAACAAAAACATAGGGAATGCCAAACATGGGGCAAAAAGGCGGTCGTATGAGGTGGTTTTGACTTACATATGCTCCTTAACGGCGCTAAGTCTAAGTTGATGGAAAAAAAGGTTTCAACTCTCTCTTCCTCTTTCTCTCTCTTTGAGCTCCTCTAGGATTGATGGCTAAAACTCGAAGTAAGAAGGGGAATGGGGGGAAATCAGAGGGTGGGAATGAAAATCAACGAGCAAAATCAAGCACCAAACCAAAAAAAGTCAACAAAACCCAAATCACAAATAAAATTGATGATCAACCTTCATCATCGTCTATGGCGGGAAAGCCTCAATGGCAATCAGACCTTGATTCATCTTCTTTAGGAAGTGAAATGGACTCAGAAGGCAGTGATTGTGATAGCCCCAAACTAGCTTTGTTGAATCAAAAGAGTCAAATCACTACAATACATGTTACCCGAGCTTCGAAAGTCAACAATGGAGGTACTCTAATTGATAGTGCTAATTTGATCAATATTGGATCCAATGTGATTGACTTGGATGCTAAAACTGATATGAATGCTCATATTGAATCACCTATTGCAAACCTTAAACTCAGTGAATCTAAGATCCCATCGAATCATCCAGAGAGGGTTCTTGATCACAATCTTGACTGCGTTGACTTGAATGAGAGCATTACTGATTTGGAAATGCTTGTTCCTCCTGTTCATAACATGATTGACAAGCCAGTGATAGATTGGGAGGATGTTGAAGAGGAAATTGAGTATTGGAGTTCTGCTGTGGTATGTTTTGTAGTTGGAGCCAAACCTCCACTCCAAGTGTTTGATGGTTTCATTAAGAGAATCTGGGGTTCTCTTGGAATAGGGGTTATTGCTCCTATTGAGAATGGGGGATTCATGGTGAGATTCAATGACAAGAAAACAGTAGATAAAGTCCTTGAGGGGGCTTATTTCTTTGATAGTAAACCTATGCTAATCAAGAAATGGGACCCTGATGAGAGCATGGATGAATGTGCAACTCCCACAGTGCCAATTTGGATTCAATTACCAAATCTGGGATTGATGTTTTGGGGTAGGAGGTGCCTCAGCAAGATTGTTGGGGGGATTGGTACCTTGAGAAAGTTAGATACATACACTGAATTGAAGCAAAGAAGAAAATATGCCAGAATCATGATTGAAGTGCAACTAGATCAGGAGTTCCCTGAGCAAATCTCATTTATTAATGAGAAGGGTCTAGAGATGGTGCAGGAGGTTTTCTATGAATGGAAACCAACAAAATGCACTGGCTGCAAGAAGTTTGGGTATGTCAAAGAGGAATGTTGGTTCAAAGACAAACCTAAAAAGGTTTGGAGACCAAAACAGCAACCAACTAAATTGTCCTGGTTGGTGTTTGACTTCAAACTTGCCTTGGCATGGTAGGGGCAGAGTTGTAGTAACTTGGGACCCTAGTGTCTTTCAAGTGGATATCAGAAAATGTACAGATCAATTGGTGCACTGCAAAATTAAGCCAGTTCACTCACAAGCCTTTTTCTGCACCTTTATCTATGCTTTTAATAGAGGTGTAGAAAGAAAGCCTCTATGGAGGGATCTTTGTGATTTGGCTAGCAGTTTGAAAGGCCCTTGGATTTTGGGTGGTGACTTTAATGTCATCCTCAATGAGGAGGAAAAAACAGGTGATCTTCACACTAAAAGAGAAAAGGAGGAATTTCAAGAATGTGTGAACAGATGTGGGATGGAAGACATTAAGTTCAGTGGAAGATGGTTCACTTGGACCAATAAGCAAGATGAAAATAGCAGAGTGATGACCAAGATAGATAGAGTGATGGCCAATGTTGATTGGTTAGCCCAACACACTAACTCAGAGGTCACCTTTTTACCTGAAGGTGATTTTGATCATAGCCCTGCAATACTAAGGAGCTATGCTGAGATTCAGGGATACAAATCATTCAGGTTTTTTAATTTGTGGTGTGCTCAGGAGGGATACCAGGACTTAATAAAGATGGTCTGGTCTACACATATCCAAGGGTATGCTATGTTTCAAGTTACTCAAAAGCTTAAACTACTCAAACCTGTTTTGAGAAAGTTTAATGCACAGATTGGTGATGTAGCCAGTAATTTGAAACAAGCCTCCAAAAAGCTTGATGCTGCTCAGAGTGCAATGCATAACAATCCTAATGCTCTTGAGATCAAAGAGGAATATGAGGCTGCTCAGCAGCTAAAAAAGGCAAAATCAGACTACCTGCTGTTCTTGAAACAAAAAGCAAAAGAGGACTGGATCTGATGTGGGGATGATAACACTGCTATCTTTCATCAGGCTGTTAAGGCTAGACTCAACAAGAACAGAATTAACACTGTTCAAGATAATGCAGAAGAATGGATTATGGACCCTCAAGGGGTTTGTGCTCAATTCATAAATCACTTCTCTAGATTTATGAATGATACACAACCAGTTTCCAAGATCAAAGCTAGAATTATACAACAGGGTGAAGTCTTGTCTGAGGAGTTACAAGATTCCCTAAACATGTCATTCTCTCCTGCTGAAATTAAAGAAATAATATGGTCCATACCTGATGATAAGGCTCCAGGTATTGATGGCTATGGGAGCTATTTTTTTAAAGCAAGCTGGGAGATTGTTGGCCCAGACATGATAGCTGCTGTTCATGAATTCTTCCAAACAGGTGAAATGCTTAAAGTAGTTAACACTACTTCCATTTCATTAGTTCCTAAAATCTATTGTCCTAAAAAAGTTCATGAATATAGGCCAATTGCATGCTGTTCAGTTTTGTATAAGTGCATTTCCAAGCTTATCTGCTCTAGGCTTAAAGTTGTTCTGCCTCATATAGTCTCCCAAAGCCAGGGGGCTTTCATATGTGGTAGGAGTTTACTTCATAATATCTTGGTTTGCCAAGATCTAGTAAGGTTTTATGCTAGGAAACACTCAACTCCAAGCTGCATGATGAAGGTTGATTTACAGAAAGCATATGATACAGTTGAATGGGCTTTCTTGGAGGATCTATTGGAGGCTTTGAAGTTTCCAAAACACTTTTTCAAGATCATCATGGCTTGTGTCACAACTGCTAGTTTCACTTTGCTCATTAATGGAACTAGTCAAGGCTTCTTTTGCTCAAAAAGGGGTTTAAGACAAGGAGACCCAGTTTCCCCTTTGTTGTTCACTCTATGCATGGAGTATTTGACAAGAACTTTAAAATATCTAGGGGGTAGGAAAGATTTTAAATTCCACCCTAGATGTGCTGATTTGAAACTAAACACCTTATGCTTTGCTGATGATTTACTGGTGTTCTGTAAAGGAGAGCTCCAAAGTGCCAGACTGTTACTCCAGGGTCTCAAGCATTTTGAACTTGTTTCAGGGCTAGTGGCTAACAAGGGGAAATCTGAGCTGTTTCATGTTAACATGGCTGAGAATGAGGTTCTGCAATTGACACAGAAATCTGGGTTCCAGTTGGGATCTTTGCCTTTCAAATATTTGGGGATGCCTATCTGTAACAGGAAACTCAGTATTCATGATTGTGATCACCTGATCAACAAAATCATGCAGAGAATCAAAACATGGCAAACAAGACACCTTTCATTTGTTGGGAGACTTCAACTAGTAAATTCTGTCCTTATGAGTATTTGCACATACTGGATGCAAATAATTGTGATCCCTAAAGCAGTTATTGCAAGAGTGAATAAACTCTGTAGAAGATTTCTCTGGGAGGGCAAGACAGAAGGTTATAAAACTGGATTTGTTAAATGGGATTCAGTTTGTAAGCCTAAGAAACATGGAGGTTTGGGTGTGAGAGATTTAGCTTTGTGGAATGTGATTGCAGTGGGGAAAATTCCTTGTTAAATAGCAGAGAAAAAAGATAACCTCTGGGTTAAGTGTGTTCAAAGTGTTTATTTGAAAGGGCCAGATTGGTGGGATTACAAACCTGCCACCACTGGGAGTTGGGTGTGGAAACAGCTCTGTAAAATCAAAAATCAGTTACAAGGTTGGATCCTTCAACCTTGGTGGAATATTGGTACATATTCAATTGCAAAGATTTATCATGGCATTGTGAATATGGGGACCAAAGTGGATTGGCATGGCATTATTTGGATAAAGCTTGCTATGCCTAAACATAAATTTCTGTGGTGGGTGGCAGTTCAACAAAGGCTCCCAGTTAGAGAAAGGATAGCTAGATTCATAGCATGTGAATCTCAACTATGCTGCATCTGTGAACTACAACAGGAAACACATCAACATCTGTTCTTTGAATGCCAGTACACAAGAGGAGTTTGGCAAGAAATTGGACAATGGTTAGGTGTCCAACAGCAGCCTGATTGCATGAAGCAGCTGTTAAACTGGCTCAGAAGAGGAAAGAAGCTAACATATGTACAACTGCAAGTACTTATAGCAACTGTTGCTGGTATGTTCTACCATGTGTGGAGGGCAAGGAATCAGGCTTTATGGCTAGCTGAAGCTCCTTCAATCAGTCACACTGTCAAAAGGGTCAAGTTCTTTGTTATTCAAAGATCAACTATACTTTACACTTGTAAATTGAAAGCTAAAGATAGGAATTGGCTTCATAAGCTTTGTAATTAGCATACATATGACCTTGAGTTGGGGATTGTCCCATCCAAGAGGAGTTAGGTTGTAAACAAGGTTTTTGGTGATATGTCATTTTTTAATTTACCAAAAAAAAAAAAAAAGGTTTCAAAATTAGTTTCCAGATTGAGACGAAATTTTTGTAGTAGGTTTCGATAACCAAAAACAAAATGGAATGCGAAATATGGGGAAAAAAGGCAATCGTATGAGGTGGTTTTGAGTCACATATCCTCCTTAACGACACTCAGTCTACGTTGATGGAAAAAAAAGTTTCCAGATTGAGACGAAATTTTTGTAGCAAGTTTCAATAACCAAAATAATATGGAATGCCAAATATGGGGCAAAAAGGCGGCCGTATGAGGTGGTTTTGAGTCACATATGCTCCTTAATGGCACAAAGTCTACGTTGATGGAAAAAAAGGTTTCAAAAAAAAGTTTCCAGATGGAGACGATATTTTTGTAGTAGGTTTCAATAACCAAAAAAATATGGAATGCCAAATATGGGGCAAAAAGGCGGTCGTATGAGGTGGTTTTGAGTCACATATCCTCCTTAACGGCACTGAGTGTACGTTGATGGAAAAAAAGGTTTCAAAAAAAAGTTTTCAGATTGAGACGAAATTTTTGTAGTAGGTTTCGATAACCAAAAATATATGGAATGCCAAATATGGGTCAAAAAGGCAGTCGTATGAGGTGGTTTTGAGTCACATATGCTCCTTAATGGCACTCGGTCTCCGTTGATGGAAAAAAAAGTTTCAAACAAAAGTTTCCAGATTGAGACGATATTATAGCTTGTTGCACAGTGCTATATAAAATCATCTCTAAACTTTTATGTTTAAGATTGAAAAGAGTTCTGCCTGGTTTGATTAACCAGAGTCAGAGTGCATTTGTAGCTGGTAGAAGCATCATTGATAATATACTTTTGTGTCAGGATCTTGTCAAACATTATACTAGGAAACAAGCTGCCAGAAGCTGCTTGATGAAAGTTGATCTGCAAAAGGCTTATGATACTATTGAGTGGGGGTTTGTGCATGATTTGTGGCAGGCTCTGTCGCGAGGGCCTCCAAAGATAATATTTCGCTTACTCTCTATCACAACTAAATGTAGTAGGGAAGTAAGGGTCGAATCCACAGAGAATCGGGGTAGTTTGGCATTTGGCGAGATTGAGTTAATGTAAAATAAGCAATCAAAATAAGGGGGGTTTTGAAATAAATTCTAATAAACTAAACTAAATTATCAACTAACTACAAAGGGATATCTAAGTAAAATAGCCTCGAATTCAATTAACAACAACTTTAAATCAAACCTCGATCATCGAACCTCTACCCTAATCACCTCTTTACTTATCTATTGTTAAGACCTAGTCTCACATTCTCCTTAATCATAGCTAAGTAGCACGATCAGCGTAACTACAAAACCCTAACCAAAGGGCAACCTATACAAAAGCGCATAAATTCAACCCTAGGCAGCAATAAACTCAGAGAATCAATAGACCTGACAATGGTATTTAGGAAAATAGCATTTAATCAGTTGGCTAAACTTCCCAAGATACTAAATAAGATGATCTGCATCTAGTTTAATCTCTCGATAGCTGCATATGAAAGGAGAACAAAACAATCCGATTCCATTCTCAAATCCAGCAATAGATCATTAGCATCATCAAGACTAGTAGTACTCCTAGCTTAACTAAGCAATAATCATGAAATAAACATAGAAATCAAACCATAAGCAAAGAAAGTAAATAGGGAGAAAGATCTCACAAAGTAGATTGAAGTTCCGAGTTAATCTTCCTCGAGATTAAGATACAAACTAAGCTACATAATGAAAGTGAGGGTAAACTCAAGGAGGAAGGAAAGGGATTCCTTTCCCCCTTGGTTTTCTCTCTCTAAAGAAACCTAAAACTGAAACTAAGAAGCGTCCATGAATTCTTTTCAAAACATCGAGATATACAAAATATAAGCTGGAGTGAAGCTGGGCGGTGCAGGTTCGCGGGCCATGAGGTGGGTCTTGGGGGGCGACAGGTGCATCGCGGGCCGCGAGCAGAGTCAAGGGGCCCGACCTGGGTCTGGTCCTCTGCTTTGCTGGGCTGCTGCTGCTTGTTTGGTTTGGTGGTGCTGCTGCTGGTTCATGGACGTTGTTGATGCTAGAGGTTATTGCTAGTGTAGATGCTCTCGTGCCAACTCAATATAATCCGAAACTTCCACGAGCATTACTCAAAAATATACTTGGCAATACAAAGTTCTAAAGTTATAAAGTTAACGTACATTACAAAACAAAACTCATAACTTCCGCTAAAGCCAAATAATCACAAAAACGCCAATAATAACCATGAAATCATATAACATATGCATGTGAAATGACGTAATAATATCGTATAACTTGAGCACATCAATTTGCTCCAGGCTCTCAACTTTCCTAAGGACTTCATTAATATTCTGATGGAATGTATATCCACTACTAGATATACTCTCCTCTTTAATGGATCCTGTACAGATTTGTTTGAGGTTAAGAGAAGTTTAAGACAAGGAGACCCTATATCCCCCCTGATTTTTGTACTCTGCATGGAATATTTGACTAGAATCCTGAATTATCAGGGGGCAAAGCAAGACTTTCATTTCCATCCTAGATGTCAAGGTCTAAAACTGAATAGCCTGTGCTTTGCTGATGACTTAATGATTTTCAGTAGAGGAGACTATAGAAGTGTCTACTTGATGCTCCAAGGTTTGAGAATTTTTGAAAAATCTTCAGGATTAGCTGCTAATCAGCAGAAGTCTGAAGTTTTTCAGGTTAACATGAAAGCTGCAGAGCTCTATAGGATTAAGAAGCTATCTGGGTTTGGTTCTGGTGCCTGGCCTCTTAAGTATCTTGGTGCTCCCATAAGCACCAAGAAATTAAGAACTGCAGACTGTGAGAAACTGGTAGAGAAAATGCTTTTTAGAATCAAATCATGGCAACATAGAACTCTGTCTTTTGCTGGCAGACTCCAATTAGTCAACTCAGTGCTGATGAGTGTGTGCAATTACTGGATGCAGATCTTCATTTTACCTGAGGCTGTTCTGGCAAGAATAAATCAAGTCTGCAGAATCTATTTATGGCAAGGTAATGATAGATACCTAAAGCCAGGCTATTTCAACTGGGATAAGGTCTGCAGTAAGAAGAGCTATGGAGGTCTGGGAGTCAGAGATATAAAGCTCTGGAACCTCCTAGCAGTTAGCAAGCAAGTTTGGGCTATTGCTGAAAAGAAAGACACCTTGTGGGTGAGATGGGTAAATTCTGTGTACATCCAAGGAGGGGATTGGTGGCATCACCACCCTAAGACCACTGCTAGCTGGATATAGAGGTACTTCTGTCAAGTTAGAGATGAGATCAGACAAGCAGTCTGGCTTCCCCAGACTGGCCAAGTATTCTCCATTGGTAAATGTTACAAACAAGCACAGGAGATGGGAGATAAAGTCAGTTGGGATAGAGTTGTGTGGAATAAGCTCAATACACCTAAACACAGCTTCTTGATATGGTTAGCAGCCCACCAAAGGCTTATGACAAAGGACAGACTCAGACTGCCTCAACTAGATCAGCAAAAGGGGAGGTCTGCCTCAAGCTAAAAGGAAAGTAGCCTTTGCTGTAATTGCTGCTGTCATTTATAATATTTGGCTTGCTAGAAATCAGGCTTATTGGAGTAGTTATGTTCCTAGTGTTGATAGTTGTATTGCTTCTATCAAGTTTGTAATTAGAACTAGGATGAAGTTAGTCTATAATTCTAAGGCCTTTACTAAGTTTCAACTCTGGCAAGATAAGCTCAATTGTAATAGTTGCTCTTAGGTGTTTGGGGAGCCTTCCTAGAAGGGTTGTCATCGCCTTTGAGTAGATTGTAAGTTGTGGTTTGTGCTTAATATATCTTTTCACTTATCAAAAAAAAAAACAAAGGTTTCAAAAAAAAGTTACCAGATTGAGAGGATATTTTTGTAGTAGGTTTCAATAACCAAAAAAATATGGAATGCCAAATATGGGGCAAGAAGGCGGTCGTATGAGGTGGTTTTGAGTCACATATCCTCCTTAACGGCACTTAATCTACGTTGAAGGAAAAAAAAGGTTTCAAAACAAAGTTTCCATATTGAGACGAAATTTTGGTAGCAGGTTTCAATAAACAAAAAAATATGGAATGCCAAATATGGGGCAAAACGTCAGTTGAATGAGGTGGTTTTGAGTCACACATCCTCCTTAACGGCACTTAGTCTACGTTGATGAAAAGAAGTTTCAAAAAATAGATTCCAGATTGAGACGAAATTTTTATAGTAGGTTTCAATAACCAAAAAAATATGGAATGCCAAATATGGGGCAAAAAGGCAGCCGTATGAGGTGGTTTTGAGTCAAATATGCTCCTTAATGGCACTCAGTCTACGTTGATGGAAAAAAAGCTTTAAAAAAAAGTTTCCAGATTGAGACGATATTTTTGTAGTAGGTTTCAATAACAATAAATATGGAATGCCAAAAACGGGGCAAAAAGGCGGTCGTATGAGTTGGTTTTGAGTCACATATGATCCTTAACGGCACTCAGTCTAAGTTGATGGAAAAAAAGGTTTCAAAAAAAAATCCAGATTGAGACGAAATTTTTGTAGTAGGTTTCGATAACCAAACAAATAAGGAATGCCAAATATGGGGCAAAAAGGATGTCGTATGAGTTGGTTTTGAGTCACATATCCTCCTTAATGGCACTCAGTCTACGTTGATGGAAAAAAAGGTTTCAAAAAAAGTTTCCA
This sequence comes from Patellifolia procumbens, assembly GCA_947645195.1. Taxonomy (NCBI): domain Eukaryota; kingdom Viridiplantae; phylum Streptophyta; class Magnoliopsida; order Caryophyllales; family Amaranthaceae; genus Patellifolia; species Patellifolia procumbens. The sequence goes on from CANSGD010001466.1 coordinate 32,208, forward strand.
GATGGAGACGATATTTTTGTAGTAGTTTTAAATAACCAAAAAAATATGGTATGCCAAATATGGGGCAAAAGGCGGTCGTATGACGTGGTTTTGGGTCAGATATGCTCCTTAACAGCACTCAGTCCAAGTTGATGGAAATAAAGGATTCAAAAAAAAGTTTCCAGATTGAGACGAAATTTTTGTAGTAGGCTTCGATAAGAAAAAATTATGGAATGCCAAATATGGGGCAAAAAGGCGGTCGTATGAGTTGGTTTGAGTCAGATATGCTGCTTAACTACACTCAGTCTAAGTTGATGGAAATAAAGGTTTCAAAAATAAGTTTCCAGATTGAGACGAAATTTTTGTAGTAGGTTTCAATTACCAAAAACACATGGAATGCCAAATATAGGGGAAAAAGGCAGTCGTATGAGTTGGTTTCTGGTCACATATGCTCCTTAACAGCACTCAGTCTAAGTTGATGGAAAAAAAGGTTTCAAAAAAAAGCGTCCAAATTCAGATGATATTTTTGTAGCAGGTTTCAAGCACCAAAAAAATATGGAATGCCAAATATGGGGCAAAAAGGGAGTCGTATGAGGTGGTTTTGTGTCACATATGCTCCTTAACAGCACTCAGTCTAAGTTGATGGAAAAAAGGTTTCAAAAAAAGTATCCAGATTGAGACGAAATTTATGTAGTAGGTTTCGATAACCAAAAAAATATGGAATGCCAATTATGGGGCAAAAAGGCGATCATATGAGGTGGTTTTGTGTAACATATGCTCCTTAACAGCACTCAGTCTAAGTTGATGGAAAAAAGGTTTCAAAAAAAGTTTCCAGATTGAGACGAAATTTTTGTAGTAGGTTTCCATAACCAAAAAAAATTGAATGCCAATTATGGAGCAAAAATGCGGTCGTTTGAGGTGGTTTTGAGTTACATATGCTCCTTAATGGCACTAAGTCTACGTTGATGGAAAAAAAGTTTTCAAAAAAAATCTTCCAGATGGAGACGATATTTTTGTAGTAGGTTTCAATAACCAAAAATATATGCAATGCCAAATATGGGGCAAAAAGGCGGTCGTATGAGTTGGTTTTGAGTCACATATCCTCCTTAACGGCACTTAGTGTACGTCGATGGTAAAAAAGGTTTCAAAAAAAAGTTTCCAGATTAAAACGAAATTTTGGTAGCAGGTTTCAATAAACAAAAACATAGGGAATGCCAAATATGAGGCAAAAAGGCGGTCGTATGAAGTGGTTTTGACTCACATATGCTCCTTAACAGCACTCAGTCTAAGTAGATGGAAAAAAAGGTTTCAAAAAAAAGTTTCGAGATTGAGACGAAATTTTTGAAGGAGGTTTCGATAACCAAAAACATATGGAATGCCAAATATGGGGCAAAAGGCAGTCGTATGACTTGGTTTTGAGTCACATATCCTCCTTAACGGCACTCAGTCAACGTTGATGGAAAAAAAAGTTTCAAAAAAAATGTTTCTATATTGAGACGAAATTTTGGTAGCAGGTTTCAATAAACAAAAAAATATGGAACGCTAAATATAGGGCAAAAAGTCAGTCGTATGAGGTGGTTTTGAGTCACAGATCCTCCTTAACGGCACTCTATCTACATTGATGGAAAAAAAGTTTCAAAAAAAGGTTTCCAGATTGAGACGAAATTTTTGTAGTAGGTTTCGATAACCAAAAAAATATGGAATGCCAAATATGGGGCAAAAAGGCAGCCGTATGAGGTGGTTTTGTGTCAAATATGCGCCTTAATGGCACTCAGTCTACGTTGATGGAAAAAAAGGTTTCAAAAATTTTTTTCCAGATTGAGACGATATTTATGTAGTAGGTTCCAATAACCAAAAAAATATGGAATGCCAAATATGGGGCAAAAAGGCGGTCGTATGAATTGGTTTTGAGTCACATATGCTCCTTTACGGCACTCTGTCTAAGTTGATGGAAAAAAAGGTTTCAAAAAAATTTTCCAGATTGAGATGAAATTTTTGTAGTAGGTTTCGATAACCAAACAAATATGGAATGCCAAATATGGGGCAAAAAGGATGTTGTATGAGTTGGTTTTGAATCACATATCCTCCTTAATGGCACTCAGTCTACGTTGATGGAAAAAAAGTTTCAAAAAAAAGTTTCCAGATGGAGACGATATTTTTGTAGTAGGTTTCAATAACCAAAAAAATGTGGTATGCTAAATATGGGGACAAAGGCGGTCGTATGACGTGGTTTTGGGTCAGATATACTCCTTAACAGCACTCAGTCCAAGTTGATGGAAATAAAGGATTCAAAAAAAAGTTTCCAGATTGAGACGAAATTTTTGTAGTAGGCTTCGATAAGAAAAAATTCTGGAATGCCAAATATGGGGCAAAAAGGCGGTCGTATGAGTTGGTTTGAGTCAGATATGCTGCTTAACTACACTCAGTCTAAGTTGATGGAAATAAAGGTTTCAAAAATAAGTTTCCAGATTGAGACGAAATTTTTGTAGTAGGTTTCAATTACCAAAAACACATGGAATGCCAAATATAGGGGAAAAAGGCAGTCGTATGAGTTGGTTTCTGGTCACATATGCTCCTTAACAGCACTCAGTCTAAGTTGATGGAAAAAAGGTTTCAAAAAAAGCGTCCAAATTCAGATGATATTTTTGTAGCAGGTTTCAAGAACCAAAAAAATATGGAATGCCAAATATGGGGCAAAAAGGGAGTCGTATGAGGTGGTTTTGTGTCACATATGCTCCTTAACATCACTCAGTCTAAGTTGATGGAAAAAAGGTTTCAAAAAAAGTATCCAGATTGAGACGAAATTTATGTAGTAGGTTTCGATAACCAAAAAAATATGGAATGCCAATTATGGGGCAAAAAGGCGATCATATGAGGTGGTTTTGTGTAACATATGCTCCTTAACAGCACTCAGTCTAAGTTGATGGAAAAAAGGTTTCAAAAAAGTTTCCAGATTGAGACGAAATTTTTGTAGTAGGTTTCCATAACCAAAAAAATTGAATGCCAATTATGGAGCAAAAATGCGGTCGTTTGAGGTGGTTTTGAGTTACATATGCTCCTTAATGGCACTAAGTCTACGTTGATGGAAAAAAAGTTTTCAAAAAAAATCTTCCAGATGGAGACGATATTTTTGTAGTAGGTTTCAATAACCAAAAATATATGCAATGCCAAATATGGGGCAAAACGGCGGTCGTATGAGTTGGTTTTGAGTCACATATCCTCCTTAACGGCACTTAGTGTACGTCGATGGTAAAAAAGGTTTCAAAAAAAAGTTTCCAGATTAAAACGAAATTTTGGTAGCAGGTTTCAATAAACAAAAACATAGGGAATGCCAAATATGAGGCAAAAAGGCGGTCGTATGAAGTGGTTTTGACTCACATATGCTCCTTAACAGCACTCAGTCTAAGTAGATGGAAAAAAAGGTTTCAAAAAAAAGTTTCGAGATTGAGACGAAATTTTTGAAGGAGGTTTCGATAACCAAAAAAATATGGAATGCCAAATATGGGGCAAAAAGGCAGTCGTATGACTTGGTTTTGAGTCACATATCCTCCTTAACGGCACTCAGTCAACGTTGATGGAAAAAAAAGTTTCAAAAAAAATGTTTCTATATTGAGACGAAATTTTGGTAGCAGGTTTCAATAAACAAAAAAATATGGAATGCTAAATATAGGGCAAAAAGTCAGTCGTATGAGGTGGTTTTGAGTCACAGATCCTCCTTAACGGCACTCTATCTACATTGATGGAAAAAAGTTTCAAAAAAGGTTTCCAGATTGAGACGAAATTTTTGTAGTAGGTTTCGATAACCAAAAAAATATGGAATGCCAAATATGGGGCAAAAAGGCAGCCGTATGAGGTGGTTTTGTGTCAAATATGCGCCTTAATGGCACTCAGTCTACGTTGATGGAAAAAAAGGTTTCAAAAATTTTTTTCCAGATTGAGACGATATTTATGTAGTAGGTTCCAATAACCAAAAAAATATGGAATGCCAAATATGGGGCAAAAAGGCGGTCGTATGAATTGGTTTTGAGTCACATATGCTCCTTTACGGCACTCTGTCTAAGTTGATGGAAAAAAAGGTTTCAAAAAAATTTTCCAGATTGAGACGAAATTTTTGTAGTAGGTTTCGATAACCAAACAAATATGGAATGCCAAATATGGGGCAAAAAGGATGTTGTATGAGTTGGTTTTGAATCACATATCCTCCTTAATGGCACTCAGTCTACGTTGATGGAAAAAAAGTTTCAAAAAAAAGTTTCCAGATGGAGACGATATTTTTGTAGTAGGTTTCAATAACCAAAAAAATGTGGTATGCTAAATATGGGGACAAAGGCGGTCATATGACGTGGTTTTGGGTCAGATATACTCCTTAACAGCACTCAGTCTAAGTTGATGGAAAAAAAGGTTTCAAAAAAAAGTTACCAGATTGAGACGAAATTTTTGTATTAGGTTTCGATATCAAAAAATTCTGGAATGCCAAATATGGGGCAAAAAGGCGGTCGTATGAGGTGGTTTTGAGTTACATATGCTCCTTAATGGCACTAAGTCTACGTTGATGGAAAAAAGGTTTAAAAAAAAGTTTCCAGATGGAGAAGATATTTTTGTAATAGGTTTAAATAACCAAAAAAATATGGAATCCAAATATGGGGCAAAAAGACAGTTGTATGAGGTGGTTTTGTGTCACATATGCTCCTTAACAGCACTCAGTCTAAGTTGATGAAAAAAAGGTTTCAAAAAAAGTTTCCAGATTGAGACGAAACTTTTGTAGTAGGTTTCGATAACCAAAAAAATATGGAATGCCAAATATGGGGCAAAAAGGCGGCCGTATGAGGTGGTTTTGTGTCACATATGCTCCTTAATGGCACTCAGTCTACGTTGATGGAAAAAAAGGTTTCAAAAAAAGTTTCCAGATTGAGACGAAATTTTTGTAGTAGGTTTCGATAACCAAAAAAATATGGAATACCAATTATGGGGCAAAAAGGCGGTCGTATGAGGTGGTTTTGAGTTACATATGCTCCTTAAAGGCACTAAGTCTACGTGGATGGAAAAAAAGGTTTCAAAAAAAAGTTTTCAGATGGAGACGATATTTTTGTACTAGGTTTCAATAACCAAAAAAAAATGGAATGCCATATATGGGGCAAAAAGTCGGTCGTATGAGTTGGTTTTGAGTCACATATCCTCCTTAACGGCACTTAGTGTACGTTGATGGTAAAAAAGGTTTCAAAAAAAAGTTTCCAGATTAAGACAAAATTTTGGTAGCAGGATTCAATAAACAAAAACATAGGGAATGCCAAATATGGGGTAAAAAGGCGGGCGGTCGTATGAGGTGGTTTTGACTCACATAAGCTCCTTAACGGCACTCAGTGTAAGTAGATGGAAAAAAGGGTTCAAAAAAAAGTTTCCAGATTGAGACGAAATATTTGCAGTAGCTTTCGATAACCAAAAAAATATGGAATGCCAAATATAGGGCAAAAAGGAAGTCGTATGAGGTGGTTTTGAGTCACATATCCTCCTTAACGGCACTCAGTCTACGTTGATGGAAAAATAAGTCTCAAAAAACAGTTTCCAGATTGAGACTAAATTTTTGTAGCAGGTTTTAAAAGCCAAAATAATATGGAATGCCTAATATGGGGCACAAAGGCGGCCGTATGAGGTGGTTTTGAGTCACATATGCTCCTTAATGGCAATCAGTCTACGTTGATGGAAAAAAAGGTTTTGAAAAAAGTTACCAGATTGAGACGATATTTTTGTAGTAGATTTCAATAACCAAAAAAAATGTGGAATGCCAAATATGAGGCAAAAAGGCGGTCGTATGAGGTGGTTTTGAGTCACATATGCTCCTTAATGTCACTCATTTTAAGTTGATGGAAATAAAGGTTTCAAAAAAATTTCAGATTGAGACGATATTTTTGTAGTAGGTTTCGATAACAAAAAAAATATGGAATGCCAAATATGGGGCAAAAAGACGGTCGTAAGAGGTGGTTTTGAGTCGGATATGCTCCTTAATGTCACTCATTTTAACTTGATGGCAAAAAAGGTTTCAAAAAAAAGTTTCCAGATGGAGACGATATTTTTGTAGTAGGTTTCAATAACAAAAAGATATGGTATGCCAAATATGGGGCAAAAAGGCGGTCGTATGAGGTGGTTTTGAGTCACATATGCTCCTTAATGGCACTCAGTTTAAGTTGATGGAAAAAAATGTTTCAAAAAAAATTTCCTGATTGAGACGCTATTTTTGTAGTAGGTTTCGATAACAAAAAAAATATAGAATGCCAAATATGGGGCAAAAAGGCGGTTGTATGAGGTGGTTTTGAGTGAGATATGCTCCTTAACAACACCCAGTCTAAATTGATGGTAAAAAGTTCCAAAAAAAAATTCCAGATTGAGACGACATTTTTGTATTAGGTTTCGATAACAAAAAAAATATGGAATGCCAAATATGGGGCAAAAAGGCGGTCGTATGAGGTGGTTTTGAGTCAGATATGCTCCTTAACAGCACTAAGTCTATGTTGACGGAAAAAAAGGTTTCAAAAATAAGTTTCCAGATTGAGACAAAATTTTTGTAGTAGGTTTCAATAACAAAAAAAATATGGAATGCCAAATATGGGACAAAAAGGCGGTCGTATGAGTTGGTTTTGAGTCACATACGCTCCTTAATGGCACTCATTCTAAGTTGATGGAAAAAAAGGTTTCAAAAAAAAGTTTCCAGATTGAGACAAAATTTTTGTAGTAGGTTTCGATAACAAAAAAAATATGGAATGCCAAATATAGGGAAAAAAGGCGGTCGTATGAGGTGGTTTTGAGTCACATATGCTCCTTAGTGGCACTCAGTCTACATTGATGGAAAAAAAGGTTTCAAAAAAAATTTTCCAGATGGAGACGATATTTTTGTAGCTGGTTTCAATAACCAAAAAAATATGGAATGCCAAATATGGGGCAAAAAGGCGGTCGTATGAGGTGGTTTTGAGTCACATATGCTCCTTAGTGGCACTCAGTCTACGTTGATGGAAAAAAGGTTTCAAAAAAAAGTTTCCACATTGAAACGAAATTTTTGTAGTATTTTTCGATAACCAAAAAAATTTGGAATGCCAAATATGGGGCAAAAAGGCGGTTGTATGAGGTTGTTTTGAGTCACATATGCTCCGTAACTGCACTCACTGTAAGTTGATGGAAAAAAAGGTTTCAAAAAAAATTTACAGATTGAAACGAAATTTTTATAGTAGGTTTCGATAAACAAAAAGATATGGAATGCCAAATATGGGGCAAAAAGGCTGTCGTATGAGGTGGTTTTGAGTCAGATATTCTCCTTAACAGCAGTCAGTTTACGTTGATGGAAAAAAAGGATTCAAAGATAATTTTCCAGATTGAGATAAAGTTTTTGTAATAGGTTTCAATAACCAAAAAAATATCGAATGCCAAATATGGGACAAAAAGGCGGTCGTATGAGTTGGTTTTGAGTCACATACGCACCTTAATGGCACTCAGTCTACGTTGATGGAAAAAAAGGTTTCAAAAAAAAGTTTCCAGATTGAGACAAAATTTTCGTAGTAGGTTTCGATAACCCAAAAAATATGGAATGCCAAATATGGGGCAAAAAGGCGGTCGTATGAGGTGGTTTTGAGTCACATATCCTCCTTAGTGGCACTCAGTCTACGTTGATGGAAAAAAAGGTTTCTTTAGATCAAAGAGGTGTTGTGGTCTATTCCTGATGACAAAGCACCTGGAATTGATGGGTATGGTAGCTATTTCTTTAAAGCTAGTTGGGATGTTGTGGGCTCAAATATGATTGCAGCTGTTCATGAATTCTTCAACACTGGGGAGATGCTGAAAGTAATCAATACCACTTCTATCTCACTAGTACCTAAAGTGAGCTGTCCTACTAAAGTGCATGAGGACAGGCCCATTGCTTGTTGTTCTGTTTTGTACAAATGCATATCTAAGCTAATCTGTCTTAGACTCAAGAATATCCTTCCTCACCTTGTCCCTCAGAATCAAGGGGCCTTTATTGGTGGTAGGAGTATTCTCAGTAATATTCTGGTGTGCCAGGATCTTGTTAGGCACTATGCAAGGAAGAACTCAACCCCAAGCTGCTTAATGAAGATTGATCTACAAAAAGCCTATGATACTGTTGAATGGGGGTTTTTGAAAGACCTTTTGGAGGCTTTGCTCTTTCCCAAGCACTTCATTAAGGTTGTTATGGCATGTGTAACCACTGCTAGTTTCACTATTCTCATCAATGGTACCAGTCAAGGCTTCTTCAACTCCAAAAGAGGGCTAAGACAAGGTGATCCTGTCTCTCCACTGCTCTTCACTTTGTGCATGGAATATCTGACAAGAACTTTGCAATATTTGGGAGGAAGGAAGGATTTTCAGTTTCACCCCAGATGCTCCTCAATGAAACTCAACAATCTTTGCTTTGCTGATGATCTCCTGGTTTTCTGTAAAGTGGAAATTCAGAGTGCCAGGCTACTCCTCCAAGGCCTCAAACACTTTGAAGATGCTTCAGGTTTGAAGGCCAACAAAGGAAAATCTGAACTTTATCATGTGAATATGAAGTCTGCTGAGGTGGGAAAACTTCTACAAAAATCAGGGTTCAAGCTAGGTGAATTACCCTTCAGATATTTGGGGGTTCCTATATGTAATAGGAAACTGAATAGCAAGGATTGTGATCAATTTATACAGAAAGTTATGAATAAAATCACAGTATGGCAATCAAGACACCTCTCTTTTGCTGGGAGATTGCAGCTTGTAAACTCTGTTCTTATGAGCATTTGCACTTATTGGATGCAGATTATCATCTTCCCAAAGACTGTAATCAAGAGGATAAATCAGCTGTGCAGGAGATTCTTATGGGAAGGCTCAACTGATGGTACTAAAACTGGATATGTGAAATGGGGTTCAATATGCAAACCCAAGAAATATGGTGGACTGGGAGTGAGAGATCTAGCCCTGTGGAATCTCATTGCTGTGGGGAAGATTGCATGGCAAATTGCTGAAAAAAAAGACACTCTTTGGGTCAAATGGGTCCATACTGTATATCTGAAAGGTAGGGATTGGTGGGGGTACATGGCTCTCACCACTGGTAGCTGGATATGAAAGCAAGTTTGCAAACTCAAAAATGAGTTGAAGGATTGGATGAATCAACCTTGGTGGCCAATTGGCTGCTACTCCATAGCCAAAATTTATGGTGGGGTTGTGAACAGTGGATTGAAGGTGCACTGGTATAGTGCTGTTTGGAGTACCCTTAATATCCCCAAGCACAGCTTTTTGTGGTGGGTAGCTGTGCAGCAAAGGCTACCTGTCAGGGTAAGGATAGCTAGGTACATTGTGTGTGAATCACAAGCATGCTGCATCGGTGAGATTGCACTAGAAACACATCAGCACACCTTCTTCGAGTGTCCCTACTCACAGAAGATATGGCATGAAGTAAACTGTTGGCTAGGTACACAGATGTCTCACTCTAGTATGGGACAACTGCTAGCTTGGTTCAGAAGGGGGAGGAAGATAACGTCTATATGCTCCTTAATGGCACTCAGTCTACGATGATGGAAGAAAAGGTTTCAAAAAAAGTTTCCAGATGGAGACGATATTATTGTAGTAGGTTTCAATAACCAAAAAAATATGGAATGCCAAATATGGGGCAAAATGGCGGTCGTATGAGGTGGTTTTGAGTCACATATGCTCCGTAACAGCACTCAGTCTAAGTTGATTGAAAAAAAGGTTTCAAAAAAAAGTTTCCAGATTGAGACGAAAATTTTGTAGTAGGTTTCGATAAACAAAAAAATATGGAATGCTAAATATGGGGAAAAAGGCGGTCGTATGAGGTTGTTTTGAGTCACATATGCTCCTTAATGGCACTCAGTCTACGTTGATGGAAAAAAAGGTTTCAAAAAAAGTTTCCAGATGGAGACGATATTTTTGTAGCTGGTTTCAATAACCAAAAAAAATATGGAATGCCAAACATGGGGCAAAAAGGCGGTCGTATGAGGTGGCTTTGAGTCACATATGCTCGTTAGTGGCACTCAGTCTACGTTGATGGAAAAAAAGGTTTCAAAAAAAGTTTCCAGATTGAAACGAAATTTTTGTAGAATGTTTCGATAAAAAAATATGGAATGCCAAATATGGGGCAAAAAGGCGGTCGTATGAGGTGGTTTTGAGTCACATATGCTCCTTAATGGCACTCAGTCTACGATGATGGAAAAAAAGGTTTCAAAAAAAGTTTCCAGATGGAGACGATATTTTTGTAGTAGGTTTCAATAACCAAAAAAATATGGAATGCCAAATATGGGGCAAAAAGGCGGTCGTATGAGGTGGTTTTGAGTCACATATACTTCGTAAGAGAACTCAGTCTAAGTTGATGGAAAAAAGGTTTCAAAAAAAAGTTTCCAAATTGAAACGAAATTTTTGTAGTAGGTTTCGATAAAAAAAAATATGGAATGCCAAATATGGGGCAAAAGGCGGTCATATGAGGTGGTTTTGAGTCACATATGCTCCTTAATGGCACTCAGTCTACGTTGATGGAAAAAAAAGGTTTCAAAAAAAAGTTTCCAGATGGAGACGATATTTTTGTAGCTGGTTTCAATAACAAAAAAAATATGGAATGCAAAACATGGGGCAAAAACGCGGTCGTATGAGGTGGCTTTGAGTCACATATGCTCCTTAGTGGCACTCAGTCTACGTTGATGGAAAAAAAGGTTTCAAAAAAAAGTTTCCAGATTAAAACGAAATTTTTGTAGTAGGTTTCAATAACAAAAAAATAGGGAATGCCAAATATGGGGCAAAAAGGCGGTCGTATGAGGTGGTTTTGAGTCACATATGCTCCTTAATGGCACTCAGTCTACGATGATGGAAAAAAAGGTTTCAAAAAAAGTTTCCAGATGGAAACGATATTTTTGTAGTAGGTTTCAATAACAAAAAATATGGAATGCCAAATATGGGGCAAAAAGGCGGTCGTATGAGGTGGTTTTGAGTCACATATGCTCCTTAATGGCACTCAGTCTACGTTGATGGAAAAAAAGGTTTCAAAAAAAAGTTTCCAGATGGAGACGATATTTTTGTAGCTGGTTTCAATAACCAAAAAAATATGGAATGCCAAACATGGGGCAAAAACGCGGTCGTATGAGGTGGCTTTGAGTTACATATGCTCCTTAGTGGCACTCAGTCTACGTTGATTGAAAAAAAGGTTTCAAAAAAAAGTTTCCAGATTGAAAAGATATTTTTGTAGTAAGTTTCAATAACAAAAAATATGGAATGCCAAATATGGGGCAAAAAGGCGGTCGTATGAGGTGGTTTTGAGTCACATATGCTCCGTAACGGCACTCAGTCTAAGTTGATGAAAAAAAAGGTTCCAAAAAAAAGTTTCCAGATGGAGACGACATTTTTGTAGTAGGTTTCGATAACCAAAAAAATATGGATTGCCAAATATGGGGCAAAAAGGCAGTCGTACGAGGTGGTTTTGAGTCACATATCCTCCTTAACGTCACTCACTCTACGTTGATGGAAAAAAAGTTTCAAAAAAAGTTTCCAGATTGAGACGAAATTTTGGTAGAAGTTTTCAATAAACATAAAAAAATGGAATACTAAATATGGGGCAAAACGGTGGTCGTAGGAGGTGGTTTTGAGTCACATATGCTCCTTAATAGCACTCAGTCTACGTTGAGGGAAAAAAAGGTTTCCAAAAAGAGTTTCCAGATTGAGACTATATTTTTGTAGTAGGTTTCAAGAACCAAAAAAATATGGAATGCCAAATATGGGGCAAAAAGGCGGTCGTATGAGGTGGTTTGAGTCACATATGCTCCTTAGTGGCACTCAGTCTAAGTTGATGGAAAAAAAGGTTTCAAAAAAAAGTTTCGAGATGGAGACGATATTTTTGTAGTAGGTTTCAATAACCAAAAAAAATGAATGCAAAATATGGGGCAAAAAGGCGGTCGTATGAGGTGGTTTTGACTCACATATGCTCCTTAACAGCACTTAGTGTACGTTGATGGTAATGAAGGTTCAAAAAAAAGTTTCCAGATTAAGACGAAATTTATGTAGTAGGTTCCGATAACCAAAAAAATATGGAATGCCAAATATGGGGCAAAAAGGCGGTCGTATGAGGTGGTTTTGAGTCAAATATGCTCCTTAATGGCACTAAGTCTACGATGATGGAAGAAAAGGTTTCAAAAAAAGTTTCCAGATGGAGACGATATCTTTGTAGTAGGTTTCAATAACCACAAAAATATGGAATGCCAAATATGGGGCAAAATGGCGGTCGTATGAGGTGGTTTTGAGTCACATATGCTCCGTAACAGCACTCAGTCTAAGTTGATTGAAAAAAAGGTTTCAAAAAAAAGTTTCCAGATTGAAACTAAAATTTTGTAGTAGGTTTCGATAAACAAAAAATTATGGAATGCTAAATATGGCGAAAAAGGCGGTCGTATACATATGCTCCTTAATGGCACTCAGTCTACGTTGATGGAAAAAAAGGTTTCAAAAAAAAATTTCCAGATGGAGACGATATTTTTGTAGCTGGTTTCAATAACCAAAAAAATATGGAATGCCAAACATGGGGCAAAAAGGCGGTCGTATGAGGTGGCTTTGAGTCACATATGCTCCTTAGTGGCACTCAGTCTACGTTGATGGAAAAAAAGGTTTCTAAATAAAGTTTCCAGATTGAAACGAAATTTTTGTAGTATGTTTCGATAAAAAAAATATGGAGTGCCAAATATGGGGCAAAAAGGCGGTCGTATGAGGTGGTTTTGAGTCACATATGCTCCTTAATGGCACTCAGTCTACGATGTTGGAAAAAAAGGTTTCAAAAAAATTTTCCAGATGGAGACGATATTTTTGTAGTAGGTTTCAATAACCAAAAAAATATGGAATGCCAAATATGGGGCAAAATGGCGGTCGTATGAGGTGGTTTTGAGTCACATATACTTCGTAACAGCACTCAGTCTAAGTTGATGGAAAAAAGGTTACAAAAAAAAGTTTCCAAATTGAAACGAAATTTTTGTAGTAGGTTTCGATAAACAAAAAAATATGGAATGCCAAATATGGGGCAAAAAGGCGGTCGTATGAGGTGGTTTTGAGTCACATATGTTCCTTAATGGCACTCAGTCTACGTTGATGAAAAAAAGGTTTCAAAAAAAAGTTTCCAGATGGAGACGATATTTTTGTAGCTGGTTTCAATAACCAAAAAAATATGGAATGCCAAACATGGGGCAAAAAGGCGGTCGTATGCGGTGGCTTTGAGTCACATATGCTCCTTAGTGGCACTCAGTCTACGTTGATGGAAAAAAAGGTTTCAAAAAAAGTTTCCGGATTGAAACGAAATTTTTGTAGTATGTTTCGATAAAAAAAATATGGAATGCCAAATATGGGGCAAAACGGCGGTCGTATGAGGTGGTTTTGAGTCACATATGCTCCTTAATGGCAATCAGTCTAAGTTGATGGAAAAAAAGGTTTCGAAAAAAAGTTTCGAGATGGAGACGATATTTTTGTAGTAGGTTTCAATAACCAAAAAAAATGAATGCAAAATATGGGGCAAAAAGGCGGTCGTATGAGGTGGTTTTGAGTCACATACGCTCCTTAACAGCACTTAGTGTACGTTGATGGTAAAAAAGGTTCAAAAAATAGTTTCCAGATTAAGGCGAAATTTTTGTAGTAGGTTCCGATAACCAAAAAAATATGGAATGCCAAATATGGGGCAAAAAGGCGGTCGTATGAGGTGGTTTTGAGTCACATATGCTCCTTAATGGCACTCAGTCTACGATGATGGAAGAAAAGGTTTCAAAAAAAGTTTCCAGATGGAGACGATATTTTTGTAGTAGGTTTCAATAACCAAAAAAATATGGAATGCCAAATATGGGGCAAAATGGCGGTCGTATGAGGTGGTTTTGAGTCAGATATAGTTCGTAACAACACTCAGTCTAAGTTGATGGAAAAAAGGTTTCAAAAAAAAGTTTCCAGATGGAGACGATATTTTTGTAGCTGGTTTCAATAAAAAAAAAATATGGAATGCCAAACATGGGGCAAAAACGCGGTGGTATGAGGTGGCTTTGAGTCACATATGCTCCTTAATGGCACTCAGTCTACGATGATGGAAAAAAAGGTTTCAAAAAAAGTTTCCAGATGGAAACGATACTTTTGTAGTAGGTTTCAATAACAAAAAAATATGGAATGCCAAATATGGGGCAAAAAGGCGGTCGTATGAGGTGGTTTTGAGTCACATATGCTCCGTAACGGCACTCAGTCTAAGTTGATGAAAAAAAAGATTCCAAAAAAAAGTTTCCAGATTGAGACGACATTTTTGTAGTAGGTTTCTATCACCAAAAAAATATGGATTGCCAAATATGGGGCAAAAAGGCAGTCGTACGGGGTGGTTTTGAGTCACATATCCTCCTTAACGTCACTCACTCTACGTTGATGGAAAAAAAGTATCAAAAAAAGTTTCCAGATTGAGACGAAATTTTGGTAGCAGTTTTCAACAAACAAAAAAAAATGGAATACTAAATATGGGGCAAAAAGGTGGTCGTAGGAGGTGGTTTTGAGTCACATATGCTCCTTAATAGCACTCAGTCTACGTTGAAGGAAAAAAAGGTTTCCAAAAAAAAGTTTCCATATTGAGACTATATTTTTGTAGTAGGTTTTAAGAACCAAAAAAATATGGAATGCCAAAGATGGGGCAAAAAGGCGGTCGTATGATGTGGTTTTGAGTCACATATGCTCCTTAGTGGCACTCAGTCTAATTTGATGGAAAAAAAGGTTTCAAAAAAAAGTTTCGAGATGGAGACATTATTTTTGTAGTAGGTTTCAATAACCAAAAAAAATGAATGCAAAATATGGGGCAAAAAGGCGGTCGTATGAGGTGGTTTTGAGTCACATATGCTACTTAACAGCACTTAGTGTACGTTGATGGTAAAAAAGGTTCAAAAAAAAGTTTCCAGATTAAGACGAAATTTTTTTAGTAGGTTCCGATAACTAAAAAAATATGGAATGCCAAATATGGGGAAAAAAGGCGGTCGTATGAGGTGGTTTTGAGTCACATAAGCTCCTTAATGGCACTCAGTCTACGATGATGGAAGAAAAGGTTTCAAAAAAAGTTTCCAGATGGAGACGATATCTTTGTAGTAGGTTTCAATAACCACAAAAATATGGAATGCCAAATATGGGGCAAAATGGCGGTCGTATGAGGTGGTTTTGAGTCACATATGCTCCGTAACAGCACTCAGTCTAAGTTGATTGAAAAAAAGGTTTCAAAAAAAAGTATCCAGATTGAAACTAAAATTTTGTAGTAGGTTTCGATAAACAAAAAATTATGGAATGCTAAATATGGGGAAAAAGGCGGTCGTATGAGATGGTTTTGAGTCACATATGCTCCTTAATGGCACTCAGTCTACGTTGATGGAAAAAAAGGTTTCAAAAAACAGTTTCCAGATGGAGACGATATTTTTGTAGCTGGTTTCAATAACCAAAAAAATATGGAATGCCAAACATGGGGCAAAAAGGCGGTCGTATGAGGTGGCTTTGAGTCACATATGCTCCTTAGTGGCACTGAGTCTACGTTGATGGAAAAAAAGGTTTCAAAAAAAAGTTTCCAGATTGAAACGAAATTTTTGTATTATGTTTCGATTAAAAAAAATATGGAATGCCAAATATGGGGAAAAAAGGCGGTCGTATTAGGTGGTTTTGAGTCACATATGCTCCTTAATGGCACTCAGTCTACGATGATGGAAAAAAAGGTTTCAAAAAAAAGTTTCCAGATGGAGACGATATTTTTGTAGTAGGTTTCAATATCCAAAAAAATATGGAATGCCAAATATGGGGCAAAATGGCGGTCGTATGGGGTGGTTTTGAGTCACATATACTTCGTAACAGCACTCAGTCTAAGTTGATGGATAAAAGGTTACAAAAAAAAGTTTCCAAATTGAAAAGAAATTTTTGTAGTAGGTTTCGATAAACAAAAAAATATGGAATGCCAAATATGGGGCAAAAAGGCGGTCGTATGAGGTGGTTTTGAGTCACATATGCTCCTTAATGGCACTCAGTCTACGTTGATGGAAAAAAAGGTTTGAAAAAAAAGTTTCCAGATGGAGACGATATTTTTGTAGCTGGTTTCAATAACCAAAAAAATATGGAATGCCAAACATGGGGCAAAAAGGCGGTCGTATGAGGTGGCTTTGAGTCACATATGCTCCTTAGTTGCACTCAGTCTACGTTGATGGAAAAAAAGGTTTCAAAAAAAAGTTTCCAGATTGAAACGAAATTTTGATAGTATGTTTCGATAAAAAAAAATATGGAATGCCAAATATGGGGCAAAAAGGCGGTCGTATGAGGTGGTTTTGAGTCACATATGCTCCTTAATGGCACTCAGTCTACGTTGATGGAAAAAAAGGTTTCAAAAAAAAGTTTCCAAATGGAGACGATATTTTTGTAGCTGGTTTCAATAACCAAAAAAATATGGAATGCCAAACATGGGGCAAAAACGCGGTCGTATGAGGTGGCTTTGAGTCACATATGCACCTTAGTGGCACTCAGTCTACGTTGATGGAAAAAAAGGTTTCAAAAAAAAGTTTCCAGATTGAAACGAAATTTTGTAGTAGGTTTCAATAACAAAAAAATATGGAATGCCAAATATGGGGCAAAAAGGCGGTCGTATGAGGTGGTTTTGAGTCACATATGCTCCTTAATGGCACTCAGTCTACGATGATGGAAAAAAAGGTTTCAAAAAAAGTTTCCAGATGGAAAGGATATTTTTGTAGTAGGTTTCAATAACAAAAAATATGGAATGCCAAATATGGGGCAAAAAGGCGGTCGTATGAGGTGGTTTTGAGTCACATATGCTCCGTAACGGCACTCAGTCTAAGTTGATTAAAAAAAAGATTCCAAAAAAAAGTTTCCAGATTGAGACGACATTTTTGTAGTAGGTTTCGATAACCAAAAAAATATGGATTGCCAAATATGGGGCAAAAAGGAAGTCGTACGAGGTGGTTTTGAGTCACATATCCTTCTTCACGTCACTCACTCTACGTTGATGGAAAAAAAGTTTCAAAAAAAGTTTCCAGATTGAGACGAAATTTTGGTAGCAGTTTTCAATAAACAAAAAAATATGGAATACTAAATATGGGGCAAAAAGGTGGTCGTAGGAGGTGGTTTTGAGTCACATATGTTCCATAATAGCACTCAGTCTACGTTGAGGGAAAAAAAGGTTTCCAAAAAAAGTTTCCAGATTGAGACGATATTTTTGTATTAGGTTTCAAGAACCAAAAAAATATGGAATGCCAAATATGGGGCAAAAAGGCGGTCGTATGAGGTGGTTTTGAGTCACATATGCTCCTTAGTGGCACTCAGTCTAAGTTGATGGAAAAAAAGGTTTTAAAAAAAAGTTTCGAGATGGAGACGATATTTTTGTAGTAGGTTTCAATAACCAAAAAAAATGAATGCAAAATATGGGGCAAAAAGGCAGTCGTATGAGGTGGTTTTGAGTCAAATATGCTCCTTAAGAGCACTTAGTGTACGTTGATGGTAAAAAAGGTTCAAAAAAAAGTTTCCAGATTAAGGCGAAATTTTTGTAGTAGGTTCCGATAACCAAAACAATATGGAATGCCAAATATGGGGCAAAAAGGCGGTCGTACGAGATGGTTTTGAGTCACATATGCTCCTTAATGGCACTCAGTCTACGATGATGGAAAAAAGGTTTCAAAAAAAGTTTCCAGATGGAGACGATATTTTTGTAGTAGGTTTCAATAACCAAAAAAATATGGAATGCCAAATATGGGGCAAAATGGCGGTCGTATGAGGTGGTTTTGAGTCACATATGCTCCGTAACAGCACTCAGTCTAAGTTGATTGAAAAAAAGGTTTCAAAAAAAAGTTTCCAGATTGAAACGAAAATTTTGTAGTAGGTTTCGATAAACAAAAAAATATGGAATGCTAAATATGGGGAAAAAGGCGGTCGTATGAGGTGGTTTTGAGTCACATATGCTCCTTAATGGCACTCAGTCTACGTTGATGGAAAATAAAGTTTCAAAAAAAAGTTTCCAGATGGAGACGATATTTTTGTAGCTGGTTTCAATAACCAAAAAAATATGGAATGCCAAACATGGGGCAAAAAGGCGGTCGTATGAGGTGGCTTTGAGTCACATATGCTTCTTAGTGGCACTCACTCTACGTTGATGGAAAAAAAGGTTTCAAAAAATAGCTTCCAGATAGAAACGAAATTTTTGTAGTATGTTTCGATAAAACAAAATATGGAATGCCAAATATGGGGCAAAAAGGCGGTCGTATGAGGTGGTTTTGAGTCACATATGCTCCTTAATGGCACTCAGTCTACGTTGATGGAAAAAAAGGTTTCAAAATAAAGTTTCCAGATGGAGACGATATTTTTGTAGTAGGTTTCAATAACCAAAAAAATATGGAATGCCAAATATGGGGCAAAATGGCGGTCGTATGAGGTGGTTTTGAGTCACATATACTTCGTAACAGCACTCAGTCTAAGTTGATGGAAAAAAGGTTTCAAAAAAAAGTTTCCAGATTGAAACGAAATTTTTGTAGTAGGTTTCGATAAACAAAAAAAAATGGAATGCCAAATATGGGGCAAAAAGGCGGTCGTATGAGGTGGTTTTGAGTCACATATGCTCCTTAATGGCACTCAGTCTACGTTAATGGAAAAAAAGGTTTCAAAAAAAAGTTTCCAGATGGAGACTATATTTTTGTAGCTGGTTTCAATAACCAAAAAAATATGGAATGCCAAACATGGGGCAAAAACGCGGTCGTATGAGGTGGCTTTGAGTCACATATGCTCCTTAGTGGCACTCAGTCTACGTTGATGGAAAAAAAGGTTTCAAAAAAAAGTTTCCAGATTGAAACGAAGTTTTTGTAGTAGGTTTCAATAACAAAAAAATATGGAATGCCAAATATGGGGCAAAAAGGCGGTCGTATGAGGTGGTTTTGAGTCAAATATGCTCCGTAACGGGATCCAGTCTCCGTTGATGGAAAAAAAAGCTTTAAAAAAAAACTTTCCAGATTGAGACGAATTTTTGTAGTAGGTTTCAATAACCAAAAAAATATGGAATGCCAAATATGGGGCAGAAAGGCGGTCGTATGAGGTGGTTTTGAGTCACATATGCTCCGTAACGGCACTCAGTCTACGTTGATGGAAAAAAAGGTTTCAAAAACAAGTTTCCAGATTGGGACCAAAATTTTTGTAGTAGGTTTCAATAACCAAAAAAATATGGAATTTTATGGGGCAAAAAGGCGGTCGTATGAGGTGGTTTTGAGTCACATATGCTCCTTAACGGCACTCAGTGTACGTTGAGGGAAAAAAAGTTTCAAAAAAAGGTTTACAAATTGAGACGAAAATTTTGTAGTAGGTTTCAATAACCAAAAAAATATGGAATGCCAAATATGGGGCAAAAAGGCGATCGTATGAGGTGGTTTTGAGTAACATATGCTCCTTAACGGCACTCGGTCTACGTTGATGAAAAAAAAAGGTTTCAAAATAAATTTTTCAGATTGAGACGAAATTTTTGTAGTAGGTTTCAAAAACCAAAAGAATATGGAATGCCAAACATGGGGGAAAAAGGCGGTCGTATGAGGTGGTTTTGAGTCACATATTCTCCTTAACGACACTCGGTCTACGTTGAGGGAAAAAAAGGTTTCAAAATAAAATATCCTTATTGAGACGAAATTTTTGTAGTAGGTTTCAATAACCAAAAAAATATGGAATGTTTAATATGGGGGAAAAAGGCAGTCGTATAAGGTGTTTTTGAGTCACATATGCTCCTTAACGGCACCCAGTCAACGTTGATGGAAAAAAAAGGTTTCAAAAAAATGTTTACAGATTGAGACGAAATTTTTGTAGTAGGTTTCAATAACCAAAAAAAATGAAACCCAAATATGGGGCAAAAAAGCGGTCGTATGAGGTGGTTTTGAGTCACATATGCTCCTTAACGGCACCCAGTCTACGTTGATGGGAAATAATGGTTTAAAAATAAAGTTTCCAGATTACGACGAAATTTTTGTAGTAGGTTTCAATAACCAAAGAAATATGGAATGTTTAATATGGGGGAAAAAGGCGGTCGTATGAGGTGGTTTTGAGTCACATATGCTCCTTAACGACATTCAGTCTACGTTGATGGAAAAAAAAGTTTCAAAAAAAGTATCCAGGTTGACACGAAATTATTGTGGTAGGTTTCAATAACCAAAAAAATATGGGGCAAAAAATCGGTCGTATAAGGTGGTTTTGAGTCACTTATGGTCCTTAACGGCACCCAGTCTACGTTGATGGAAATAAAAGGTTTCAAAAAAAAGTTTCCAGATTGGGAGGAAATTTTTGTAGTAGGTTTCAATAACCAAAAAAATATGGAATGTTTAATATGGGGGAAAAAGGCGGTCGTATAAGGTGGTTTTGAGTGACATATGCTCCTTAACTGCACCCAGTCAACGTTGATGGAAAAAAAGGTTTCAAAAAAATGTTGACAGATTGAGACGAAATTTTTGTAGTAGGTTTAAATAACCAATAAAATATGGAATCCCAAATATGGGGCAAAAAGGCGGTCGTATGAGGTGGTTTTGAGTCACATATGCTCCTTAACGGCACCTAGTCTACGTTGATGGAAAATAAAGGTTTTAACAAAAACTTTCATGATTGGGACGAAATTTTTGTAGTAGGTTTCAATAACCAAACAAATATGGAATGTTTAATATGGGGGAAAAAGGCTGTCGTACGAGGTGGTTTTGAGTCACATATGCTCCTTAACGGCACTCACTCTACGTTGATGGAAAAAAAAGTTTCAAAAAAAAGTTTCCAGGTTGAGACGAAATTTTTATAGTAGGTTTAAATAACAAAAAAAATATGGAATGTTTAATATGGGGCAAAAAGGCGGTCGTATGAGGTAGTTTTGAGTCACATATGCTTCTTAACGCCACTCAGCCTACGTTGATGGAAAAAAAGGTTTCAAATAAAAGTTTCTAGGTAGAGACGAAATATTTCTAGTAGTTTTCATTAACCAAAAAAATATGGAATGTTAAATATGGGGTAAAAAGGCAGTCGTATGAGGTGGTTTTGAGTCACATATACTCCTTAACGGCACCCAGTCTACGTTGATGGAAAAAAAAGGTTTCAAAAAAAGTTACCAGATTCAGAAGAAATTTTTGTAGTAGGTTCCTATAACCAAAAAAATATGGAATGCCAAATATGGGGCAAAAAGGCGGTCGTATGAGGTGGTTTTGAGTCATTAATGCTCCTTAACGACACCCAGTCTACGTTGATGGAAAAAAAAGATTTCAAAAAAAGTTTCCAGATTGGGACGAAATTTTTGTAGTAGGTTTCAATAACCAAAAAAATAAGGAATGTTTAATATGGGGGAAAAGGCTTTCGTATAAGGTGGTTTTGAGTCACATATGCTCCTTAACGGCAGCCAGTCAACGTTGATGGAAAAAAAAGGTTTCAAAAAAATGTTTACGGATTGAGACGAAATTTTTGTAGAAGGTTTCAATAACCAAAAACATATGGAATCCCAAATACGGGGCAAAAAGGCGGTCGTATGAGGTCGTTTTGAGTCACATATGCTCCTTAACGGCACCAAGTCTACGTTGATGGAAAATAAAGGTTTCAAAAAAAAGTTTCCAGATTGGGACGAAATTTTTGTAGTAGGTTTCAATAACCAAACAAATATGGAATGTTTAATATGGGGGAAAAAGGCGGTAGTATGAGGTGGTTTTTAGTCACATATGCTCCTTAACGACATTCAGTCTACATTGATAGAAAAAAAAGTTTCAAAAAAAAGTATCCAGGTGGAGACGAAATTATTGTAGTATAGGTTTCAATAAGCAAAAAAATATGGAATGTTTAATATGAGGGAAAAAGGCGGTCGTATGAGGTGGTTTTGAGTCACATATGCTCCTTAACGGCACCCAGTCTACGTTGATGGAAAAAAAAAGTTTCAAAAAAAAGTTTCCAGATTTAGAAAATTTTTTTTAGTAGTTTTCAATAAACAAAAAAATATGGAATGCCTAATATGGGGCAAAAAGGCGGTCGTATGAGGTGTTTTTGAGTCGTTAATGCTCCTTAACAGCACCCAGTCTACGTGGATGGGAAAAAAAGGTTTAAAAAATAAGTTTCCAGATTAGGACGAAAATTTTGTAGTAGGTTTTAATAACCAAAAAAATATGGAATGTTAAATATGGGGCAAAAAGGCAGTCGTATAAGGTGGTTTTGAGTCACTATGCTCCTTAACGGCACTCGGTCCACGTTGATGGAAAAAAAAGTTTCAAAAAAATGTTTACAGATTGAGACGAAAATTTTGTATTAGGTTTCAATAACCAAATAAATATGGAATGCCAAATATGGTGCAAAAAGGCGGTTGTATGAGGTGGTTTTGAGTCATTAATGCTACATAAAGGCACCCAGTCTACCTCGATGGAATAAAAAGGTTTCAAAAAAACGGTTCCAGATTGAGAAGAAATTTTTGAAGTAGGTTTCAATAACCAATAAAATATGGAATGTTAAATATGGGGCAAAAAGGCGGTTGATGAGGTGGTTTTGAGTCACATATGTTCCTTAACGGCACTCAGTCTACGTTGATGGAAAATAAAATTCAAAAAAAAGTTTTCAGGTTGAGACAAAATTTTTGTAGTAGGTTTCAATAACCGAAAAATATGGAATGTTAAATATGGGGTAAAACGGCGGTCGTATGAGGTGGTTTTGAGTCACATATGCTCCTTAACGGCCCTCAGTCTACGTTGATGGAAGAAAAAGGTTTCAAAAACAAGTTTCCAGATTAGGACGAAAAATTTGTAGTAGGTTTCAATTACCAAAATAATATGGAATGCCAAATATTGGGCAAAAAGGCGGTCGTATGAGGTGGTTTTTAGTCACATATGCTCCTTAATGACACACAGTCTATGTTGCTGGAAGAAAGGTTTTAAAAAAAAGTTTCCAGATTGAGGCTAAATTTTTGTAGTAGGTTTCAATAACCAAAAAAATATGGAATGCCAAATATGGGGAAAAAAGGCGGTCGTATGAGGTGGTTTTGAGTCACATGTGCTCCTTAACGACACTATGTCTATGTTGATGGAAAAAAGATTTCAAAAAAAAGTTTCCAGATTGAGACGAAATTTTTGTGGTAAGTTTCAAAAACTTAAAAAATATGGAATGCCAAATATGGGACAAAAAGGCGGTCGTATGACGTGATTTTAAGTCATATATGCTCCTTAACGGCACTCAGTCTACGTTGATGGAAAAAAAAGGTTTCAAAAACAAGTTTCCAGATTTGGATGAAATTTTTGTTGTAGGTTTCAATAACAAAAAAAATATATGGAATGTTTAATATGGGGCAAAAAGTCGGTCGTATGAGGTGGTTTTGAGTCACATATGCTCCTTAACGGCACTCAGTCTACGTTGATGGAAAAAAAAGTTTCAAAAAAAAGTTTCCAGATTGAGACAAAATTTTAGTAGTAGGTTTAATAACAAAAAAATATGGAATGTTAAATATGGGGTAAAAAGGCGGTCGTATGAGGTGGTTTTGAGTCACATATGCTCCTTAACGACATTCGGTCTATGTTGCTGGAAAAAAAGGTTTCAAAAAAAAGTTTCCAAATTGAGACCAAATTTTTGTGGTAAGTTTCAATAACTTAAAAAATAGGGAATGCCAAATATGGGGCAAAAAGGCGATCATATGAGGTGGTTTTGAGTCACATATGCTCCTTTACGGCACTCGGTTTACGTTGATGAAAAAAAAGGTTTCAAAATAAATTTTTCGGATTGAGACGAACTATTTGTATTAGGTTTCAAAAACCAAAAGAATATGGAATGCCAAACATGGGGCAAAAAGGCGGTCGTATGATGTGGTTTTGAGTCACATATGCTACTTAATGGCACCCAGTCTACGTTGATGGAAAAAAAGGTTTCAAAAATGTTTACAGATTAAGATGAAATTTTTGTAGTAGGTTTCAATATCCAAAAAAAATACGGAATGCCAAATATGGGGCAAAAAGGCGATCGTATGAGGTGGTTTTGAGTCACATATGCTCCTTAACGGCACTCGGTCTACGTTGATGAAAAAAAAGGTTTCAAAATAAATTTTCCAGATTGAGACGAAATTTTTGTAGTAGGTTTCAAAAACCAAAAGAATATGGAATGCCAAACATGGGGCAAAAAGGCGGTCGTATGAGGTGGTTTTGAGTCACATATTCTCCTTAACGACACTCGGTCTACGTTGAGGGAAAAAAAGGTTTCAAAATAAAATATCCTTATTGAGACGAAAATTTTGTAGTAGGTTTCAATAACCAAAAAATTATGGAATGCCAAATATGGGGCAAAAAGGCGGTCGTATGAGGTGGTTTTGAGTCACATATGCTTCTTAACGGCACTCAGTCCACGTTAATGGAAAAAAAACTTACAAAAAAACCTTTCGAGATTGAGACGAAATTTTTGTGGTACGTTCCAATAACAAAAAAAATATGGAATCCCAAATATGGGGCAAAAAGGCGGTCGTATGAGGTGGTTTTGAGTCACATATGCTCCTTTACGGCACTCGGTCTACGTTGATGGAAAAAAAGGTTTCAAATAAAGTTTCCAGATTGAGACGAAATTTTAGTAGTAGGTTTCAATAACCAAAAAATTATGGAATGCCAAATATGGGGCAAAAAGGCTGTCGTATGAGTTGGTTTTGAGTCACATATGTTCCTTAACGACACTCAGTCTATGTTGATGGAAAAAAAGGTTTCAAAAAAAAGTTTCTAGATTGAGACGAAATTTTTGTGGTAAGTTTCAATAACTAAAATTTTTTTGAATGCCAAATATGGGGTAAAAAGGCGGTTGTATGAGGTGATTTTAAGTCACATATGCTCCTTAACGGCACTCAGCCTACGTTGATGGAGAAAAAGGTTTCAAAAAAAAGTTGCGAGATTCAACCGAATTTTTTGTAGTAGGTTTCAATAACCTAACAAATATGGAATGCCAAATATGGGGCCAAAAGGCGGTCGTATGAGGTGGTTTTGAGTAACATATTCTCTTTGCGACACTCAGTCTACGTTGATGGAAAAAAAGGTTTCAAAATATGTTTCCAGATTGAGACGAATTTTAGAAGTAGGTTTCAAATACCAAAAAATTATGGAATGCCAAATATGGGGCAAAAAGGCGATCGTATGAGGTGGTTTTGAGTCACATATGCTCCGTAACGGGATCCAGTCTACGTTGATGGAAAAAAAAGCTTTCAAAAAAAACTTTCCAGATTGAGACGAATTTTTGTAGTAGGTTTCAATAACCAAAAAAATATGGAATGCCAAATATGGGGCAGAAAGGCGGTCGTATGAGGTGGTTTTGAGTCACATATGCTCCTTAACGGCACTCAGTCTACGTTGATGGAAAAAAAAATGTTTCCAAAACAAGTTTCCAGATTGGGACGAAATTTTTGTAGTAGGTTTCAATAACCAATAAAATATGGAATGTTAAATATGGGGCAAAAAGGCGGTTGATGAGGTGGTTTTGAGTCACATATGTTCCTTAACGGCACTCAGTCTACGT
This sequence comes from Patellifolia procumbens, assembly GCA_947645195.1. Lineage (NCBI taxonomy): Eukaryota > Viridiplantae > Streptophyta > Magnoliopsida > Caryophyllales > Amaranthaceae > Patellifolia > Patellifolia procumbens. The sequence continues at coordinate 57,693 of CANSGD010001466.1, forward strand.
TGATGGAAAATAAAATTCAAAAAAAAGTTTTCAGGTTGAGACAAAATTTTTGTAGTAGGTTTCAATAACCGAAAAATATGGAATGTTAAATATGGGGTAAAAAGGCGGTCGTATGAGGTGGTTTTGAGTCACATATGCTCCTTAACGGCCCTCAGTCTACGTTGATGGAAGAAAAAGGTTTCAAAAACAAGTTTCCAGATTAGGACGAAAAATTTGTAGTAGGTTTCAATTACCAAAATAATATGGAATGCCAAATATTGGGCAAAAAGGCGGTCGTATGAGGTGGTTTTTAGTCACATATGCTCCTTAATGACACACAGTCTATGTTGCTGGAAGAAAGGTTTAAAAAAAAGTTTCCAGATTAAGGCTAAATTTTTGTAGTAGGTTTCAATAACCAAAAAAATATGGAATGCCAAATATGGGGAAAAAAGGCGGTCGTATGAGGTGGTTTTGAGTCACATGTGCTCCTTAACGACACTATGTCTATGTTGATGGAAAAAAAGATTTCAAAAAAAAGTTTCCAGATTGAGACGAAATTTTTGTGGTAAGTTTCAAAAACTTAAAAAATATGGAATGCCAAATATGGGACAAAAAGGCGGTCGTATGACGTGATTTTAAGTCACATATGCTCCTTAACGGCACTCAGTCTACGTTGATGGAAAAAAAAGGTTTCAAAAACAAGTTTCCAGATTTGGATGAAATTTTTGTTGTAGGTTTCAATAACAAAAAAAATATATGGAATGTTTAATATGGGGCAAAAAGTCGGTCGTATGAGGTGGTTTTGAGTCACATATGCTCCTTAACGGCACTCAGTCTACGTTGATGGAAAAAAAGTTTCAAAAAAAAGTTTCCAGATTGAGACAAAATTTTAGTAGTAGGTTTAATAACAAAAAAATATGGAATGTTAAATATGGGGTAAAAAGGCGGTCGTATGAGGTGGTTTTGAGTCACATATGCTCCTTAACGACATTCGGTCTATGTTGCTGGAAAAAAAGGTTTCAAAAAAAAGTTTCCAAATTGAGACCAAATTTTTGTGGTAAGTTTCAATAACTTAAAAAATAGGGAATGCCAAATATGGGGCAAAAAGGCGATCATATGAGGTGGTTTTGAGTCACATATGCTCCTTTACGGCACTCGGTTTACGTTGATGAAAAAAAGGTTTCAAAATAAATTTTTCGGATTGAGACGAACTATTTGTATTAGGTTTCAAAAACCAAAAGAATATGGAATGCCAAACATGGGGCAAAAAGGCGGTCGTATGATGTGGTTTTGAGTCACATATGCTACTTAATGGCACCCAGTCTACGTTGATGGAAAAAAAGGTTTCAAAAATGTTTACAGATTAAGATGAAATTTTTGTAGTAGGTTTCAATATCCAAAAAAAATACGGAATGCCAAATATGGGGCAAAAAGGCGATCGTATGAGGTGGTTTTGAGTCACATATGCTCCTTAACGGCACTCGGTCTACGTTGATGAAAAAAAAAGGTTTCAAAATAAATTTTCCAGATTGAGACGAAATTTTTGTAGTAGGTTTCAAAAACCAAAAGAATATGGAATGCCAAACATGGGGCAAAAAGGCGGTCGTATGAGGTGGTTTTGAGTCACATATTCTCCTTAACGACACTCGGTCTACGTTGAGGGAAAAAAAGGTTTCAAAATAAAATATCCTTATTGAGACGAAAATTTTGTAGTAGGTTTCAATAACCAAAAAATTATGGAATGCCAAATATGGGGCAAAAAGGCGGTCGCATGAGGTGGTTTTGAGTCACATATGCTCCTTAACGGCACTCAGTCCACGTTAATGGAAAAAAAACTTACAAAAAAACCTTTCGAGATTGAGACGAAATTTTTGTGGTACGTTCCAATAACAAAAAAAATATGGAATCCCAAATATGGGGCAAAAAGGCGGTCGTATGAGGTGGTTTTGAGTCACATATGCTCCTTTACGGCACTCGGTCTACGTTGATGGAAAAAAAGGTTTCAAATAAAGTTTCCAGATTGAGACGAAATTTTAGTAGTAGGTTTCAATAACCAAAAAATTATGGAATGCCAAATATGGGGCAAAAAGGCTGTCGTATGAGTTGGTTTTGAGTCACATATGTTCCTTAACGACACTCAGTCTATGTTGATGGAAAAAAAGGTTTCAAAAAAAAGTTTCTAGATTGAGACGAAATTTTTGTGGTAAGTTTCAATAACTAAAAAATTTTTTTGAATGCCAAATATGGGGTAAAAAGGCGGTTGTATGAGGTGATTTTAAGTCACATATGCTCCTTAACGGCACTCAGCCTACGTTGATGGAGAAAAAGGTTTCAAAAAAAAGTTGCGAGATTCAACCGAATTTTTTGTAGTAGGTTTCAATAACCTAACAAATATGGAATGCCAAATATGGGGCCAAAAGGCGGTCGTATGAGGTGGTTTTGAGTAACATATTCTCTTTGCGACACTCAGTCTACGTTGATGGAAAAAAAGGTTTCAAAATATGTTTCCAGATTGAGACGAAATTTTAGAAGTAGGTTTCAAATACCAAAAAATTATGGAATGCCAAATATGGGGCAAAAAGGCGATCGTATGAGGTGGTTTTGAGTCACATATGCTCCGTAACGGGATCCAGTCTACGTTGATGGAAAAAAAAGCTTTCAAAAAAAACTTTCCAGATTGAGACGAATTTTTGTAGTAGGTTTCAATAACCAAAAAAATATGGAATGCCAAATATGGGGCAGAAAGGCGGTCGTATGAGGTGGTTTTGAGTCACATATGCTCCTTAACGGCACTCAGTCTACGTTGATGGAAAAAAAATGTTTCCAAAACAAGTTTCCAGATTGGGACGAAATTTTTGTAGTAGGTTTCAATAACCAATAAAATATGGAATGTTAAATATGGGGCAAAAAGGCGGTTGATGAGGTGGTTTTGAGTCACATATGTTCCTTAACGGCACTCAGTCTACGTTGATGGAAAATAAAATTCAAAAAAAAGTTTTCAGGTTGAGACAAAATTTTTGTAGTAGGTTTCAATAACCGAAAAATATGGAATGTTAAATATGGGGTAAAAAGGCGGTCGTATGAGGTGGTTTTGAGTCACATATGCTCCTTAACGGCCCTCAGTCTACGTTGATGGAAGAAAAAGGTTTCAAAAACAAGTTTCCAGATTAGGACGAAAAATTTGTAGTAGGTTTCAATTACCAAAATAATATGGAATGCCAAATATTGGGCAAAAAGGCGGTCGTATGAGGTGGTTTTTAGTCACATATGCTCCTTAATGACACACAGTCGATGTTGCTGGAAGAAAGGTTTAAAAAAAAGTTTCCAGATTGAGGCTAAATTTTTGTAGTAGGTTTCAATAACCAAAAAAATATGGAATGCCAAATATGGGGAAAAAAGGCGGTCGTATGAGGTGGTTTTGAGTCACATGTGCTCCTTAACGACACTATGTCTATGTTGATGGAAAAAAGATTTCAAAAAAAAGTTTCCAGATTGAGACGAAATTTTTGTGGTAAGTTTCAAAAACTTAAAAAATATGGAATGCCAAATATGGGACAAAAAGGCGGTCGTATGACGTGATTTTAAGTCACATATGCTCCTTAACGGCACTCAGTCTACGTTGATGGAAAAAAAAGGTGTCAAAAACAAGTTTCCAGATTTGGATGAAATTTTTGTTGTAGGTTTCAATAACAAAAAAAATATATGGAATGTTTAATATGGGGCAAAAAGTCGGTCGTATGAGGTGGTTTTGAGTCACATATGCTCCTTAACGGCACTCAGTCTACGTTGATGGAAAAAAAAGTTTCAAAAAAAGTTTCCAGATTGAGACAAAATTTTAGTAGTAGGTTTAATAACAAAAAAATATGGAATGTTAAATATGGGGTAAAAAGGCGGTCGTATGAGGTGGTTTTGAGTCACATATGCTCCTTAACGACATTCGGTCTATGTTGCTGGAAAAAAGGTTTCAAAAAAAAGTTTCCAAATTGAGACCAAATTTTTGTGGTAAGTTTCAATAACTTAAAAAATAGGGAATGCCAAATATGGGGCAAAAAGGCGATCATATGAGGTGGTTTTGAGTCACATATGCTCCTTTACGGCACTCGGTTTACGTTGATGAAAAAAAAGGTTTCAAAATAAATTTTTCGGATTGAGACGAACTATTTGTATTAGGTTTCAAAAACCAAAAGAATATGGAATGCCAAACATGGGGCAAAAAGGCGGTCGTATGATGTGGTTTTGAGTCACATATGCTACTTAATGGCACCCAGTCTACGTTGATGGAAAAAAAGGTTTCAAAAATGTTTACAGATTAAGATGAAATTTTTGTAGTAGGTTTCAATATCCAAAAAAAATACGGAATGCCAAATATGGGGCAAAAAGGCGATCGTATGAGGTGGTTTTGAGTCACATATGCTCCTTAACGGCACTCGGTCTACGTTGATGAAAAAAAAGGTTTCAAAATAAATTTTCCAGATTGAGACGAAATTTTTGTAGTAGGTTTCAAAAACCAAAAGAATATGGAATGCCAAACATGGGGCAAAAAGGCGGTCGTATGAGGTGGTTTTGAGTCACATATTCTCCTTAACGACACTCGGTCTACGTTGAGGGAAAAAAAGGTTTCAAAATAAAATATCCTTATTGAGACGAAAATTTTGTAGTAGGTTTCAATAACCAAAAAATTATGGAATGCCAAATATGGGGCAAAAAGGCGGTCGTATGAGGTGGTTTTGAGTCACATATGCTCCTTAACGGCACTCAGTCCACGTTAATGGAAAAAAAACTTACAAAAAAACCTTTCGAGATTGAGACGAAATTTTTGTGGTACGTTCCAATAACAAAAAAAATATGGAATCCCAAATATGGGGCAAAAAGGCGGTCGTATGAGGTGGTTTTGAGTCACATATGCTCCTTTACGGCACTCGGTCTACGTTGATGGAAAAAAAGGTTTCAAATAAAGTTTCCAGATTGAGACGAAATTTTAGTAGTAGGTTTCAATAACCAAAAAATTATGGAATGCCAAATATGGGGCAAAAAGGCTGTCGTATGAGTTGGTTTTGAGTCACATATGTTCCTTAACGACACTCAGTCTATGTTGATGGAAAAAAAGGTTTTATGATGTGGACATTCCCTCTGTAGGTCTCTAAATCTAGTCCACGCTTCCCTCAATGTCTCATCTGGCTCTTGGGAAAACGTGGCCAACTTGTTCCTGATTTCTGCTGTTTTTGTGGGAGGGTAATACTCATGTAGAAATGCAGCAGAAATCGCCGGCCATTCTGTCTCAGTGATATCGCTGAACCACCTCTGAGCCTTGTCTCTGAGTGAGAACTCAAATAACATAACTTTCAGCTGCTCAGGTGTGACTCCTTGATGTTTAACAGTCCTGCAGAGTTGTTGGAATCTCTGCAGATGGTTGGCCGGATCTTCAGAAGGATGCCCACTAAACTGATTCTGCTGCACCATGTTAATTAGTGCAGGTTTGATTTCAAAATTGTTCGTAGGAATAGTGGGCATCGGTGGACCTGTGGGTATGCCTTCAGGATTAGGCACCCCATAAGATTTCAGTGACTTCGCCATTGGTGATGTAGAAATCTCTGAATCTGGCTTCTCTTGATCAAATTCTTCTCTAAGATCCCGAAGTATTGCTTTTGTGTCGGGATCTCCAGGAATAATATGAGTTTTCTTTTGATACCTGGACATATAAGAGAAAACGGCAAGATAACCGTAAGAACGGCCTCAATTGGAACGGGAGGTTCCAATGATGCAAAGAGAAGTACGCTAATTAATCGAATAAAAACTAGAAAACTAGCCGTCTCCCCGGCAACGGCGCCAAAATTTGATAGGTTTTAGTCGTATCACCTATTCAAAGATAAACCTACGGTCCTCTAACTAAGGTAGTCAGTGGAAGCAGGGTCGAATCCGCAGGGAGACAGAGTTTCTATATTAATATTCAATTAACTAACTACTTCAGATGAAAATAGGGAGAATTAATTAAACTAATGAGTAAGCTAAGGAATACGAATTAAATCAAGAATTTAACTATGGAATAAAAGCCTAAGGTATTAAGTCGGTCCACCATGCTTATACCAATCAAACAAGATCAACTACTATCAAAACCTAGGTCAAGAGTCGAGGGATTATTAGAGCATGTGTTGAGCTATGGTTAAGACTCAACGCTCATAGTTCAACATACACCGCATGTTCACTAACGTAATCAGAACTACTGATGTGTCCTAGGCCTCTAGTCGTAAGACGGATCTGTGCAAACAACTATGAACCACAAGCAATCAATGAAATTGGCCACTAACATTAATCACTAATTAAGAACAAACCACACCACAATCACTCTAATCAAGCCCTAGAAATTAATTGAAGTCTAAATAACAATCATGGTATAAACATGGCTTCCCTAACTAACACTCTAGAAAGAGAACCACTCAGACATGATTGAATTAACAATAATAAGACTAATTGAAAACCCTAAGAATTGCGTCATGAACTAATTGAATAATAAACAATTAAACTAAAGCAATTGATAGATAAGAATAAAACAATAAGAAAGACGATTACCAAATTGACGGAAAGCAAAAACTTTAATTGAATTGAAATAGTACTTGAATCTCTTCTACAATGGAAAACAATGAAAAACTAGGCTAGGAGCTCTCTAAATGTTCAATAGAATAAAAGATACAAATAAAAACAACCTAAAAAAGTATTTATAGTCTCTAAGAAAACAATAAGATAGAGTGGGGAAATAACGAAAAATTGCGCCCCCGTGTCGTCCACCCGATCGGGCAAAAGGCCGCCCGATCGGGTCTGGGAACAAAATTCCAGCAGCAGCATTGTTGGCTTCACCCGATGTGATCAGGCAGCTTCCACCCGATCGGGGCCGCAACCCTAGCACCCGATCGGGCAAGTGCACCCGATGGCATCGGGTGAATGTCTTCTCCAGCTCCTCAGAATTCAGCAAATTTGGCTAAGTGAAAGTCCACCCGACGGGATCGGGCAAGTCCGCCCGATCGGGTGGAAAATCTGAACATTTGGCCTATTTTACTCGTACCCCGATCGGGCGGTGGTTGCCCGAACCGATCGGGCGAGACTCTTTTCTTCCTTGCTTCTACTTGGCTTCAGACGCCAAGTCTTTTGCACATTTCTTCTTCACAACGGGGTCCGAATACCATCTCGAGACCGCCAAGATGCCTCATAACCTTCCGCTACAGCGTGGTGCTCAAAACATCAAGTAAATAGGGAGTTTTTCCCTAAAAACCTGCAAAATGATATGGAACACACAAACCACAACTATATCGAAATAGTTAGCATAAATGGCTCCTAAGAGCGTCAATATCGCACGATTTAGCTTGTAAAGAAAGGGGAAAACTCTATAAGAAATCAATATATCACATTTCGATGAGACTAGTGTGGGCACACCAGTTGTCTAGCCAGAACAATATATCTGAACCAGACCCTACTTTCCACCGAATCCCCCGGCGTATTAAGTCGCGCTTTTGCAAAATCGCTCGCCAGGTGGGGAAGTCAGTGGGCTTGGGCTGGCAGTCAAAGATGGAGCTATGAGCCAAGTATTTTTGACGCATCATTTCTACCCATTTATTGGAGGGTTGGGTGAGGATTTTCCACGCGAGTTTCGCTAGCATGCCTTGGTTCATATGCCTTGGCTTTTGGAGACCTAAACCACCCATAATCTTAGGTTTGCATATTTTATCCCATGCTATAAGAGGGATACCTTTTTCATTATTGGAACCTTTTTTCCAAAAGAAATTTCGGTTAATGGTATCCAATTTATTAGCCGTCGAACACGGTAGTTTGGAAGTGGCCATAGTAAAAATTGGGATTGCTTCTAAGTTACTTTGAATAAGGGCAGTTCGTCCTGCTTTCGAAAGGAAAGAAGTGGTCCAAGAATTTAAGTGTTTGTCTGTTCTAGTGAGCAGCGAGTTGTAGTCTGAAATAGTGCTTGTATGCGACGAGAAATGCCGCGTTAGATACCGTCCAAGTGAATGTCTGTGTTGCATGTTGAAATGGCTTGGAATAAGCGACTTGGTATGCAAGGTTGTGGTTTTCGAGAAGTAAATCGATGACTTATGGAAATTAATAAGTTGGCCAGAAATCTCACAGAAATTATCCAGAATGTTTTTCAGGTTGTTACTTGCTGATGACGTGGCTTTACAGAAGAGCAGACAGTCCTCAGTAAAAAAGAGACCAGGGATCTTTTGAGTCCTCGGGCACAATTTAAATCCAATACCGGACTTTCTGTCAGAAGAAGCGAAGGCTAATTGGCGTGCCAAAACTTCCATGCAAATGATAAACAGATAGGGGGAGAGGGTATCTCCCTGTCTTAACCCCCTGGAAGGAGTAAAAATAGTTGACGAGGAATTATTAACTGTTATTGAGTATGAGACCGAAGTGACGCAAAATTTTATCCATTGTATCCATTGGTCATTGAAACCTAGAAGCGATAGTGTTTTGAAGAGGAAATCCCATTCAATACGATCGTAAGATTTTTCCATGTCTAATTTTAATGCATACCAACATGTCTTGTTAATAGATTTCTGAAAAATATTGAGTACTTCCTGAGCAATCAATATGTTGTCGTGGATTTCTCGGTCTTGTATAAAAGCACTTTGGAATGGAATAAAATTTTTGACGAGAATAGGGCGTAATCTATGAACAAGGATTTTGGCAATTATCTTATAAAGAGTCGTGCATAGACTAATCGGCCGAAACAGTCTTGGATATTCAGGGGTGCAAGTCTTTGGAATCATACAGAGGAGTGTATGGTTAACACTCCGTAAAAAGTGACCATGGTTAAAGAAATTCCGAATGGTAAGGTAAATGTCTTTCTGAATAAGGGTCAAATAGTGTTGGAAAATTTTTGAGCCAAAACCATCGGAACCTGGGCTTTTGGTGGGGTCTATATCGAAAAGCGCACAACGAATTTCTTCGTCTGTGATAAGGGAAGATGTCAGATTTTTGTATAAATGCACCCAATCATCCAATTTTATAGATTTAAAGAGAGAAAATGAAATTTTCAAAGTGTGTTAAAGTACATCAGAATGGATGTCATTTTTTAGAAAATAAAAAAAGACTGATAGTGATTTTTTTATTTTTTACTTTATAAATCTTACGGAATTTGTATTACAAAAAACTAATTTAAATGTTGTAGACATTCTGACAACATGTGTCACCACCTGCGTGTCAGCTTGTGAGTAGGTATTACTATGACGTGTCAACTTGTGAGTGGTACCCACGCTTATAACCAAATTCATGATTTAAATCATGCCATGTATTTTTTCTTAATCGATGATAAATAATATATGGGATGACTTTTTACAATTTTTTATACACCCGGGTGCACCGTACACCCTTTCACATTCTCTCCCCTTATTCTCATGTGTAGAGCACATGAGGAGAGAAACTGTGAGAGGGTGCACCGTACACCTGGGTGTATGATGGATGCTCTCATGATTTTTTTTTGTCATGAGTGAGATGCATGATTTATTTTTCTTATGGCATCAACCATGTTTTATGAACAAATAGATCATGAATGACAATATTCTTAGAACAAATAAGAATGAAAAATTAAGAAGTTCTTACAGGACGGTCGACGGAAGGAAGGAGTGTAAGTTTAAGGGTCCGTTCTTTTCAACTTATTTTCAGGCCTTATAAGTTTTTTTAAGTTAAGATAAGTTCAGATAAGGTCTAATAAGGTCGAATAAGGCCGAATAAAGTTTAATAAGGTTCTTACATATTTTTTATATTCCAACATTATTAATATTATTATTTAAAACAATATTATTATTTTTATTATTTATTATTTATTATCTAATATTATTTATTACTATTATTTTCATTTGGATATCATCGTTGCTTGTTGTACGCTTGAGAATTTTATTTCGTCTACATGAATAAAGGATACAGATTTCTACAGATTGTCATTTGTAAAATATGAACATTAATTGATATACATCTTTTAAGTTTGCCTCCATAGAAATTTATAAATAATAACAATAAAAACTAATTATGACTTATACACTAGTAACAATAAATAATTATAGTAATACAATAGTAATAAGAAGCACATGTTCAGGGATTAATGTTTGTATTTTTATTGTGCTATTGATTGAAGTTTACTTGAGTTTAGTATTGCTTAAGTGTTTTTTGCTTTTGTTTTTTTAATTGTGTTGTTATTCGCTAATCTGGGAAGATACTGAGCAACATCAGCTCAGCAAGCTAACAAAAGTGGGGTTTGTTCAAGCTTCAGCTTAGCTTTGTTGTGGTACATGAGAAGGAGAGCTCACGGCTGACCCATCTTACCTTTAGACCGAGAAATAAATCGCACTTTGCGAAAGCTTCGGGGAGGTTTGGAACGGTTGACCTTGGGTTCTGAACTAGCGTCACCAATCTCAAGTACAACAAGTGAAAGTGAATCAGACATGGGTGACGATAATGCACAACTTTTCAGGGATTTCGGAAATCCGGTGTCCTATGTTTTACAAGGTGGAATTCAACTCCCCACAACCACTACAAATTTCAACATTCACCCTCAGTTCACAAGGATGGTGAAAGCAGAGCAATTTTGTGGAGGGTCGGATGAGGATTTACTTGATCATCTTGATCGGTTTTGGAGGTTTGTGCTATGATAACAACAAATGATGTATCTCCAGACTATATCAAGATGCATCTCTTCCGATCTTCTCTTTCCGAAAAGGCAAAGTCTTGGCTCAAGAGCTTGCCTGCTAACTCCCTCACTACTTGGGAGCCAGTTACATTGGCTTTTATGAAGAAGTATTTCCCAGAGTCGAAATCTACAAATATTAGGAGGAAGATCTCCTCATCTGAGCAAGAATGTGATGAGACACTTGCGGAGGCTTGGGAACGGTTTAGGGAGTTGATTCGTTCATGCCCTCACCATGAGTTCAATAAAAATCTACTTATGAGGTTTTTCTACGATGGTCTTGACCCTATGTCAGGTGCAAACCTTGATGCTGGAGCGGGAGGTCAACTTTCTAAGATCCCGCAAGACCAACTTGAGTCCACCATAGAAGAAATGATAAGAACTACTCATGGGGTGGAAGAAGGAGAGGTGCTCAACATAAGAAGGGTGGCAAGTTTGAGTTGGACCCTTTGGATCAAATTCAAGCAAAGATGGATCAACTTGACAAGAAGCTCTCTAAGATCACCCTTGCATCATCAAGTCCCTCACAAGTGAATGCTTTCTCTTGTGACATATGTGGTGGTACAATCCACGATACCTCTTATTGTGGAGGATCTCAGTCGGAGCATGTAGTGGCAATAAACTCTAAAGGAGACGCTTATCAAGGTAACCAAGGGTATAGAAGCAATCAACAAGGAGGTTGGAAAAAACCTCAACAAGGTTACAATCACGGCTTCAACCAACCTCAACAAGGTTGGAATCCACCTCAACAAAGCTATAATTAACCTCACTAAGGGTACAAGCAAAGCTACAATCAAGGTGGTCCCTCCTCTCAAAGTTCCAATGTCTATCAAGTTCCTCACCAACGATCCAACTTTCAAAAAGCCCCTCTAAATCCCTAATTTCCTAAACAAAACCCCGGACCTACTCATTCCTCCGATCCTACCTCTCAAATTCTCCAACAACTTCAAACCATCACCCAAACCCGTGCTCTTCAAAGTCACGACCAAAGGTTCTAAGAGTTACAAGCTCACACCAAAATGCTTTAAACCCAATTGGCTCAAGTGGCCGAGAAAAACCCCTCTAACCCCACAAATCAACTTCAAAGCCAACCCATTCCTAACTCCAACCTACATCAAGTCAAAGCTATTCATTTGAGGTCGGGAACGAACTATGAGGGCCCGAAGATGCCTAATTAGTGTGAAGAAAGTGAAGTTGAGGTGGCTGAAAAGGACAATCAAGTTGAGGAGGATGAGAGGGAGGTTGATGTTGAGAAAGGAATAGAAGATAAGGAGATTCACGAGCAAGTTGGTGACAAAGCTCCATTGTCAACACCTCCTCCGACTAAGACTTATGTGCCACGGATCCCATATCCTCAAAGGTTGCTGGAGAAGAAATTTAGCGACAAAATTCATTAAGTTCCTCCAAGTTATGAAAGGCCTTTAAATAAACATTCCATTCCTTGAGGCCATGTCTCAAATGCCGGCCTATGCCAAGTTCTTGAAGGAGATTCTCTCCAACAAACGGAAGGTTGAAGACGAGGTTATCAAATTGTCATACCAAGTAAGTGCTCTAGTGAAACAAGATATGCCTAAGAAGCAAAGAGACCCCGAAAGCTTCACTTTGTCGGTGAAGATAGGTGACCTCGAGCCTAAGGGTGCATTGGCCGATTTGGGTGAGAGTGTGAGTTTGATGCCTCTATCCATAGCTAAGCGCCTAAATCTCCCTCTTCTTCCTACGAGTAAGACTATTCAATTGGCGGATCGATCTTTAAGAGCCCCGCATGGAGAGTTGGAGGATGTTCCAATACAAGTTGGGCATGTCTTGGTGTCTTGTGATTTTGTGGTAATGGATATGGAGGAAGATCCTGAGAGTCCTCTCATTCTTTGAAGAGAAGCTCTTAAGACATTGGGTTCCGTAATAAATTGCAGACATGAAAAAATCATGGTTGAGGTAGCCAATGAGAAGGTTGTGTTTGAGTTCTCTAAAACATTGAGGAGACCCATGATAGAGAGAGTTTGTTGGGTTGTTCATGTGGAGAGTGAAATGGAAGGTTTTGAGAGAGAATTTTCACACTAATGATGATCCCTATGCTTCTATCGCTGAAGCACTAAATTTAAACATTGATGAGGTGAAGAAAATCTCTATGCTTGTCGATAAAACTATCGTCGAGGAGACACATGAGGTGGAGTTGAAGGTCCTTTCTGCTTCCATTGATAAAGAGGAGAGTTTTAAGCCTCCTCCTAAGGTAGAGTTAAAACCCCTTCCTCCCTCTCTTAAGTATCTTTTCCTTGATGATGCATGTACTTATCCCGTTATTGTTAACTCGGCTCTTGATGACATCTCTATACCAGAATTAATTAACATATTGCAAAAATATAAAGATATCATTAGGAACTCGATTGATGACCTTAAGAGGATAAGCTCGACTCACGTGGTTCCCGACCCCCCTCCCGACCATTGAGTCGGGATTTTTCCCCTTCCTTGCTATTGTTATCATTAGAATTTTCACAGTGAGGACACTGTGTGGTTTAGCTTGGGGGAGGACGTATATATTAGTTGCATACAGTTTGCATATAGTTTGCATTAGATGCATATAAATTGCATTAGTGTCATATTTAATTTGCATTTTAGCATTTAGTATCATGTTTAGGGTGCATGTAGATTCCTTTAGCCTTGCATGTGCATATATATTGCATTTAGGACTGAACTCTGCCCTTGGTACACATGTGTTTTTCTTGATGACTTGAAAACTGAAAAAGGAAATGCTTTGATAGTCTCTAGTAGGCCAAAGAATTGTTGGGTTGTGGTACGGTTGGTCTCCCTCTTGTGCGGCTCGACCGATGGATGTAACTATACCTTTTGTGAGAGCAGGTCTGTATAGCCTTATAGACTGAAATCTTTTCAGTCTTATCTTCTTGTTGTGTGATGCTCTTCCATGACGAATGTTCTCTAGAACTTGCATTGATTCTCCTTGAAATTGCATTGACTGGTTTGATTCTTGAATATGATTGAGAATTATATATATGAACTACATTGCCAAATGCCACCCACATTATCTTATCTCCTTTGTCACCCTCGGGAGCCGGAGCCTGTTTTCTTGTTTAACCGCGTCTTTAGCCTACTACCGATTTCCTAACCTATGGGATTGTGAAGCTAGATTGGTGAGTGGTATATCTTGAGATTCAGTGCTCTGATAGTGATTTGAGTTGGTTGTATGATGTGTATTTTGGTTGAATTCACGTTCTGTGTTGAGTTCACCTCCTCCCTACTTCTTGTTGATCTCCTATCTCTCTCCCTTATTAGTTATAAAAAAAGAGAAAAAAAAGAGAAAAAGGGAACATAAAACATCCCAACAAAAAAATTATGGTTTTGTTCTTAGTGCTTAATAAAGAGAGATTAGGAGATGCTATTGGAGGAGGTATTATTGGTTGGTTGAGTGGTTGTAACGAAGTTAGATTGTTTCGGGTTAGCGTTTGTCTAATTGGTGTTGATTTAGGAAGCTTCACTTTCCCTTATTTAGTACCAAATTCCCAAATGTATCCACACCCTTACCTTTTAGCTTTCATTACAACCTCGATAAGTCCTCATGATTCTTGAAAAGAACTTATGTCTCACGCGATGGAGAGTGAGAATATATGCACGCCAATGGTAGGATATAGTCAACGGAATTGAGCCTTGAGCGATCATTGTAACCATATAAACACATGAGAAACTTTGAGCAAGACTAAAGAGAGAGCTACCATCCATATGACTGAGCCAAGCTTGGGGGAGAACTTGTGGTAAGATTGGTTGCTTTTCCTTGTACTATAAACTTTGAGACTTGATATTGTCTTGCATTTATTGATGAAAAGGTTTGAAAGGTCTTTATTCTCTATCTTGGCATGCGTATTATTGTGAGGAGTCATTGAACTCTTGCCCTTGTATTTGATTTGCATTGCTTGAGGACAAGCAATTGTACTAGCTTGGGGGAGTTTGATAAGCACTTTATTGTGCTTAATTGTAGGTCATTTTTAGTGTCCTTGCATGTTGTTTAGAGCTTTTAAGCCTAACATTGCATGGTTTTTGTCACCTTTGAGTTATATTGTCACTTCATTATTTGTTTATTTGTTTTTGGATGATTTCCAGGCTAACTAGCAGGTTTTTGAAGTCATATGATCATTGGAAGACTAATTATGGACTATTGTACTTCAAATAGACATAACGTTTGATCCATAAATCGGATTAAGGTGATTCAAGTGGGAGGTGTTAGCTCGTTTTGATATATTTCCAGCGACTGATCATAAGCCCAATTCTGATAAGATACGAGAGAGATATGATCGTTTGAAGTTGAGCTGTCCATTGACCAGCAGGTCAACATGGCCGTGTTGATTTCAACACGCCAGTATTGGTCTTTTTCCACGAAGATAGTCCTGTTCTTCTTTCCCACTGATTTGAGAAGTTCAGGCCAACACGCCTGTGTCCATTTTGACGCCCGTGTTGGCTAATTTCTACGGAGGCAGTAACTTTTGTGAAGACTTGAGAATTCTGAAGAGCAGGTCTACACGCCCGTGTCGACCTGTATTCGGGTTTTTTTCCCTATTTTTCGTCTTCATTTATGGGATATTATAAATAGGCTTTTGCGTTTTTGTTTGGTATTGTCTCCATACTTAGACTCTAATTACATAGTTTAACTTTCTAAACACTCTCAAACTCTTAGCTTTTGTCAGTATTACCACTTTAAGGATTCGATTGTGATTTCAATTCAAGTAATTTTCTTTCAATCTCTCTTCTTTATTTTTATTATTTTATTAATCATGTTTAATTTGTTTGATCTCTTTTTCTTTGAATCCATGATTAGTGAGTAGTTCCTTATCTAGGGTTTCGGTGAAAGCATGAATTAGGGCTAATTAAGATGTTCTTATAATTGCTTTATTCATGTCTAATATGCATTGATCTTGGTGTTTTGACACCTTAGGGTAGACCTTGATCAAGTTTATGCTAGGGTTTAGATTTCAATTACTCTTAATTGATTGTTGTTGTCTTGTCATTCCCATGAATCAACTTAATTTCTAGACCAAGAGATTGGGTAGAAATTAAGAGGATCCTTATTAGGGGTTTTCCAAGCAAATTGAATCTATAAATCAATTGACTAAAGACCATTCGAGAGAGGATTTAGTCGATTGATTAATTGATTACTCTTGAGGACCATTCGAGAGAGGACCCAAGTACTTTAGAGGGAAAATTAACCTTGCATGTTATTCTCTATAGTTTCGTAGTTGCATTAGTGTCGTGTCTTGCCCGAGTTCATGCGAGTAACCCAAGCTCTAGTGTTTTCTCTATTATATTTTCTTCTCTACTTGATTATTAGTTGTTATTCTTTAGTTAGTTGTTAATTGGTAACTATTCAATCTTACACCCACAAATACCCTTCACTTAGAGTAGTTTTAGACTTAGTAGACCCTAGTCAATCCCTATTTCCTTGTGTTTTGACCCTTGACTTGCTGTTACTACGTTCATAGTAGTTGCTCGTTAGGATTATAAGTATTGTTTGCTAAGTGGTTCTTAGTGTCTTAACGAGACACTAAAAACCTCTTATCAGTCTTATACACTAGTAACGATAAATGATTATATTCATACAATAGTAATAAGAGTTAAGCACATATTTAGGGATTAATGTTTGTATTTTTCACCTTTTGAAACCCCAAAGTTTTTTTCACGATTTGAGCATTGAGTTTAGTTTTCAAGTAAGTTAACTCATCTTAACTCGTAGTTTTCACATTTAACTCGCCTGAGCTTTTGTAATGCTTAAAAAATAATCATAAATTAGTTAAAAATTATCGTTACAAGCAGTTGCACTGTATGTATGGATGGAAGCTGAAAACAAAGGGAGTTTCAACAAAAAAAACTAAATATTAAAATCCAAAAAATACAATCTTCATCCTAGAACAAAACATTAGGTAGTAAAGAAGAGAAGACAGTATAATGGTCAATAGTGTGATTTGCAACATTCATTGTAAATCAAAGAAAATGATTGTTTTTCCAAAGAAAGTTACGAACAATATGTGGGAATAAACATTCAATTCTACTCATTTATCACCTAGTCTTACCAAAATTCTTAAACACTAACCGCCCTACCCTGTTACAACCTGTTTTTCCCCATCAAAAATTTCGTCCAAAATTCAACTACGCAACAAAAAAACAATTAAAACGGAAAACGAACAACAAATTATACATAAACACATAAAAAATTCATCGAAAAAAATTCAAATTCGTTTTATTTTTAAAATTGACTCAAACCCTAAACGAACAACAATATGTGTAGTTATACAATTGAATTACAGGATCAAGTAAAAAAAGGAGGGTTAGCATCGTTATTTGGATGAATTCGCTATTTTGGGAAGAAAAAGAAGTTTGGATCCAATGGTCATGAAATGTCGTTGCTCAAGTGAGGAAGGTTGCAAGAAGTGACAAAACTAGGGAGTGTGATGTGTTGTGTGGCACCTAGGGATGGCAACGTGTGGGATTTTGGGCCGGGTGAGCCATCATCCGCATCCATCACCCGGTTAGACCAACTCTCATCCATCCATCCGTCACCATCACCCATATTCCATCCATCCACTACTTGCGGGTAAATCGGGTGGATAGGGTGATCATCCATTTAAACAACAAAAGTTAGATCAAACTTGCAAAATCACAATTTATATATGAACTTCATGTCAAATTAATATAAGTTAAGTGTGTGGAAACATGTCGATAATAATCAAAAGGGAAAAAGAATATACTAATGTAAATAAAATGATAGGCATTTAAGAAAATGTAAAAAATGGGCGATGAAGCGGGTGATAAATAGGTGATGGGTCGGGCGATGGATGAAACTTTCTCACCCTAATTCATCCATCACCTGTCACTCGTTCACCCGTCACCCATCTATCACCCATTTAACTCGGTTTTTTACCCTTTTTGTTTTTCGGGTGGAGGGGGTGATGGATCATCCATTGGGGATATTGCCATCTCTAATAGCGTCAAGTACACTAATCATCTAAGTTGTACTTCCAAGCAAAACCCTGTGTTTTAGATATTTGGAGAAGTGTCAAACTGATGATTTTATGAGTGAAATCATCACTCTTACTACGTGTAGGCCACTATACTAACTCATAGTTGACTTCCAACCAGAAAATGATTTTCAATACCCAAAAGGTGAAAAATATACTTCGGGTTCCCAAAAGTGAAAAATCCAAAATATTAGTACCTAAACATATGCTTAACTCATAGTAGTAATATGAAAATTTGAATAAAAATAATATAATAATAGTAGTAAAATTAATAATAATAAAAATTAAAACAAGATATACTCCCTCCGGCCCATATTAGTTGCAACACTTTCTATATATGGTTGTCCCATATTAGTTGCAACACTTCTATTTTAGGCATGGACCAACCAATATTTTATTATATATCACCCAACTAATATACCCCACTCATTAATTGATTTAAGTGAACAACATTAAAATACTACTCCCCTACTCTATCAACTTCTTAAAAGTACCACATCACTTTCTATCACATCAACTTTTACAATAAATTAATACTTCCTCCGTTTTTTATTAGTTGACCTGTTTCTTTTATCACGTTTGCCAACGCGTGATTTCAGTCACTTTTATCTTGGAAAATTGATGAGTAAAAATTATAAAAATATGATATTTTGAAAATATATAATGAGACGAATCTAACAAGACCCCACATGACTATATTTTCTCTTATGTATAAATCACAAAAGATAGTCAAAGTAGATTATGTGAATAGTGTCAAAAGTCAAAACGTGTCAACTAAAAAAAAACGGAGGAAGTATAACATACACCTTACTCTAGCAACTTCCTAAAACTATGTGAACAAACTATTGTTTGCGGTGAGGCTGGATGGTAGTTGGGGCGGGTAAGGTGGTAGAGTTAGAGGAGAGAGAGTGGGGGCTATGGTAGAGGTGAGAGGGTGTGGGAAAGGGTGTGGTGGCTGGTAAGGAGTAGAGTGGGGGTTATTTAGTTTTATTTTTATTTTTTTAAGTTAACTAAAAGGTTATTCAAATCGAAAAAAAATTAGTTTTACCTGTTATAATAGGTCAACAGGTCAATGAGACTGTTTTCAGATGATTAAGGTAATAGTTTGGACTGTTCCTGGATTATCAATAGTTCAGACCCTTTGTAAAAGATGGGCAGTAGTTTGGACTGATAGCGTCAAAAAGATATGAATGATAATAATGATAATGGTAATAGTATAAATAATGATAATAAATAATAACAATGATAATAAGGTCAAATAAGGTCTCATTAAATCGAATAAGGTCTAATACGGTCTAATAAGGTCGAATAAGGTGTAATAAGGTCTAATAAGGTCGAATAAGGTCTAATAAGGTCAAATAAGTTCAGATAAGTTTAGATAAATTCAGATAAGGTCAGATAAGAAAAAATAGGTTGAAAAGAATGGAACCTAAAACATACTTCAAACTTATTTTTCAACTCAAAATAAGTTGAAAAGATTGCTGGAGACAGTGGCGGAGCTTCCATGGGGGCCATTAGCCCCCATGAAAGTCCAAATTTCATTGATGCCTAAAATGTGTTCGTTTGGCTTGATAACAAACCGGACAAAACATGCTTAGTAAAGACTATTTTACTACTTAACCTAATATCCTACCTGTTAAGTATACTAGTGCTAGTTGATAGTATTACAATATTAAGCTTTGAGGTTTTACAAACACACAATCATCTTTCATCGTGTATATGTCAAGTGTTCACATACATTTTTATCTGGGTGTGATTTTACTTTTTTTTTTTTTAGTTTAACCTTTTCTAATAAAGGAACTTTAAAATTTTTTGTTTGGTGATAAGCAGTTACTACCTCTAACAAAAGACACAATTCTACAAAAATTTTGAAGTTTATTAGCTAAAATTATAAATTCAATAGATTTTAACATTTGATTCAAACATTCACCACAACATTGTCTCTAGAATTCAATTCTATTATATATATTACTACCTAAGCCCTATGTGCCACCGGTCCCATATCCTCAACGGTTGGTGGAGAGGAAGTTGAGCGACAAATTCATTAAGTTCCTCCAAGTTATGAAAGGCCTTCAAATACACATTCCATTCCTTGAGGCCATGTTTCAAATGCCAGCCTATGCCAAGTTCATGAAGGAGATCCTCTCCAACAAACGAAAGGTTGAAGACGAGGATATCAAATTGCCATACCAAGTAAGTGCTCTAGTGCAACGAGATATGCCTAAGAAGCAAAGAGACCCCGGAAGCTTCACTTTGCCGGTGAAGATAGGTGACCTCGAGCCTAAGGGTGCATTGGCCGATTTGGGTGCGAGTGTGAGTTTGATGCCTCTATCCATAGCTAAGCGCCTAAACTTCCCTCTTCTTCCTACAAGGAAGATTATTCATTTGGCGGATCGATCTTTGAGAGCCCTGTATGGCGAGTTGGAGGATGTCCCAATACAAGTTGGGCATGTCTTGGTGCCGTGTGATTTTGTGGTGATGGATATGGAGGAAGATCCGGAGACTCCTCTCATTCTTGGAAGAGAAGCTCTCAAGACATTGGGCGCCGTAATAAATTGCAAAAATGATACAATCACAGTTGAGGTAGCCAATGAGAAGGTTGTGTTTGAGTTCTCTAAAACATTGAAGAGACCCATGATAGAGAGAGTTTGTCGGGTTGGTCATGTGGAGAGTGAGATGGAAGGTTTTGAGAGAGTGAAGGTCCTTGCCGTTTCCATTGATAAAGAGGAGAGTTCTAAGCCTCCTCCTAAGGTGAAGTTAAAATCCCTTCCCCCCTCTCTTAAGTATGTTTTCCTTGATGATGCATGTACTTATCCTCTTATTGTTAACTCGGCTCTTGATGACATCTCTATAATAGAATTGATTAAGATATTGCAAAAATATAAAGATGTCATTGGGAACTCGATTGATGACCTTAAGGGGGTAAGCTCGACTCACGTGGTTCCCGACCCCCCTCCCGACCAGTGAGTCGGGATTTTTCCCCTCCCTTGCTATTGTTTTCATTAGATTTTTCACAGTGAGGACACTGTGTGGTTTAGCTTGGGGGAGGATGTATATATTAGTTGCATATAGTTTGCATTAGTGTCATATAGTTTGCATTAGATGTATATAATTTGCATTAGTTGCATATTAGTGTTATGTTAGATTGCATATTAGCATTTAGTACCATGTTTAGGATGCATATATACTGCATTTAGGTTAGAACTCCGCCATTGGTACGCATGTATTCTTCTTGATGACCTGAAAACCTGAAAAAGGAAATGTTTTGATAGTCTCTAGTAGGCCAAGGAATTGTCTGGTTGTGGTATGATTGGTCTCCCTCTTGTGCGGCTCGACTGATGTTGGTAGCTATACCCTTTGTGAGAGCATGTGTTTATAGCCTTATAGACTGACATCTTTTCAATCTTATCTGCTTGTTGTGTGTTGCTCTTCCTTGATGAATATTCTCTAGAACTTGCATTGATTCTCCTCGAATACGCTTGACTTGTTTGCGTCTTGAATGTGATTGAGGCTTTCATGTTACTTGAGCTACATTGCCAAAGGCCACCCTCACCTACTTATCCTTCTTTGAAGCCCCTGTGAGCCTAAGCTTGTTTTCTTTGTTAACCACTTCTCTAGCTTATTACCTATCTCCTTACCTAGGGGATTGTGAAACTACTTAGATGGGGTGAAACATAATGATGGGTATTACGAGAATGACTTGGTGTAGGTGTTCGACTT
Source organism: Patellifolia procumbens (assembly GCA_947645195.1). Taxonomy (NCBI): domain Eukaryota; kingdom Viridiplantae; phylum Streptophyta; class Magnoliopsida; order Caryophyllales; family Amaranthaceae; genus Patellifolia; species Patellifolia procumbens. Next base: position 79,092 of record CANSGD010001466.1, read on the forward strand.
TGCGTTTGGATATTGTTTGAGTTCGCCTCCTTACTATTCATTGAAGTTCTCATTTTCTCCCTTCCTCTAAAATCACTACAATCCACAAAAGCAAAAAAAAAAATATATATATAGAAGAAAAAAAATGAATGAAAAAGAAAAAAAATTAGAATAAAGGATTTGTGGTATGTTCAAAAATAGCAATAAGGGAGATTGAGATGCTAAAATAAGAGGAGAGCTTGTGAAAGGTTGTTTAGAGCGTTCAAGTTTGTGTAGGGTTGGTTTTGAGCTTTTAGAAAGGTGATAAGTTTGAAGTTTCACTTTCCCCTCTTTAACACCACGATCCCAAATGCTACCGCACCTCACCCTAAGCCTACGTTACAACCTTGACTAAGTCCTCTTGATTCTTGATGCAAACTTTGGTCTTTATGCGACGGAGAGTGAGATGATATACAAGCTTATGGTAGGATATGGTCGATGGAATCGAGCTTTGAGCGTTCATTTGACCTATTTAAACACACGAGAGAAGTGCGCACGACTAAAGTGAGAGCTACTATCTATATGACTGAGCCAAGCTTGGGGGAGAACTTGTGGTAAGATTGGTTGCTTTTCCTTGTGCTATAAACTTTGAGGCTTGATAGTGTTTTGCATTCGATGTTGGAAAGGTTTGAAGGTCAACATTATTCATCTTGGCATGCGTATCATTGTTAGGGGTCATAGAACTCTTTCCCTATGTCTATCGTTTGTTCGCTTGAGGACAAGCAATTGGACTAGCTTGGGGGAGTTTGATAAGTACTTTATTGTGCCTATCCATGCTGCATTTTTAGTGTCGATGCATATAGATTTAGAGCATTTTAGTCTTGCATTGCATGATTTTGATTACTTTGAGCTAAATGGTTGCTTCACTACTCGTTTAGTTGTTTTGGATGATTTTCAGACTAACTAACAGGTTTTTGAAGTCATATATGATCATTGGAAGATTAGTTGTGGATTGTTGAACTTCAAATGGACATATCGTTTGATCCGTAAATCGGATTAAGGTGATTCCGGTGGGAGGTGTTAGCTCGTTTCGATAGATTTCCAACGACTGGTAATGATCCCAATTCTGATAAGAGACGAGAGAGATATGATCGTTCGAAGTTGAGCTGTCCGCTGACCAGCAGGTCACCACGGTCGTGGTGAAATCACCACGGTCGTGGGGACCTGTAGCGAGCAAAACAGACTGTTGAAGATTGAAACTGATCCTATGAAAGTCAGGGGCCACGGTCGTGGTGATTTCACCACGACCGTGGTGACCTGACTTCGGGTGTTGACCCGTTTTCTCCGTCTTAGTTAAATGACTCTTTTAATTAGTTATTTTAGCTTAGACTCGACATCATCTCATACTTAGTTTCTAATTAACTCTCTCTTAGCCCTAAAACTCTCTCAAACACTAGTTTACTCCTTTGTTTCATTATTGAAGATCGAATTCATCAATTAATTCAAGTAATTTCTCTTCTATCTCTTTCCTTTAATCTTTTTGCTTAGTTTATGATGTTGAATTTATTGAATCTTAATTGCTTAGAATCCATGGTTAGTGAGTAGTTCATTATCTAGGGTTTGGGCGAAAGTATGAATTAAGGGCTTAATGTAGATTATCTATGCTTTTTAGGATTCAATTGTTTGTCTATGCATTGAATGTGGTGTTTTGACACCCTAGGATAGATCTTGATCACGTTTATGCTAGGGCATTTAGGGTCTTTATTGTTCTTAATCGAACTCTAATCCCTTTTGTCATTCCCATGTTTCGACTTGATTTCTAGACCAAGGGATTGGGTAGGAATTAAGGGGATCCTTTAATTAGGGGTATTCCGAACTTAATGAATTTATTAATCAACGGACCAAAGACCATTCGAAAGAGGATTTGGTTGGTTGATTAATCGATTACTCTTGAGGAGAGAGGACTCAAGTAAATTAGAGGGGAACTTAACCTTGTATTGACTCCGTTGTGAATCACCATAGCGTTGATTATCGTTGTCTAGCCCATGTTCATACGAGTAGCCCGAACTCTAGTGTCTTCCTTATCATATTAATCCTCCTATTTGTTTATTAGTCGGTATTCATTAGCTAGTCCATTAGTCGGTTACTTACTCAATCTTAAACCCCCAAAAACCCTTCACTTAGGTAGTTTTGGACTTAGTGGACTATAGTCAATCCCGATTTCCTTGTGGTTCGACCCTTGACTTGCCATTACTACGTGCTTAGTAGTTGCTCGTTAGGTTTATAAATTGTGTTTGCTAAGCGGTTCTTAGTGCCTTAACGACACACTAAAAACCTCTTATCAGTAAGTAGGAGGAGGATAACTAAGATGCTCCCAAAATGAATCAAAGAAAATTGTGTGTGGGGGTAGTGAATATAAGGGAACTTCTAAGAACTTTGACATCCACAATTGAATTGACATTAATGAATTACCACCACTCAAGATATTACGATTCAAGTACAGAGTATTACGATTCAAAATTTAAAGGGAAATTTTCTGTGGTACCCCCGGGGTTAGAGCTAATTCATCGGGTACCCCTCTGGTTTTCGAGCTATTTCAAATGCCACCAGAGTCACTGTCGTTAGCTTAAATGCCCTTACTACTAAATTTCCGTTAACTTTTCCGTTAACTTTCATAATTACACTTTAGTTTTAATTAAAAATTAAAACAAAAACTAAAAAAATAAAACCACCCCACCCCCTCTCACACTCTCTGTCTCTCTCCTCCCCCAACCCCTCCCACTCTCTCTCCTCCCCCACCTCACTCTCTCTCCCCCTAATCTGCACCGACCAGACCACCCCCCCTCCCCCACCAAGACGACGGTGCCCCACCACCACCAACAATAGTTCATCGTTCGCTGTTACCCTACCCAGACCAATCGCTTCTCCAATTGCTTGGCCTCAGCGACCACATCACCGATCGTCGACGACGTTTACTCACAGAAATCGGACCTCGCCTCTACTTCCTTCATCGGCTGCTTCTTCGACGATTACCTTATGCATCAACACCAAGAGATGTGGAGTACAATGGTGGTCATTTTGTGTTCAAAGGGGTTTTTGTGGGTTTTGTGGGTGGTATTACGGGAAGGGGTGGAACTCGTTCATCGACGGGGAGTTCGTCGTGGTGTTCACTGTCAGGGGGCGGTGGTTTTAGGGTAGGTTTGGTTTGGATCCTTTTTGGGTGGTCTGGCCGATGCAGATTAGGGGGAGAGAGAGTGACAAAATCTAATCTCATAAATGTGAATAAAGATTCAAAGATAAAATACAATCAAATGATGAATGGCGTTAAATTTGACAAAGTATTCCGCCATAGGCTTGCACGTGGTTGTTATGTGACTTTCTTCAACCTGTTCACCACCGATTTGACGCCACTTTTGAAACTCTTCTATTGTTTGTGTTCGCTGGATAAAGCCCTCAGCTTCAAATGATGTTGAAGAAGGTCACGTGATTATCACATGTAAATCAATAGTATTCTCTCCGTTTCTTTTTGTTTGTACCATTTATTGTAACTCCAAATACCAAGGAAGATGATGTGATAGACATGTGGGTGGGGACAATAATTAAGGAGTCCACTTATTTTATAGTATATGTGGTGATTAAAGTAGGTGAAAGAAAATTGTAAGTTACATGTGGTACCTAAAAATGATAAAGTATGGGTAGATGGATAATATAAATTTTCCATATAGGAAAAGATGAAAAAGTAGAACAAACAAAAAGAATGGACAAAAACGGTAAGGATGATAAACATAAAGAAACGGAGGGAATAGAATTAAAGGGTCAAACTTAACGAAAACGGTTAAATGCATGCTGGTAAATTCAAAGCAATTTGTTTGAAAAAAAATTTTTGAATATTTTTTTTGGAAAGGTACTTTTTTGAAAAATAAAATTTTGTAAATAGTTTTTGGATCATAAAAATTCTCTCGAAAGGTTGTTCCTTGAAATTCTTATATAATGCGCATTACAATAGGTTAGAAGATCAGCAATAATTTGAATAAAATCCAAAAACTTTTATGAACTCAATTCTTTAAAAATATCAATCTAAAGTAAAAATGAATATAATTTTAATTCCATTTGTATTTATCACACTCTATTATTAAATCTACATTTTTATATACTTGCAATTTACAAAAAAAGATTTTATATTGTCAATAATTTTCTTAATGTTTTATGCCGTTTTTCAACAAATACAATATTTGTTTTAGATTTTTAAGATTTTGTATGATTTACGCACGCGTTGGTTGCATATCTCGCTAGATTATAATGGCAAGCCTCACTTGAATAAATTTTAAGAGTTGTCAACATCTTCTTTATGGTTTTGCCATAATGCATTGTACTTGAATTTTTATTGGGATGTGATATTTCATAATCTCTTAACATCATCAATCCTTGCATGTATTATAGATCATAATCGATTGACTCGGCAAGCATCGCGTGCATAAAAGTCTAGTTGTATTGGGAGTAACATTGCACACATCTTATTTCTTCTACTTTGCGGTGGGTTGGATAATTATGAAAGCATTTTAGAAATTCTATGAAAGGGTGGGTGCATGTGGCAAAAAGGAAAAAAGAAAAGGTCAAATTTGATTCAGCTGTAATATTTTGAGATTAAATATTATGATTTTTTTGTCAAAAGCTACCTAAATATGGTGCACTTTGTAGATTTAAATACCTCATGTCATTTTTGTTTAATTTAATTACCATTTATATGCGATTTTTCACTACCCAAATTGTTTTTCATCTAAAATGAATGTTTTTTGCTTCACATTAAGATAGGAATAAGGTTGCCCTGTGGTTCTAATATCTAACTACTAATTTCAAGAGGAAACCAAAATTTATCTTTTTTTTTAAATGCGGGTTTATTAGGGGTTAAAGTTTTATTTGAACCAAAATTCACCCAATTTAACCAAAAAAAAAGAGTTTAGTATGTATAGGGTGATAAAGATAGACTTTAGTTTATTATTTATTATTTATCTTTTAGCTTATCCTTTATCTTTTAGGTTAATTATTATCTCTTAGTTTAGCTTTATTATCTTTTAGCTTAGATTACCTTTTATGATTAGGATTAGTATTCTTATCTTTTATTCTCTTACTTGTGTATTTATACCCCCTTCCATCATTGAATAGAATACAACTCTTTTCACAACTCTTTCACAACTCTTTGCATACTTTACACTCTAAACTATTCTCAACATAGGGTACTTAAATTGAACTTAAATTAAATAAGGTTAAACCTACAAGGTGCATTATAATAGGTATATTTTGACAAAAAAAACTTTTATTTCTATCCTTCATTACCTTAGCAATGTTCATTTGACTAGCTGCATAGTAATATTTTGTCGTCATCTTCTATGATTTACTTCCTCTGTTATTTTCAGTTCTTTCTACTTTTTGATTGGTGGTCCAAGTAACATAATTTTAACCCCCGTTTTCTATCTTTATATTTAAGAAAAAAAATTATCACGTAGAATCTTGGTGGTATGCTAGTATGTAATTATACACATGTAATCAGCGGATATGAAGGCAATATGTTGTTTTCACGTATGCATATAATACTCCTACAACATAATGATCACAATATCTCCCTGTTTTGGCCTCCCAATTTGGATGGTTGAGAAATAATAACTGAAAATCTTAGCTTTGTTCTTCAATTTATTAGGTTGTACACTGCTTATACATGCCCTTATGCCCAACGTGTCTGGATTGCCCGAAATTTTAAGGTTTGCTTGCCATATTCTGTATTTAGTTGATTGAAGGATTAAGTTAAGCTTTGTTTCGTAGCCTTCTCTATGTTAACTTTTGTTTCTCAATTTTCCAGGGGTTACAGGAACAAATCAAATTGGTCCCAATTAATTTAGGTGATAAGCCGACTTGGTACAAAGAAGTTTACCCACATGCTAAGGTATGCTGATTCACTGACCTAGCATTAAGTTTATTTGATGGAATGCAATATTGCATTTATTAATTTCCCTCAGAAAACTAGTCTAGACAACAGGGATTGGTTAAGACATCTGCTTATAAATTAGCTCTGCGTGCTTTTAGGCCAGTTTTGCTTCTGTTTTGTGTTCTGTGTTTTGAGTATCTTGTTGCTGCAAATGATTATCAGTTGATGGATAGGTATCCTCCCTAGAAGGTGCCCTTTTTATTAACTCATGATGCTAGAGCGACAATGATCTTGTTTCTGTTGGTTGTTTAACTCTTCCCTTGGGGTCTCCTTGACCTTGTTCTGTTGTTTTTTGGAGATATTAATGAAATTTGTACCTTTTCTCAATAAAAAGATAATATTGCATTTAACAAATTGCTTACTTTGAAGGAAGCAATTGAGCATTAGTTGTAAGGGAATGATAATGAGTAGAAATATTATGTTCTTTCAAAGTACTAGCATTTTTAATGTAATATTTGTACTTGTTATGTGTATCTATTACTCGGACTTGGGTACTTGTGTCGTACAGTCGTACACAAATACTTGTCGAAGTGTGCGAGTCAACTATTCAATATAACTTTCTCGTGATCTAAGTCCTAATGAACTATCAATGTCCATATCCATGTCGAAGTGTTGAGGATCTGGCATGGGTAATCAAGGTAATATGGAGAATCGAATAAGATTAGAGCAATGAAGAAAGGAAACCAACACAAGAACTAAGCAAACTAATCAGCCAAACAACACATTTAATAAATCTACCCCTCCTCAACCAATAAATGCTTCTTTTATTAAAAAATTCAACAATTACATCAATAGACTACTAAGAGAATAATACACACTAGCACACAATTGCTCTTTATGTGGTTAAACTCACACAATCCTCAACAATGGGGATTTCCTCCCTTTTAGCTTTCCCTCAAATCCCTATAATGCTCTTGGAGGTTATTGATCACCTTTTACAAGGTTTAGGGTTGTTTAGGTACCTTTTATACTCCCTTAGACACATAGGACACGCCCCCCCAAAAAACCAAACACGCCGCATTAATACAGGGCATTTGAGAAAACTCACGAGCTTCCCAAAAGCTTGTCCAAGCACCAACCTGCCTGCCTGATAAGAGGTTTTTAGTGTGTCGTTAAGGCACTAAGAACCGCTTAGCAAACACAATTTATAAATCTAACGAGCAACTACTAAGTACGTAGTAATGGCAAGTCAAGGGTCGAACCACAAGGAAATCGGGATTGAGTAAAGTCCACCTAGTCCAAAACTACCTAAGTGAAGGGTTTTTGGGGGGTTTAAGATTGAAAAGATTACCAACTAATTAACTAGCTAATGAATACCGACTAATAATTAAATAGGAGAATTAATATGATAGAGAAAACACTAGAGCTTGGGTTACTCGCATGAACTCGGGCAAGACACGACAAAAATGCAACTACGAGGCTATTGAGAATAACGTGCAAGGTTAAGTTTCCCTCTAAAGTCCTTGAGTCCTCTCTCGAATGGTCCTCAAGAGTAATCAATTAATCAATCGACTAAATCCTCTCTCGAATGGTCTTTAGCCAAGTGATTAATGGATTCAATTTGATTGGAAAAGCCCTAAATAGGATCCTCTTAATTTCTACCCAATCTCTTGGTCTAGAAATTAAGTTGATTCATGGGAATGACTAGACAACAACAATAAATTAAGAGTAATTGAAATCTAATCCCTAGCATAAACTTGATCAAGGTCTACCCTAAGGTGTCAAAACACCAAGAACAATGCATATTAGACATGAATAAAGCAATTACAAGAACATCTACATTAAGCCCCTAATTCATGCTTTCACCTAAACCCTAGATTAGGAACTACTCAATAACCATGGATTCTAAGCAATTAAGATTCAATAAATTAAACATCATAAACAAAGCAATAAGATTAAAGGAAAGAGATTGAAGAGAAATTACTTAATTAATTAACGAATTGGATCTTCAAAGATGAAACAATTGAGTAAACTAGTGTTTAGAGAGAGTTTGGGGTTAAGAGAGAGTAATTAGAAACTAAGAGTGTAAGATAATGTCGAGGCTAAGCTAAAAAAACAAATTAAAAGAGTCATTAATGTTTGACGGACAAAACGGGTCAAAGCCCGAAAGCAGGTCCACACGGTCGTGTCAAAAACGACACGACCGTGTAGACCTGTTACACAAATTTCTCAACGTTCTTTCATAGTTACTGCTTTAGTGTAGAAAATACTACACGATCGTGTCCAGAATGACACGATCGTGTAGCCTTGGCGTCCAAAATGCTCACAGCTGCTGATTGTGTGCTCAAAACACTACACGGTCTTGTCCAATGTGACACGACCGTGTAGACCTGAAGTTCAATGTGCTCCTCAGAATCACCAAAACCACTGCCTGCGTACCCAAATGACTACACGGTCGTGTCCAAAGTGACACGACCGTGTAGACCTGACGTCCAATATTCTTTGCTTGGCAGTTGCAAACTGATTCTCTAAGTGAAAAGCTACACGGTCGTGGCCAATTCCACACGACCGTGTAGAGCTGCTTCAAGTCCTTCCAAGCTCTAGCTTCCATCCAAGGGTCTCTAAATACCCAAAGTGCTCCAAATACCTGTTAGTTAGTCTGAAAATCATCCAAAACAACTAAACAAGTAGTGAAGCAATCATTAAGCTCACAGTAACCAAAACCATGCAATGCAAGACTAATATGCTCTAAATCTATATGCATCGACACTAAAAATGCAGCATGGATAAGCACAATAAAGTGCTTATCAAACTCCCCCAAGCTAGTCCAATTGCTTGTCCTCAAGCGAACAAACAATAGGCATAGGAAAGAGTTCTATGACCCCCTAACAATGATACGCATGCCAAGATGTATAATATAGACCTTCAAACGTTTCCATCATCAAATGCAAAACACTATCAAGCCTCAAAGTTTATAGCACAAGGAAAAACAACCGATCTTACCACAAGTTCTCCCCCAAGCTTGGCTCAGTCATATAGGTAGTAGCTCTCACTTTAGTCGTGCGCACTTCTCTCGTGTGTTTAAGTAGGTCAAATGAACGCTCAAGGCTCAATTCCATCGACTATATCCTACCATGAGCTTGCATATCATCTCACTCTCCATCGCATAAGGACCAAAGTTTGCATCAAGAATCAAGAGGACTTAGTCAAGGTTGTAATGTAGGCTAAAAAGAACAAAACCAACCCTACTCAATCGTAGACACTCAACACAACCTATTTCAAGCACTCCTTCAATTATAGCATCCCAATCTCCCTTATTGCAAATTTTGAACACATCACAAATCCTTTTTCTTTGATTTTTCAATTTCTTTTGCATCAAGGATTTTTTTCCTTTCTTTTTTTTCATTTTTTATTTTTGTGGATTGTGGTGATTAAAGATGGAAGGAGAAAATGGGTACTCCAATAGTATGGGAAGGAGGCGAACTCAAACAGCACATGAGTTCTAGCTAAAACAAAGCCGAACACCAACACCAAGTCATCTCTCATAACACCCATCAACATATATTACCTCATCTAATTAGCTTCACAATCCCCTAGGTAAGGAAATGAGTAATAGGCTAAAGATGTGGTTAACAAAGAAAACAGGCTTAGGCTCACAGGGGCTTCAAAGAAGGATAAATAGGTGTGGGTGGCCTTTGGCAATGTAGCTCAAGTAACAAGAAAGCCTCAATCACATTCAAGATGCACACAAGTCAAGCGAATTCAAGGAGAATCAATGCAAGTTCTAGAGGATATTCATCAAGGAAGAGCAACACACAACAAGCAGATAAGACTGAAAAGATGTCAGTCTATAAGGCTATAAAAACATGCTCTCACAAAGGATATAGCTACCAACATCTGTCGAGCCGCACAAGAGGAAGACCAATCATACCACAACCCGACAATTCCTTGGCCTACTAGAGACTATCAAAGAATTTCCTTTTTTTTATTTTTGTTTTCAGGTCATCAAAAAGAATACATGCGTACCAAGGGCAGGGTCCAGCCCTAAATGCAATCTATATGCTCATGCAATGCTAGAGAAATAATCTACATGCACCCTAAACATGATACTAAAAATGCAACTAATGTAAACTATATATACACCTCCCCCAAGATAAACTACACAGTGTCCTAACTGTGAAAAGTCTAATGAAATCATAAGCAAGAGGGTACCAACCACTATGCCTACCCCAGTCCTGCAGATCAGAGCGAAGTCCTCGAAACTCCGAGGTCATCGCAGAGACACTGTAGAGAATGGACCTCTGACCCGAGGGATTGAAAGTCCTTGCGTAAACCGCCCATCCCCTGTTGGAGGTCAGCCAGCTGCTGCTCCATAGAACCAAACGCCCCTTGTGGGGCCTTAGCACCATGTGCTCTCTCTCCTGCTTCTTCTCCTTCTTCTCCTCTTCCATCAACTTCCATTTCGGCCTCACCACCCTCTATGCCCCGTGGAGGCCACTCATAGTCAGGCTCAAAAATCCAGTTTGCCTGATCATAGATGGGAGTTTTGGAAGGATCCGGAAGGATAGCATAATTCTGATGATTGACCTTCTAGATATACCCTCCATTCGGGCCCAATGACGAGATCCACCCCATAATCTGATATGAACTAAGGTCAAGCAAAGTGGATCTTGGGACAGGCTGAAAACCTGCACAATCAATGCCACGGGAAACAGCAATCAAAGTAATCATCCCCCCATCAAGATGTCGCCGGACCCCCTCCGGGCTACATCCTCAAGGTGCTCCATCAACCAAGCCCCGAGGTTCAACCTGGTGTCTCCTATAGTCATGTGGTAGAGGAAGTACAGCTCACGTCCGGTAACTACACCCATGCTATCCCCCTTGGCGAAAATGGTGGTGCTAATCACCCTATGGTACACCCTAAACCCCGGACTCACAACATGGGAGGCCTTGGCCGAGCTTGGGATGTAAGGAGAACGGGCAGTCAATTGTTGCCAAAAGAACTGCTCATTGTAGGAGGACACCCACGCATTCTTGGGCCCTATGACCCCACCCTTTGGCCACCCAAATGCGTCATTTACCGCCCCTATGTTCATGGTATAGGTCCGGCCAAGGAGGTTGAATGTCATGGTCCTAGGGTTTCAGCTTCCTTCCTCTCTACTAACAGAAAGAGTGGAGAGGAACTCCAAGGTGAGATTTTTGTAAGTATAGGCGTGTAAGTTGAGCCAATTCGTCCACCCAACCCCATAGAAAATTTGTTGAACGTCACCTTGAACCCATAGGGCCGCGGTGGCGTTCGCATCATAAAACTTGGTTGGGCGAATGTTCCTCCTAGAAAGTCTCATGAAAGCTCTTAGGTGGTCGGGATTTGTGAAGTTAATCCCGAGGGTGTCAATTTGTGGAGGATGGATGGGGGGTGGAGATGGTGGTGGTGATTGGTTGCGGAGATTTGATGTACTAGTTTGCCTTGCCGGATTCCTATGGCTGCTAGATGCCATTATATCAATGAAATGTCAAGCAAATGGTCAAACAATCACACAAAGCACAACAAATCTCAACAACTCACAACAAGTCACAACAAACCACAACAACTCACAACAACAACCCACAATAAAATGAGCCTCACCAAAGAACAAACAATACAACCCAATTCAAACCAAATCTAATGTCAACTATCAACAAACCACAAATTACAACCAATCTTCAATAAATCTCAAACAAAAAGTAAGAAATCGAGAGAGGAAAGTGTATACCAATCTAAAGGTGGGAGTAAATCCCGCAAATGAACCTTCGGTGGTGGTTGATGATGATGTTGAGTGAAGATTTTCCTCCAATTGTAAAGAAACCCCTAACCAAGCACTTTCCCCAAATTGGAGAAGTTAGGGTTTGTGGAAATTTTAGTTTGTGAAGGAGAAAAGGATGAATTGAGGTAAGTGATGAAAGAAAATAAAATAAAACTACCTAGTCCTAAAAGAAATGCTTGGGTTGCCTCCCAAGAAGCGCTTCTTTAAAGTCATTAGCTTGACTAAGAGGACTCACCTCTCAATGATGGTGCTCGGGTGAGCCAAGTATCAAACATCCCACGAAACCAATGACATGGTTGTCGTGGTAGAGCTTCAAGCGTTGGCCGTTAACCAAAAGGGCCGCTCATCCCCCACAATCTCATATGCTCCATAGGGGGTAGTCTTCACTACTTCAAATGGCCCCGACCAAAGTAAGATCCATGTTGAGCTCTTTGATTGCCCACCAAGCCCGATGTTCAAGTTCAACAGGAAAGTGACAACCCTTACCATACACAAGACAATAGGGGGTGGTGCCTATAAGGATTTTGAAAGCGGTGCGAAGAGCCCGAAGTGTATTATCTAGCTTCAAAGACCAATCCTTCCTAGTCTTGTTCACTACTCTCTCAAGCACATTCTTCACGTCACGATTCGAAACCTCAACTTGGCCTTGAGTTTGGGGATGGTATGGAAGTCCCACCTTATGATTGACCCCATATTTCTTCAAAAGAGCTTCCAATTGCTTCTTAGCAAAGTGCGAACCTCCATCACTTATCAACACACGAGGCACCCCAAATCTAGGAAAAATTATCTTCTTCAAGAGCTTCATGACAACCTTGTGATCGTTGGTGGGGGAAGCGATCGCTTCAACCCACTTGGTCACGTAGTCCACCGCTAGAAGAATGTACATATTCCCCATAGATGGCACGAAGGGTCCCATGAAGTCAAGTCCCCACATATCAAAGGGCTCAACCTCAAGAATATTTTGTTGCGGCATCTCGTTCCTCTTGGTGATCCCACCGCTTCGTTGACACCTATCACAACTCAAGACAAATCCCCTAGCATCCTTTTGCATGTGAGGCCAAAACAAGCCACTTTGGAGAGCCTTAGCAACAGTTTTGCCCGCTCCACCATGTCCTCCACATGCTAAAGTATGGCAATGATTCAAAACAGAATGAATCTCATGATTAGGCACACACCTCCTAAAAACCGAGTCAGCACATCTCTTGAACAATATAGGGTGGTCCCAATAGTATCTACATACCTCCTTGAAGAACCTCTTCCTTTGCTGAGAAGTAAGACCATGAGGTTCAATCCCACAAGCCAAGTAGTTCGCAAAATCCGCGAACCATGGGACCTCATTATTTATGATAGCAAAGAGGTGTTCTTCTTTCAAATCATCATTGATGGGGGCCTCCTTTAGATCCACATCTCTCTCATCAAAGGAGAGGCGAGAGAGATGGTCAGCAACCAAATTTCCCGTTCCCTTCTTCTCCTTCATCTCAACATCAAATTCCTGAAGAAGTAGGACCCACCTAATGAGCTTTGGCTTTGCATCCTTTTTGCTCATCAAGTATCGGACCGGAGAATGGTCCGTGTAGACAATAGCCTTATTGCAAGTCAAGTACGAACGGAACTTATCAAATGCAAACACTACGGCTAACATTTCCTTTTCCGTAGTGGCATAGTTCCGTTGTGCGTCATCCAAAGTCCTACTTGCATAGGCTATCACATTGAGCTTTCCTTCCTGTCGTTGCCCAAGTACAACTCCCACTGCAAAGTCACTAGCATCACACATTAGTTCAAAAGGCAAGCTCCAATTAGGAGCTCGCACAATAAGAGCAGAAGTAAGGGCTCTTTTTAAAGTTTGAAAAGCCTCCATGCAAGACTCACAAATCTAAATTCAACTTCCTTTTGAAGTAGATTCGTCAATGGTTTGGCAATTTTAGAAAAATCCTTAATGAAATGCCGGTAAAAACCCGCATGTCCAAGGAAAGCACGAACTCCCGTCACCGAATTTGGTGGCGGGAGTTTCTCTATTAACGAAACCTTTGCCGGATCTACCTCAATGCCCTTACTAGACAATTTATGACCAAGCACAATACCGTCTTCAACCATGAAATGACACTTTTCCCAATTCAATACTAGGTTCGTCTCTTGACACCTTTTCAACACAAGTTCAAGATTAGAAAGACATGTGTCAAAAGAGGAACCACACACACTAAAATCATCCATGAAAACCTCAATAGAGTCCTCCAACATGTCAGAAAAGATCGCCGTCATACACCTTTGAAAAGTAGATGGGGCATTACACAAACCGAAAGCCATCTTTCGATAAGCGAATGTCCCATATGGACAAGTAAAGGTGGTTTTCTCTTGGTCATCCGGATGAATCGGAATTTGAAAGAATCCGGAATAACCATCAAGAAAACAAAAGTGTGAATGACGGGCAAGCCTTTTCAACATTTGGTCAATAAAAGGGAGGGGGAAGTGATCTTTTCGGGTGGACTTATTCAATTTTCTGTAATCAATACAAACTCTCCACCCAGTCACAGTTCTAGTAGAAATAGTTTCCCCTTTCTCATTCTCAACAATAGTCATGCCTCCTTTCTTAGGAACCACGTGAATCGGGCTCACCCATTTGCTATCGGAAATAGCATAGATGATTCCCGCGTCACACAATTTCATAATCTCCTTTTTCACCACCTCTTTGAGGTTGGGATTAAGTCTTCTTTGAGGCTCAATAGAGGAGGCATTACTATCGGTGAGATGGATACGATGCATAGTAAGAGAAGGACTTATCCCCTTAAGGTCATCAATCGAGTACCCAATGACATCCCTATATTTTTTCAATATCTCAACCAACTTAGATACAGAGATGTCATCAAGAGCCGAATTGACAATAACGGGATAAGAAAATTCATCATCAAGGAAAACATATTTAAGGGAGGGGGGAAGGGGTTTGAACTCTACCTTGGGAGGAGGCTTAAAACTCTTCTCCTTATCAACGAAAGTGGCTAGGACCTCAAATCCCGATCCCAGTGTGTCCTCAACGGTAGCACCATCGAGAAGCATAGAGAACTCGTTCACCTCTTCCATGTCTAAGCTCGGATCCTCAGTGATAGATGCATAGAGCTCATCCTCAGTGTGAACTTCCCTCTCAAATCCCTCCATCTCACTCTCCACTTGACTAACTCGGCAAACCCTCTCAATCATAGGTTTCCTCAATGTCTTGGAGAACTCAAAGACAACCTTCTCATTGGCGACCTCAACAGTGATGGTGTCATTTCTACAATTTATCACGGCGCCCAATGTCTTAAGAGCTTCCCTTCCAAGAATGAGAGGAGTTTCGGGATCCTCCTCCATAACCATGACCACAAAATCACAAGGCACAAACACATGCCCAACTTGGATTGGAACATCTTCCAACTCCCCATGCGGGACCCTAACAGTTCGGTCCGCCAATTGAATCGTCTTCCTCGAAAGAAGAAGAGGGAAATGAAGGTGCTTGGCTATGGAGAGAGGCATCAAACTCACACTTGCCCCCAAATCGGCCAACGCACCCTTAGGCTCAAAGTCTCCTATCTTCACGGGCAATGTAAAACTTCCCGGATCTCTTTTCTTCTTGGGCATAGCACGTTGCACAAGAGCACTCACTTGGTATGGCAATGTAATGAGCTCATCCTATAGCTTCCGCTTGTTGGAGAGGATCTCTTTCAAGAACTTTGCATAGGCCGGCATTTGAGACATGGCCTCAAGGAATGGGATGTTGATTTGAAGGCTCTTCATGACGTTGAGGAACTTAGTGAACTTGTCGCTCAACTTCCTCTCCACTAACCTTTGAGGATATGGGACCGGTGGCACATAGGTCTTAGGTGTAGGAGGTGTTGCCAATGGAGCTTTGTCAACATCTTTCTCATGAGTCTCCTCCGTCTCCTTGTCCTCTTCTCTTCTTTCTAAATCAACTTCTCTCTCAATTTCATCCCCTTGAGCATCATTCTCAACCTCCTCAACTTCATTTCTCTCACACTCATCGGGCATCTTGGGGCCCTCATAGTTCGTCCCCGACCTCAAATGGATGGCTTTGGCTTGATGAAGGTTAGGGTTGGGAATGGTTTGGCTTGGAAGTTGATGTGTGGGGTTAGAAGGGTTCTTCTCGGCCACTTGAGCTAATTGGGTTTCAAGCATTTTGTTGTGATCTTGTAACTCTTGAAACCTTTGGTCATGGCTTTGAAGAGTCTGGGTGATGGTTTAGAGTTGTTGGAGAATTAGGGAGGTAGGGTCGGAGGATGTAGTAGGTTCGGGATTTGGCTTAGGAAATGGTGGGTTTTGAGGGGCCATTTGGAAGTTGGATCTTTGATGAGGGGCTTAGTAAGTGTTAGAGTTTTGAGAGAAGGATCCACCTTGATTGTAGCTTTGAGTAAACCCTGATTGAGGTTGACTAAAGCCTTGTTGAGGTTGATTGCACCCTAATTGAGGTTGGTTGTAGCCTTGGTTGTAGCTTTGTTGAGGTTGTCTCCACCCTCCTTGTTGATTGCTCATATAACCTTGGTTACCTTAGTACCCCTCTCCTCTACTATTCATTGCCGCCACATGCTCTGACTGAGATCCTCCACAATAAGAGGTATCGTGGTTTGTACCACCACAAATGTCACAAGAGAAATCATTCACTTGTGAGGGACTAGATGATCCAAGGGTGATCTTCGAGAGCTTCTTGTCAAGTTGATCCATCTTCGCTTGAATTTGGTCCATTGGGTCCAACTCAAACTTTCCATCCTTCTTCTGTTGAGCACCTCTCCTTCTTCCACCCCATGAGTAATTCTTGATTACTTCTTCTATGGTGGCCTCTAATTGGTCTTGCGGGATCTTAGAAAGTTGACCTCCCGCTCCAACATCTAGGTTGGCATGTGACATAGGATCTAGACCATCATAGAAGAATCTCATCAGTAGGTTTTGATTGAACTCATGGTGAAGGCACGACCAAATCAATTCCCTAAACCTTTTCCAAGCCTCCGCAAGTGTCTCATCACAATCTTGTTCAAAAGAGGAGATTTGCCTCCTAATATCTGCGGTCTTTGACTCTGGGAAATACTTCTTCAGAACAGCCAATGTAACCTGCTCCCATGTAGTGAGGGAGTTAGCAGGCAAACTCTTGAGCCAAGACTTTGCCTTTCCGGAAAGAGAAGACCGGAAGAGATGCATCTTGATGTAATCTGGAGAGACATCATTTGTTGTTATCATAGCACAAATCTCCAGACACTACAAAAAACTGGCTTTTAGCGACAGATAATATCCGTTGCTGGATAGTCCGATTCCGTTGCTAACTAAGCCTAGCGACGGATTTAGCGATGGATAACACCCGTTGGTGAAGTGCTCGTCGCTAACCAATCTTAGCAACGGATTTACATTTGTTTCGGTCGCTAAGTTTAGCAACGGATTTGAAATCCGTCGCCAGATTTAGCAACGGATTTGAAATCCGTCGCTAGATTTAGCAACCGATTTTGTTTTTCCGTCGCTAGATTTAGCAACGGATATTGCAATTTCCGTCACTAGTTTCAGCTATGGATTCATGATTCCGTCGCTAAATCAGGCAACGGGTTGTATATTTTTCGTCGCTAGATCTAGAAGCAAAATCAACCATTGGACGTTGGAATTAGCAAAAATAAATAAAATTCAATCGCTGTATAGAATTCCAAAACAATTTGGACATAAAAGCGTTCTTGTTACAACTTGGTATCAAGAAAATATAAGACAAACAAAAATATAAGACTTCATAATTATGATTGAGTTCCAATGACATACATCTTAGTTAACCTTCATGTACCAAAAGACGAGAATTTGGATACAGACAGAATTTTCCAATGCCATACATTTCCTATGCCATACCCACACCACTAGTAGCCAATAGCTACAACCTACATACATAAGTATCCCCTGTAGATTAAGAGTTCTGGAACCATACAAGAACAAATAAGGCTACCTTTATGCCTAGATAAGAAGCTTAGCTCCAAACTTGGTTTAATAGAATCACAAAAAAAACTCAACTTTGGCTCTTTCACTATACAAATCAGAAGTTGTACCCAAACCAACCACCCTTCCTTCTCATGTAGCTTCAAAGAACAATGGATATTTCATCATTTCAGTCTCACTTTCACTTTTTTTGAAGTCAATCTGAATCAAGTCAACCTAAATCAGGAAGTAAAGCAAACCAATTATTATCATCATTAGCTCCATTAAAAGAACGTAGGTTGGCGAGTATTAATAGCAAAAGAGATACTTACCCAAAGAGCTCCTGCCATAACACTATCAATTAGTCGTTATCCACGCAGCCTGCAAAGTAAAGCACATAATCAGCATCTGTATCTGGTTCTCTTTTAAAATAAAAACACAATGCCCAGCAGATTGTATATGATTATAGTTTGGTAATCGTTATAGTGGGAAAAGAATCAACAAGAGCACCACTTTACATAAATCATGGTCTTAAACAAAAAATATATCCAAACTGGAACTATTCCAAAAATGTCAACTTCAAAGCCCAATAAGAGTATGACCATCTCTTCTTCTAAGCCATACACAATGGATAACATAGTTTCTTTGTTGTTCTAGTAAGCAAAGAATAGATGGTTTTTCACATATATTAGTTTTAATATAAGCCCCACGCATAAGAATCACAGAGCGGAATACATACACTATAACTTTGTTCAGGTGGTGCTGCCAAAGGTGGATTTCAGTATCTCTCTTCAAATCTACCAGCTTCATATCATCAGGGAGATGATTTCCTTCTAAGATCAACAACAAGCTTAGGCAAAGTGAACATATGATTAATTGATTAAAACATAAAGCTTGTGAAAGTAATCATTTAATAAGTACCCAAAAATCTGCAGAAAGAAGTATCAACTCTCTGGTCTCCATCACACGGTATTTCAGAAGAAAAAAAATAAAGTGAAGGCTAACTTGAAACTTATTGGAAAACCTATGTACAATCTCATATTGCTTATAATTCTCAGTCAGGTTGCAGTCGCAGTTCCACTACCAAAAATGCCTGCCCATATAGGACTAGCAATAGCACTCCTTAATGAAAGTTGTGCTACACTGCTACCTTATCAACCATCTACCTAGAACCATTCCCTTCTACCATAAATCGAAAACCTTAAAACATATATTAAGATAAATGAACATTAAAAGAGAAAGAAGAATACCTGGAATCTTGAAGCTTGACGACATATTTCTTCTTGACGACGTGAATAACGGTGTTGCTCGACTATATTCGAGTGCAACCCTCCTGTTCGACAAAATGTCTCAACGAGAACAACCTTTGACTCTGTAAGAAACTGCCTGCAACATCAATTTAATAATGTTGAAAATAAGTGACTGTTATGTTGATATTTCACCATGTTTTGACCACCATTTCATTACTAAAACGATACATTTCATGCGTGGTTCCGCTATATTCCGCTAGATTTTACTCTTGTTTGTAGTTTTGTGTCTTTTGAGTTATTTCAGGGACATTAGAGCTATTTGGAGGTGGAATGGACCATTCTGGAGCATGTAGATGATCGTTAGAGACTCATGATCGCGTTCGAGTTCATTTGGATGCATTTAGAGAGTCATTTGGGATCCGTTCAATCAGGACCCGATCGGGTTCGACTTGGACCCGATCGGGTTTGACAATGGACCCGATCGGGTTGGACTTAAACCTGATCGGGTTTGTGTCAAATTTAGTCATTTTCGGACTCCTATCTTTATTTTATTAGTAGATTATAAATAGGTTTCGATTAGCAATTGTAACCAATTCCTAATTACTCAGTTTTAGACTCTTTTATTATCAAAAACTCTTAGTTTAGCCCTAATTACATTGCTTTGGATTAGTTTTGAAGATCAAAGACATTAGATTTGTGAAGTTTAATTGAAGTACTCATTAATTCAAGTTTGAATTCTTCTCTATTCTCTTTTGCTATTTCTCAATTATGTTTTCAATTATGTTTATAGTTCTTATTGCCATGATTAGTGAGTAGTCTTATTTCTAAGATTGAGTTGAGCCCTAGCATGGATTGATTACTTTATTCTTTTACTTCCATGTTATTGAATCGTATGATTAGGGTTTGACAAGTTCGTTTTCATTATCAATTTGCATCATTGTTAGACCTAGTTTTTATTATCAATGAGAGTTGGAATTGAAATTAGGGATTCTTTGTAGCATTGTTGTTATTTCATCAATTGAATTCACCAACGAAAGTTGGGATTCAATATAGATTGGCTTGTCATTGATCGAGATTCTCACATGAAAATAGTGAGAATTGAGATTGAGAATTTCATTTGACATTGATTCTTAATGCTTCTAATTTTGTTTGTTAGCCATGAAAATAGGAAACATGCATATTAGTTAGGCCTTTTGTAGTCACGAAAGTGGTCTTAAAGTAGTTCTTTTCGAAAGAATGTCTTCTCTCCTAAGGTTCGATTCTTTAACTGGAAGGTAAGTTGTGTCTGATCAATTCATGTTAGTGGTGATGCTCAGTCTTAGTACTTTCTTATCATTGTTATTGTTATCCTTCTTATTAGGTTAGAAATTAGTTTGATAGTTCTTTTCATCGATATAATTGTGTAGCTATTTCATAGTCTAGAATCAACTAGTGTTTAATCTTGCACCTCCCTGTGTTCGACCCGTTAGTGCTACGACACCGTTCACTTGCGGTATTAAAATAAAACCCTAACAAGTTTTTGGCGCCGTTGCCGGGGAGGCTACGAATTAGAATTAGTTTGATTTTAGATATACTAGACTACACCTTTTCCCTTTGTTTTTCTTTTCCTTTTGCTGTTTAACTTTTCTCTTCTAGTAGTTGTTTCTGAATGCACAGGCGCTCGAGATCAGTAGATAATCTATACTTCGACCCTGAAATCGAAGCCACTACAAGAAGGCGCAACGCAGAAAGAAGAAGAAAACAGTTAGAGGACAATCAAAGAGAGACAATGGATCGTCCTCTCAGAGACTATAATATGCCGGGTGTTACATCAACATCTAGCATTGCCAGCCTGCTGTAGAGGCCAATAATTTTGAGATCAAGATCGGGCTGATTCAGTTCATTCAGCAAGATTAATTCAGTGGCAATCCTACAGAGAATCCAAATGACCACATCAATTCTTTTCTGGAGAAGTGTGATACAGTGAAGATAAATAGGGCCTCTGAAGAAGCAGTTCGACTTCGGTTATTTCCCTACTCATTAAGGGATAATGCGAAGGAGTGGTTGAAGAAACAAGAAGCTAATAGGTTCACCAACTGGACTGCCTTGGCCACTGCCTTCTGCCGCAAATACTTCCCACCAGGGAGAACTGTCAAGCTACGAAATGCAATCACATCATTCACTCAAATGGATGGTGAAACACTCTATGAAGCTTGGGAGAGATACAAAGATTTGCAGAGGCAGTGCCCACACCATGAGATTCCTAGTTGGCTTATCATTCAGACATTCTATAATGGTTTAGCTAATGAGGACCGTACTTCTATTGATGCTGCTTCTGGTGGTGCACTAATGGCTAAGACCGCTGAACAAGCCCTAGAGTCGATCGAAGAGATGGCCACTAACAACTATCATTGGTTCAGTGAAAGGTCATCAACGAAGAAAGGAGGCAGATATGAGGTCGATGCAATAACTTCTCTATCTAGTAAAGTTGATGCATTGACTCAGCAGATTAAACAAATGTCTGGAGGTGCTAGTGCGGAGATGAATGTTTTTCAAGGGAACAATGCTATTAGGTCCGCTGAAATGAGTATCATGGAACAAGAGCAAGTCAATGCTCTATATGGTAATGTTAGACCTATGAACGACCCATACTCAAATACCTACAAATCCAGGTTGGAGGAATCATGAGAACTTTTCTTGGAGCAACAATCAAAATCAAGCACCACGACATTCCACTCCTCAAGGTTTTCAGCAAAGGCCACAAGGTCAATCCTCTCAACCACCTCCTCAGAAGTCTTACACTGATACTTTATTAGAGAAGCTTCTTGCTAATTCAGAGGAGACCAACAAAAAGTTCGACATAATTGACGCCCACAACAAAATAGTTGACACTCAAATAGCACAGCTAGCTCAGCAAATGTCCTATGTGACCCAACAGATAGCCCAACTTCAGAGGGCACCACTCCAATTTTCGGGGCAACCAGAACTGAATCCAAAGGGTCACCAAAATGTTAGTGCAATCACCTTGAGATGTGGCAAGACTTTGAAGGAACTAGAAAAGAATTCTGAGGGTCTAAATGATGTGGTTGCTAAGGAAGATGTCATGAAAGAAGTTGAGAAAGTACAATCGAAGCCAACTAGAGAATATGTGGAGCCGGCACCTTTCCTTCATCGTTTGGCCAAGGCTCGAATTGAGAAGAAATATGGCAAGTTCTTGGAGTTATTGAAAGGAATGCATCTCAACATCCCTTTTCTTGAGGCAATTGCTGAAATTCCTGCCTACGCTAAGTTCTTGAAGCAGCTTGTGTCGAGTAAGAAGAAGAACATTCAAGAAGCCTCTACTGTGGAGCTTTCTAAGGAGTGCAGTGCTATACTTTTGAATCAGCTCCCTCCTAAACTGGGTGATCCTGGAAGTTTTTCCATTCCTTGCTCCATAGGGGATGTGAAAATCGAAAGGGCACTCTGTGATCTTGGGGCTAGTGTTAGCATTATGCCTAATAAAATATTCCAGAAATTGAATTTGGGTACTCTAAGCCCCACTCGTGTCTCCCTACAGTTAGCTGATCGGTCTGTCAGATACCCTTTGGGTGTTGTGGAGGATGTACCTCTCCAAGTTGGTGAACTTACTATCCCTTGCGACTTCTTCGTCTTGGAGATGTCAGAGGATGCGAAGACCCCAATCATACTTGGACGACCATGTCTTGCCACCGCAGGAGCTTTAATTGATGTGAAGAGTGGCAAATTATCTCTGACTGTGGGTGAAAGCAAGGTAGAATTTGAGCTCCATACAACACCGAAAGCCCCTCTTTGGGAGATACTTGCAATGGAATTGATGTTGTGGAGAAAGGGGAAGATAAGGCCCCTGATCCACCGCCAGTGGTGCTACAGATGGATATCATGGCTAAGGGGTACTCTAAACCCCCCGATGTAAACTCTGACCAGAAATGGTGCAAAAAGTGGCTTAAGAAATGTTCGGATAAACAAGTAAGGAGAGGTGAATTTCATAAGGAGAGTAAGCAAGAGCTTTGCCTATCTCGCCCTTCAGACGCCGATTGATGATTAGAATGACAGTCGAGCTCATTGACTCTAAACGAGCGCTTCTTGGGAGGCAACCCAAGCTTTGTAGGTAGTCTTTTCTTTCTCTTATTTTTCTCTTACTTTTGTACCTTTTGGAGTGTATGTGAGAGAGTGATCTAATGTGTTGGTGTGAGAGAAATAATGTGCAGGGACTTAAACATGTGAATCGACGTGTTTTTATAGCAATTTGGTTGGGTTACTGAACACCCAATCAAGTTTGATGCAGCAAAAGTGAAAAATAGGCCACTAGGAGTGCGTACCTGAGCGGTTTTGGAGCAAAAAGCAGAAAACTTAGGCAAACCCGATCGAGGCCAATCTCAACCCGATCGGGTTTGGGTGCCGAAATTGCAACATGGGGAGGCAGGAACTTTTTACAGTCGAAAACCTGATCGGGGCCAACCCGACCGGGTTCATATACGGAGAAAGAAGAACCTGATCGGGGCCATTGAAACCCGATCGGTTTCATGTCCAGAATTCCAGTTTTGTTATGATCGAACTAGGACCCGATCGGGTCCACATTCAACCCGATCGGGTTTAGGCCAAATTTTTTTATTTTTATTTTTTTTTTTTTTTGAAATTTTTTAAAAAATAGAAAACTCTAAAAAAAAAAAATTGGGCATGAACTTATGTTTCCCCATCCTCTCTCGTTCCCCACTTTCTTTTCTCTTCCCATCATTTTCCCCTCCACCTTCCTCCTCAAGAATTCCCCCGCCTTCTCTCTATCTTTACAACACCTTCCTCTCACTGGTGGTGGTAATTATGACTATGATGGCCAGTGATCGTTCGCGATCTTCTGACAAGCACTAGGGATAGTGCTTGGACTGGCTTGGGGGAGACTTGATCACTGTCCTTGTATATACACTTGGAGAGGTACATTTTCTATTCTTTTATTTGAATCTGCATATTTAGTTATTTATTTCATTTCATGCATTGTCGAGTCGTGCATATAGCTTAGCTTTATTTTTGCATGCATTGAAAAAAAAACCAAAAAAAATATATGCTGATGATGTTGGAGTGGATTGGTTGCTTCCCTGTGCCCCATGATGTCTAAAAATGATGAATTTGATTCTTTATCTGGATAGTTGGGCATTTGGATTGTGATGCTGTGATCTGGCCTTTGATTACCTTGACCCTGAGCGAATTTTGATGATAAAACGCTTACTTTGACTGCATACTCGATTAGGTTAGACTGCGAGGCCTTGTTCATGCCATGGATTCATTCTTTATCCAGTCTATTCTTCTGTGTTAGTTCCTCGTAGCATTTTGATCTTGATTTTGGCAATGTAATCGTTGAGATCTGATGACTTTTGGATATATGCTGTGATAGAGGCGTTTCTCTTGTTTGATTCTTGAGCCCCAGAGTTCACTTTGTTATGGATTTTTTTCCCTCTTAACCCCGCTGAGCCTAATGACCGATTTTTATTACTAAGCCACATTACTAGCCTATAGCCTCTACATTAGTTATTTTTCCCAAGCCTAGCTTGGGGGAGCATTTGTTAGGTTGGTTTTGGGTTGTATGATTGATCGTAGGGATGAGTTGGAAATAACATGTTGGTTCAAGGAGTTTGAAAAAAAAAAAAAAGAAGGAAAATGAAATGAAAAGAAAAATAATGATATGTTTACATGAAAAAAAAAGTGCGAATACAAATTGAAAAAAATGTTCAAAAAATGTTCTATGTTCTTTCTTCGCACTACATTGAAGCAAATGAGAGAATCGTGTTTTTAATGAAATGGTTGATTGGTATCTTTATGAGATTATATAGATGGGTTTGTTTTGGTTTTGTCGTTGATGACGTGGGAGTTGGTTAGACCACATTGGTCTTGTTACTAGTGTTTTATGCTCCCCCTCTCTTGACTTTTGCACCACAATTCCCAAATATTTCCCTACCTTTATCCCGAGCCCCATTACAACCTCTAAAAGACCTCTTGAGCATGTGTTTAATTGCTTATTGGATTGATGTCGAGTCAATTTGCCAAAGTTAAAGAGTATATTTGCTATAGAGTCGACTTGAATAGGTTGAGCGACATCGCACCCCCTAAACACATGAGAGTGTGAGTTGGGAAGGGCTATTATGGTTGGCTTGGTGAGCGTTCGGGCACATCTTATGCCTGCCACAAAACGAGAGGAGCGACACCCTTGTGAGCACCTATTCGAGACTTGTATGTCATGTGAGGCAGTTGCGTTTGACTATTTGCTTGGGTGATTGGTGGTTGGAGTGATTTGAACAGTGGAGCTTGAGACTTGCCTACTTGAATGATTTGAATCTTGAATTTTTTGAGCTTTAACTCTTATCTTAGGGGGTGAAGCAATCATACTTGTATCCACATCATGCTTTGCTTGAGGACAAGCAATAGTTCAGCATGGGGGAATTTGTTATGTTGATATTTCACCATGTTTTGACCCCCATTTCATTACTAAAACGATACATTTCATGCGTGGTTCCGCTATATTCCGCTAGATTTTACTCTTGTTTGTAGTTTTGTGTCTTTTGAGTTATTTCAGGGACATTAGAGCTATTTGGAGGTGGAATGGACCATTCTGGAGCATGTAGATGATCGTTAGAGACTCATGATCGCGTTCGAGTTCATTTGGATGCATTTAGAGAGTCATTTGGGATCCGTTCAATCAGGACCCGATCGGGTTCGACTTGGACCCGATCGGGTTTGACAATGGACCCGATCGGGTTGGACTTAAACCTGATCGGGTTTGTGTCAAATTTAGTCATTTTCGGACTCCTATCTTTATTTTATTAGTAGATTATAAATAGGTTTCGATTAGCAATTGTAACCAATTCCTAATTACTCAGTTTTAGACTCTTTTATTATCAAAAACTCTTAGTTTATCCCTAATTACATTGCTTTGGATTAGTTTTGAAGATCAAAGACATTAGATTTGTGAAGTTTAATTGAAGTACTCATTAATTCAAGTTTGAATTCTTCTCTATTCTCTTTTGCTATTTCTCAATTATGTTTTCAATTATGTTTATAGTTCTTATTGCCATGATTAGTGAGTAGTCTTATTTCTAAGATTGAGTTGAGCCTTAGCATGGATTGATTACTTTATTCTTTTACTTCCATGTTACTGAATCGTATGATTAGGGTTTGACAAGTTCGTTTTCATTATCAATTTGCATCATTGTTAGACCTAGTTTTTATTATCAATGAGAGTTGGAATTGAAATTAGGGATTCTTTGTAGCATTGTTGTTATTTCATCAATTGAATTCACCAACGAAAGTTGGGATTCAATATAGATTGGCTTGTCATTGATCGAGATTCTCACATGAAAATAGTGAGAATTGAGATTGAGAATTTCATTTGACATTGATTCTTAATGCTTCTAATTTTGTTTGTTAGCCATGAAAATAGGAAACATGCATATTTGTTAGGCCTTTTGTAGTCATGAAAGTGGTCTTAAGGTAGTTCTTTTCGAAAGAATGTCATCTCTCCTAAGGTTCGATTCTTTAACTGGAATGTAAGTTGTGTCTGATCAATTCATGTTAGTGGTGATGCTCAGTCTTAGTACTTTCTTATCATTGTTATCATTGTTATTGTTATCCTTCTTATTAGGTTAGAAATTAGTTTGATAGTTCTTTTCATCGATATAATTGTGTAGCTATTTCATAGTCTAGAATCAACTAGTGTTTAATCTTGCACCTCCCTGTGTTCGACCCGTTAGTGCTACGACACCGTTCACTTGCGGTATTAAAATAAAACCCTAACAGTGACATACGATATAAATGGCATCCAACAACGCATAGCCTAGTATGGTTCTCTCCTTAAATTACTCGATTCTCTTGATGACATTCAACTATTACTTAAACCAATTGATCCTCACATGAGTATATGCATATGAGAATGGTATTTTTTTGGTAATTACCTAGCTATATACTCCGCATCACTAATAATTCATCAAACTCACCATGTACACAACTTTTAAAATTATGGCTTAACCCTGTTGTTTCATCTGCACGCAGAGCAGCAATACAATCTTCCCCTAAAAACATATAACAGTCAAGATACAGGGGATGCATGTTTCGGACAAGATGATGAAAGCAAAATACAATCTCTGTTTCATTCTAGCATATATCAGTTTGAAAGGGAAATATACTACCTAACAAGCTATGAAATAAATCTGAATAGTAAAGGAAGTATGCACAAGAAACATAAAGGGGGCAAAACTTAGCTGATAGACTCATTGCTAAATGCTAGATTCTTCAACTGTGTTTTCATTTTTGACAGCCTTTGGGGAGTCTAATGAGATTATACGCAATGTCAAGCACACTGAGGGTTTAAAGATATGCTTGATGACATTCCACAGAATTTGGGTTTAAAGATATATGAAAAGGCTGCTTTTTTACTTTCCATTCATCCATGTTCAAAAGAAGGAGAGGGTTGCTAACAGCAAGAGGAGCAGTTTGACAACATTGTTCATGAACATAGCAGAAAGGCAGGAACCAAAAAGCACACAGTAAGGGATCTAAGTATAACATTATAAGCTCAATTATCTAGTTTTTCCATGGACCCATGTCTAAAGCAACCAAACTTAGGAACTAGACAAAACAAAGAGAGCATAAACAACAATACTATATAATAACCTTTGAACTCTAACCTTAAGTAACTTGGAATAATTATGTAAACGTAAGTAATTGACTTCATTGATAAAAAGGGGAAGAAGAAAACAACCAATTATAAGAAACCCTAGTGAATGAAAGAAGGTCAAGATGCCGATACATTTCAACCTCTCAATTACAAACCCTAATGAACCAATCATCCTAAAACATAGAATACTCTAGTAAGATTTTGTATCTTAATCAACATAAGCACAACTAATTGACAAATTGTGCCCGAAAATTCCACTAATAAGAGGTTTAAAGTGGGTCTCCGAGAAGAATCTTACCTTAGGAAGGGAGGGAGGCGCCTGGGCAGCCGTCGTTGCCGCGACAAGGAAGCTGAATGATTATCGTTCCAGGCACTCGGAGGTCACCGTGTGATGATGTTAATTTTCCGGCCAGGGAGAGGATTGGGGAAGAAGAAGCAGAGGAGGGAAGGAGAGAGAAAATGAGTGTTTCAGTAAAGGAGACGTATTTGCATAAGTATTAGGTTAGACTTAAAAAAACGAAAAATAAAAAGTGGTATCACCGACGGTCAAGAAGAATTTGTCGCTAATGTGCAACGGATTATTTTTCCTGTCGCTAACATTAGCTACGGATATTAATAATTCTGTCGCTACTTTAAAACAGCGAAGGATTAGAAATTCCCGTCGCTGATTTAGCAACGGATTTGAGTCCGTTGCAAATATTCCGTTGCTATATAAGAGAAATTTTGTAGTGAGATATCGATCAAGATGATCAAGGGGATCCTCATCCGACCCTCCACAAAATTGCTCTGCTTTCACCATCCGTGTGAATTGAGGGTGAATGCTGAAATTTGTAGTGGTTGTGGGGAGTCGAATTCCACCCTGTAAAACATAGGACCCCGGATTTCCGAAATCCCTGAAAAGTTGTCCATTTTCCTCACCCATGTCTGATTCACTTTCACTTGTAGAACTTGAGATTGGTGAAGCTGGTGCAGAACTCAAAGTCAACCGTTCCAAGCCTCCCCGAAGCTTTCGCAAGGTGCGATTGATTTCCGGATCTAAAGGTAAGATGGGTGAACCGTGAGCTCTCCTTCTCATGTAACACAACAAAGCTAAGCAGAGGGTTAGCAAATAACAACACAGTCTAAACAAAAGAAAAAAATCACTCAAGCAATGCTAAACTCAAGTAAACTTCAATCAATAGCACAATTTCCCCGGCAACGACGCCATTTTGATAAGAGGTTTTTAGTGTGTCGTTAAGGCACTAAGAACCGCTTAGCAAACACAATTTATAAACCTAATGAGCAACTACTAAGTACGTAGTAGTGGCAAGTCAATGGTCGAACCACAAGGAAATTGGGATTGAGTTTAGTCCACTAAGTCCAAAACTACCTATGTGAACGATTTTTGGGTTTGAGATTGAATAGGTTACCAACTAATTAACTAGCTAATGAATACCGACTAAAAATCAATAGGAGAATTAATATAATAGAGAAAACACTAGAGCTTGGGTTACTCGCATGAACTCGGGCAAGACACGACATAAATGCAACTACGAAGCTATAGAGAATAACATGCAAGGTTAAGTTTCCCTCTAAAGTCCTTGAGTCCTCTCTCGAATGGTCCTCAAGAGTAATCAATTAATCAATCGACTAAGTCCTCTTTCGAGTGGTCTTTAGCCAATTGATTAATGGATTCAATTTGATTGGAAAACCCCTAAATAGGATCCTCTTAATTTCTACCCAATCTCTTGGTCTAGAAATTAAGTTGATTCATGGGAATGACTAGACAACAACAATCAATTAAGAGTAATTGAAATCTAAGCCCTAGCATAAACTTGATCAAGGTCTACCCTAAGGTGTCAAACACCAAGAACAATGCATATTAGACATGAATAAAGCAATTACAAGAACATCTACATTAAGCCCCTAATTCATGCTTTCACCCAAACCCTAGATTAGAAACTACTCACTAATCATGGATTCTAAGCAATTAAGATTCAATAAATTAAACATCATAAACAAAGCAATAAAATTAAAGGAAAGAGATTGAAGAGAAAGTACTTGAATTAACTAACGAATTCGATCTTCAAAGATGAAACAATTGAGTAAACTAGTGTTTAGAGAGAGTTTAGGGCTAAGAGAGAGTAATTAGAAACTAAGAGTCATAGGTAATGTCGAGTCTAAGCTCAGAAAATTAAATAAAAAGAGTCATTAAAGTTTGACGGACAAAACGGGTCAACGCCCGAAAGTAGGTCACCACGGTCGTGGTGCCTTAGAAAACGCCCAGGCAGTAACTATACAATACAACAACTGATTCTGTGAAAATCAGGCACCACGACCGTGGCAAAATCACCACGACCGTGGCAAAATCACCACGACCGTGGTGACCTGATTTCATCGAATCAGTCTCCTTTTCTTCATGGTACTGCTTTGCATGCTACAGGAACCCACGACCGTGGTAAATGTGCCACGGCCGTGGTGGCCTTCTTCCTTCATTTCCTCCAAGCTTGATTCTCTTGAGCCGCTCCAAAGTACGAGCCACGCACCTCGAACATACCCCAAAATGCTCACAGCTGCTGATTGTGTGCTCAAAACACTACACGGTCGTGTCCAATGTGACACGACCGTGTAGACCTGAAGTTCAATGTGCTCCTCAGAATCACCAAAGCCTCTGCCTGCGTACCCAAATGACTACACGGTCGTGTCCAAAGTGACACGAACGTGTAGACCTAACGTCCAATATTCTTTGCTTGGCAGTTGCAAACTGATTCTCTAAGTGAAAAGCCACACGGTCGTGGCCAATTCCACACGACCGTGTAGAGCTGCTTCAAGTCCTTCCAGGCTCTAGCTTCCATCCAAGGGTCTCTAAATACCCAAAGTGCTCCAAATACCTGTTAGTTAGTCTGAAAATCATCCAAAACAACTAAACGAGTAGTGAAGCAATCATTAAGCTCAAAGTAACAAAAACCATGCAATGCAAGACTAATAT
Organism: Patellifolia procumbens; assembly: GCA_947645195.1. Taxonomy (NCBI): domain Eukaryota; kingdom Viridiplantae; phylum Streptophyta; class Magnoliopsida; order Caryophyllales; family Amaranthaceae; genus Patellifolia; species Patellifolia procumbens. The sequence continues at coordinate 109,573 of CANSGD010001466.1, forward strand.
GCTCTAAATCTATATGCATCGACACTAAAAATGCAGCATGGATAAGCACAATAAAGTGCTTATCACTGCCCGAGCCCACACATCTCAGCATCTCTTTGCTTCTTCGCATCTTTTGCTCATCCGAGTTCCTGAGCACATACCGGAATTTGACACTTGGGGTAGCAATATTCTTTGCTATCAAAGATGAACATATATCTCTGTAATTCCATGTAGGTGCCTGCTCTGGAACACAACAATGAAGTGAAGGGAGAGCCTTGATTTGCTGAAGTATTTAGATGACAACTTTGAAGGACTAAAACTTTTCCCTGATGTAAGTGATCCTTTCTGAACATGATGGATTGTTTATATATCTGTTGTACTTGTTTGTTATTTAATGTATAAACATGCAGGATCCTGCCAAGAAAGAGTTTGCAGAAGAGATGTTGGCCTATGCTGGTACATTTGGTGGAGCTGTTCTATCTCATCTCAAAGGGGTCCCTGACAGTGAGATGAGTATGGATTGAAGACTTCAACGTTCCTAAGCTTGTGATCTTTTTACGTAATGCGAATAACTTACATGTTTATTTTGTTGTTATTTTCATAGTTGCGGCGTTTAACAAAATAGAAGACGCTCTTTCCAAATTTGATGATGGACCTTTCTTCTTAGGACAATTCAGTGCGGTAAGTTAGAGTAACAATGATTCTAACTGGTTAAGAATGCATTTTCCAGTAGTTTTTAAAAGATGGGAAATGGCACCAGCCAAACGATCTATTGCATGATTTAAAGTAAAAGAAAGTAACCCTTCTCTTTTGGTTTTGTTTTACCTGTTTTTTCCGTCGTCTCCAATGCACAGATGTGAGCATAGTTGGTTTTAGTGTCGTAATGATATTTGATAATATACATTGTTCTTTTTTCTTTTTTTCATGACCTCCCATACATATCTAGTAGCTTACACTCCTATCAGGAACTGAAAAACTCTTAGAATGTGTATGAAGACCGTCTATATTTTATATCAGGTAGACATTGCCGTTGTTCCCTTTGTAGAAAGGTATCAGCCACTATTGGTAGAGTTGAAGAACTATGATATTACATCTGGGAGGCCCAAACTAGCTACATGGATCGAGGTATTATTCGCTGTTACACTTCATGTAGCAAGCATATGAAAGTCACACGAGCTTGCAGAAGTCGTATTTTGTGTCTCTAGTACTATTGTTGAAGCATCGTGATATCTTTCAGGAACTGAACAAAATGGAAGCTTATAAAGAAACTAAATGGGATATCAATGAGCTCACTTCAGCCTTCAAGAAGCGTGTTTTGGTAAGGGATTAATATCTTATGAAGGCCAAACTCATTAATACAATGTATAGCTTCTGATAAGATCTCCTCCAATCTTGCGTGCAGGGACAGTGAATATCTTGTAGTCTTGTGACCCATAATGCATTACAAGATGCTTCTTACTTGAACAAAGTGAAGGACCAATTGAAGAGAAAGGGTGGCTTTCCCTCTATGTTAGACCTCTCTAGTCATTCACGAATCAAAGAAGAAATTTATGGTATTATGCATTATCGTACTAGTTATAGTGTGTGTTAATGTTTAAGGCATAATAAGGCTGCCCATGATCTAGCTTGTACAGCTAGAGAAGGGCCCCAAGTCTTTTCTATATTATTGATTCACCGATGTCAAAAAGTAAAAATAAAATAAATCAAAGAAATTATTTCTTAGCCGTGTAATTCCTGCTTGTTTAACTTCCATATGCTTTGGCTGGATTAGACTATTTATGTTATAATAATTTTAATGCCTTTAATTGATAGAATAAATCCCCATTTTAACTGACGAGTAGATATATAAGCTTTTGCAGCGGGTCAAAGTCGTCGTAGTTGGGAAAATTATTTGCAACAAGCCTTTTCTTCTTCAATCAAACAAAAAAGTGACCTTGGATTACAAATACAAAGCTTAAAGCTGATCAGAAATTATTCAGAAGCTGCAATTTATATGCATAAAATTTATTCCAAAAGTAAAGCTTAATAATTGTCGAAAACAAAGGGGCTTACACGGCTTACAGTAAATTAGGAGAATGAATGAATGATTCATTTAGCTACTAGAAGTAACAGCAATCCGGTCCATAATAGTAGCCATTACATCCTTAGACTCCTTGAGCTTCTCAACACTCGTGGTTAGCTTATCTCTCTTCCCTGCGACAGCTGGTGACTCCTCCAGAAGTCGCTCGATGCCGCCACCATGAAAAGGTCCACCCATAAGCTCGGTAATAACCTCGTTTTCCAGCTCCTTATCAACCAGATTATGGATACTCCTTAACAAATGCAGTGCGATGAAGTCTATTATTCTCCTCAGCACAATCTTCCAATAAGCTGTCACTCTCATCTTCATTTCAAACGCTGGCTGCAAAATTTCTCCAAAGCTTCTCAAATGGCCAACTGAGACTATCCCTATGCCTGGAATTTCCATCTTAGATTTCGTCGGATTATCCACTGTTTCAGTGAATTCGGCTTGATATGCCATTAGCTTGTTGCAGACAACCATGTACTCAGGATTGCAAGTATAATCAGCAATCTTCTCCATCTCTATCATCTCCTTGACTCTATTCAATGTTTTCTGTTTCATTTTCAGAATCAAATTCTGAGCAGCTCTCCTAGTTGAGGATTGTAGCTGAGGGTAGTTTTCAGAGTATTGTCCTAATACAAAGACAACAATTTTCTCAACATAATCCCAAACTTTGCTTCCGAAATCTTCTGGACCTGCAGATATCTGGTTGATCTTCTTCTGCATTATGTTGAAGAAAGCCAATCTAGGGACAAAATTTGAAAGCCGGATCCCTTTTGCTTCCTCAAGAACTTGAATTTCTTCCGTTAAGAAATCATCAATTTCTTGATCATTTGTACCAGCGTTTATCATAAGTTTATTGGAAAACTCATTCAGGAATTCTGCCAAACGAGCAGTGCAGTGCATTTCGGTGTTATCAGGGTACTCCTCATACTCTCCTCTCACAAGTATTTTCCTTAGAGACTCCTTAGATGATCCCAGTATCCTCATGAATGCAGTCATGGCTTCTCCGGTTGAGGAGAGAGTGTTAGGGAGTTTATTCAACTCTTCAATGCTCGAGTTGAGTTTGTCGTTAATCTGCTTGATAATTCCTGGCAAGCACCGGGCAATGCTAGATGCCTGAATTCTTGTGAGTTTCTCGGCCAAAAGAGGGACCCCCACCATTGATTTGTCTATTCTTGAAAGAAATGGATGGGATTGAAATAGGGAAGCTTCCTCTGCTCTAGCTCCATCGTAAGTCTCATCGCCTATCCTGTTTCGTACACAAACATAACCTAACCCGATTCTCACATCGTCAGCTGTTACCTTCTCAAGTAGCCCTTCAGGGGCCTTATCAGCTTTAGTGACAACCGCTAACGTCCTCTCTCCTGATTTATCCACCTTTTGTGACATCCGAATGGACTCGCAAGTGGAGAAATCAACTGTAGCAGAGAGCACATTGAGAATGATGCTCTCTGATGGAGTAATATACTCCAATATAATATTATGTATCTGCTCATATATATCATCTGGTTGCCCATGAACGGGCACTCGGGTAATACCAGGGAGATCGACCATAGTAAGGTCGGGCACTCCATTCTTCTTGACTACAAGAGTCAATGGAGTGTGGGATATTCCCTTGCCCGACCCTGCAATCTCCCCCGTGGCAGACTCAATAGATTCTGCCACATGGGTTTCGTCTGTGTCTACAGACTTGTTAAGGTACTCAAGCGAGAGGATAGGGGTGGCGGTTGGAGCGTGCTGAAGGCGCATGATTAATGGAACTCGAGTGCAAATTCCTTGACCTCGTGGGAGGTTAATGCCAGCAAGGGATTCAAGCACGCTTGATTTGCCTGACGATTGATCACCAACGACGACTATCGTGGGCAGTTGGATGCCTTCCTTCATGATTTTAAGGTGGCGGAGTTGGTCAATGGCATCGAGGAGTGGTCTTATTTGGTGGTTGTAGGAGGAAATAAGTGGTGCATTCATTGTTTGGAGGGGCTGTGCCTGCTCATCACACTGAACTATTGCTAGTGTGTTGGTTTTTTCCATTTTTCTTTTGTAGAAGAAATTGAGTGAACAATGAGGATGAATTACTATAATAATCTAAGAAGAAATTGAAGGAGGGAGTAAGTATGATTATAGAATTAAGGTTGTGAATGAATGGATGATTGCTGTTTGTGAGGCAGTGCTTATAAGGGCCTACATTTGTGCATGAAAAGTGAAAACCAAAAGCAGAAGGAAACGGATACAATAAAGCAAATGAAAAGGAGGGAGTAACATTACTTTTGATTTGTTAAAGACTTGTTTGTTGACTCGAAGTCAGCTCAATGTCAACTAAAGTAAGTTCTAGTACTTTTCCTTAATCCAGTGGGTTTTCTTATACTTATTTATGTTTTACTGTTTGTAGTAGCTTACTCATTAAGTCAGCTCAATGAGGGAATATGGGTGTCAAAGGTGGGATTATACCTGGATTAATTGAAGGTGGTACCATTGATAGAAGACCGGCCAAAGGTCGGATTATTCTTATCAATTTTTCCTAATATTAATCGAATTAAGAGTTTTGTTCCAATAGGTGAAGTTTCTCCATCAAACTCGCTCTTTGCAACAAAGAGTTTTAATGAATAAGGAGATACATGAAATGCAAGAGTTTATGCCAAGGTATACTCGAAATATCTGAAGTATATGATGACTTTATTTAACTTTTCTTGCCTAAAACTTTGCAATATAAAGGAAAACATCTTAACAACTAAGAAAGATGAGGGTCTAAAGTACTAATCTTTCACCGTTTAAAAGAACTTCACTTACTTGGGTAGAAACCTACACAGGGATAGCCCAGGTAAAAATTCCAAGAAGAAAAAGATTGAAGGAGAGAAAGAAGTTGACGATGTATTGTAGGAAGACTAATAAGGATTAATAAGATCTAATAACGCCGAATAAGGTCGAATAAGGTCCTTTTCAACTTACTACACTGATTTTGTCGTCTCTTATCTTCTGTAATACTCCTAATTGATTATCATCCATTAGCGCGACTTGAATTCATATGTCAAAAGATTAAGAAATTGAATCAGCGAAATGGGGAAGATGAAATCGGAGAGAAGATTGGAAGGGAGTGAAAAGAGCATATTACATTATAAAATGCATAATTTGGAAGAAGGTTGATGACCCTTAAAGGAAGAACCTAGGGTTAGATTATACCTCCTAATCAATTACCATTCCATACGGGCTACATGCCCTTTCTTTTCTATCAGCCTGAATTTTATCGACCCTTTATAGCCCGTACAAGATGACCCATTTGATAACCCATCCAACTATGAAACCACACTTGTTGACACAACTCGCCCAATAACCAAATATTTTACGTTATTGATTACCGTTCGCCAATAAGTTCTTCAACAAAAGTAATCAGGAAAAGAGGATTAAGCGAAAAAGAAGAGAGTGAAAGTAGAAACCGCAACACGCTGAAGAACTAATATATGCGACGGAAGCCATGAAGATGAAGAGAGAGGAGAGATTGTTTAGGAGAAGAATTATCCTCAATCGTAATCAAGCATTAAGCAATAAAAATATCTTCATTTAAGCTAAATTGGTTGTATTCTACACCAAATAAACAACACTACACATATGAAACTGCCAAAACTGAGCTCGATCTATGACAAAGCCAAAATAGAGTGAATAGGGAGTGAAATGAAAACCCTAACCTTGTCATTTTTGAATTTGGTACGAATATTTTCGAGCTCCTTATCGATCTTAAGACGATCTTGTTCTTTGTTCTGGCAATTACGAAGGTCAATGATGAATACAGAAAGACCTCTCATTCGGGAAAAGTCATGGCTGCTTGGATCCAAGAGATAGAAAGACAGAGATGGAGAAACCTAATCTGAGAACCATCGTTGCTATTCTCTCTTCTTGTTCTCCCCATAAACCTAATCTGATTGTTGATGGCGGGTTTAGGGGGTGAAAGCAGAAGAAAAGAGAGAAAGGAGAGATAAATGAAGAGGAAGACAAGATGAAAGAACCAGAAAGAAGCAGATGAAAGGGGATGTTGAGGGCAGCAAAGGCAATTATGTGGAAGTCTAAGGGCAAAAGTGTTCGAACCCTATTCATAAGCTAAAGTAAATTAAAATTTTAAGAGAGTAGAGATTTTCAATCCTTATAATTTTTTTTTCCAATAGTCGAATAAGATCAAATAAAGTTAAATAAGATCGGATAAGGTCCGATAAGGTCAAATAAGAAGAAAAAAAATAATTTCAGATAATTTATGATAAGTTCAGAGAAGTTCATATGATATAAGTTCAGATAAGAAAAATAACTTGAAAAGAACGGAGCTTCTATAATAATGGTAATAGAGTAAACTAAAGGTTAAATCAAATTCTTCCTTTATGAATCAGTTAATTGCATGTTTTTATCGTCTTTAATTTATCAAGCAAATGTAGATTTATTAAACAACTTCTGATATTCATGAATGATTTTCATTTTTTGTTTACATGATTGTGTGTACACACACAAGCATATGCCATTGCTAGAGAAGGACCAATTTCATTAGACATAGCCTAAAACTTCAATGATATTATGATCATCTTAAGAAAATGTTGTACTTGTACATGACCGTCGGTCAAAAAACATGAACATGCTTGCAATAATTCACAACAACTCAATCTTCATAAGCTATAAGTGAAGTCGGTTAATTTTGTGTTAAACATAAAGAAAAAGGAACGATGTCATTCTTTCCCCAAATTGTTGAGCATTTTGACTTTAAAACAAACATAGAACTTGATTACTTTGTGTATTTGGTCAAATCAACTACTATTGCCAAAGGACTAGAGGTGTCAAAAGCATTCCCGACCCGATTACCCGACCCGATTACCCGACCCGACCCGACCCGACCCGACCCGACCCGACCCGACCCTAACCCGGACCTGATTCGATCCGAAAATTGCATACCCGAAACCCGACCTGGTCCCGACCCGAAATAAACCCGACACTAATATGTCCTGGTATGACCCGACCCGGACCGACCCGTAGTCAACCCGGACCCTATCAGCCCCGATAATCAGTAACCCGAACCCGAAATGGACTCGACCTGAAACCTACCCGAAACCCGCTTCAACCCGAAGAATACCCGAAAACGCCCGACCCGATGCAACCTGACCCGTGTTTGACCCGACCCAATACAATTCGTCTATAAAGGTGTCAAAAGTTGATCTTACTCGAAAATTCAATTTGGTTCGGCAATAATCCCATCTAGTTTGATCCGAGTGGTTCTGTATCCTTAATCTGACCGCTATTCGACTTGATTGGATAAGTTATTTCCCGATCAGGCTTGAGCTTGACTTATGGTCACAACAATCTAATATTAATCTATGTTGATAAGTCTAATACCATTCAAGTTGCACGATACTCATTTTTTATGTTATTCGAATATTTATCAAATAATTTTATTAAACTTTCCTTTAATTGTTTGTCTTAAGTCCAAATATCTTCAATTCATATATAGTTAAATTCTTATCATTAGATTAACTATCATTTATTAAAGTCGAATATAAGACAAAATCAATAAACCTTTACTTCATTATTTGCATTACATGATCAATTTTATCAACGACACACATTTATTACCAATCACGTATATATATTAGATTAAAATTTCGACAAACTTTATAGTAACTTATTCATCACCAATTCGATGGCTCTTTTTGCTGTGATTTTAGATAAATAGTAGTTTTGCTCGCTGTTATGCGCATTGGTATTGTCCTTGCTATGGCTTTTACTGCTTTGGGTGTAAATGGTGTTATTCTGGTTGTTGTTGTAGACTTGTAGTCTTCAAGTATGGTGTTATTACTGCTAAAAGTGGCTTATGTTGTTATCTTCGATGCTTTTGTTCGTGCTAGCTTGGTGTCTAAGTACCTTACACTTCACAGACTATTCAAATTACCCATTTATTAGGATATGCAATCTAAATATCAAATCACGCAATTTATGCTTTTTCATTAAAACTTTATATCAACTCTAGATAGGTAGATGCCACTAAACAAAATCAAAGTGGCATTTTCCAGATTTGGCCTCATAAATATTCCAATGAACAGAGATTAACCAGAATACTCCTAAATTTATCTTGTAATAAATCCATTTCAAAATTGTCTAACCACACAGTTAATAACCAAAAAGATCCAAGCAAAAAAACAAAAGAGAAATACAAATGGGTTCAACAAGTAGTATATATTAAAAATGTCAACAATTTCATTAATCAAAATTCATATAAGCAGCTTAGATAGAGATAATCGAGTGAATAAACATACAACTATTTCTACCACCATAACCCCCCTAACCTTATAATTTAGATATTAAATAAGATCCCACTTAATTTTGCATGTCAACTTGCTCGTTACTCTTACTCCTCATTGTTGGTGAGCTTTCATGGTGGAATTCAACCATAAAAGCTCCAGATCTGAAACTTTCATGGTTGAATTCGACCATTTAAACCCCTAAACAACGTTATGACAATTCAACCGTTGTTAGTAAGTTGCGGTGGTTGGATGTATTGTTAGGGGGTCTTCCCGGTTTCGGCGGTTGGTGTGCGGTGGAATACGTGGCGTGCGGTGGAATAAGGTGAGAACGAAAGAAAGTGGATGAAGGAATAGAGTGGGAGGTGGTTGATTGAGTGGTGAAAGGAGACGGGAAAAGAGGATTGGGGCACTATTGAGTGGTTGATTGACTTTATAACTTTATAATGGTGTGGTCTGTGGTGTGGGTGGGGTTGTTTCTGAAAATTTGGGTTTAAGGAGGGAAAAGGAGGAACGAAATTTCAAGTTTGATTTTTGATTTTTCATTTTTCATTTTTGAATGTTTTTAATTTTTGAACGAAATTTCATTTTGGGTTGGCTACAATTTTCAGCATTATTGAGTTTGTATCCAATTTTCAATATGTTTGTTTCAATAGCATTATTCCTAATTTTATTATCATTATGCTCCTTTATTATTTCAACTTTTATCATTATCACTTTTATTATTATTAATATTGATTAATAATCTTAGTCTTAATTACTTTAGATGATAACTAATTTTTTTACTATTCTGATAGATTTAATACACTACTCCTAACCATCGTATATATTTATCTAATATATTAATGATTGATTTACCTAATATACAAATTTTAATTATCTTATATGTTGATCTAATATATCGACAATTGATATACTACGTTGGTCTTAACTTTCTTATTATATTGATGTAATTGATGATTGGTCTATTACATTAATCTTAAATATCTTGTTTATTGATCTGATATATCGATAATTGATGTGACCATCAAAGTACAATACTTTAGATTTATACATTGATCTTTATACTTTCAATAATCGAGTCATTTACAGATAAAAAAATATACTTCTGATTACCCAAATTTGTTCAAGCAACATGAGAAATCTTAATAGCAAATGAGCAAATTTTACAGATCGATAAAGAAACAAATTGACAGATTGATATACAAACTAACAATCCAACATACTTTTATATAAACCAACAAATTAATATACTTCAAAAACCAACAAATTATTCGGAAAAAACGACATACTTATAGAAAACATTGATCTAATGTATTGATGGTTGATATAATAATATACATTGATAGTTTATCTACTATGTTGAACTTAGCTTTTTTATTAAATTTTTCTAATATACTGATGATGAATCTACTACATTTGCCTTAACGATTTACATTGATCTAATATATAGATGAATGATCTAATACACAAATCCTAACTATATTGATGCCCGATCTTCTAATACCGCCTCCTTTAACTATCTTATACGTTGATCTATCATATATTGACAACTGATCTAATATACTGATCTTAAATATCTTATATATTGATCCAATACGCCGATGATTGATCTAATACACTAATATTGATTGTCGTAAAAATTTATCTAATGTATTGATCTAATACACTGATGATTGATCTAATACACTAATCTTAATTATCGTATACATTGATATACATAATACATTGATATAATATATTGAAGATTGTTCTTAATGTATAACTCTAAACTATATATATATATATATATATATATATAGGGGTAGGCTCTTGTGAGAATACCCCTTATATATGAGAACACCTACTTTTGTGAGAATAAATCTGAACCTTTGATTAATTTAGATCTAAGGGTCACCTACAGGCCACACCCACTCTCTTATCACGTGTACATATCTCATCATCGCCTTTCTCATTCTTCACCTCCTCACTCTCTTTCCACTCACTGTCAATGGTGGAATCATCACCATCAACGTCCGTCATCCGCCATTGACACAACCAACACTTATCGGTGATCGACATCGACGACCATCAACCACCACCTACCAAGCATCACAGTCTCTCCTCAGCGCAACTTGTCCACTGCTACCTCACCGATAATTCCATCCCCTCTGTTGTCGACGAGCCGAAGACAATCACCGACAACGGCGATAAACAACACAATCGAAAGACTCATCAATTTTGCTAGCCAATTGAAGATTTCGTCTCATTTTCTCTTTCTCTCTTCTCAATAAATTGGCATCAATGGGGAATTGGCGATTATTGTTGATTTGGTGATGTGTGTTGCTCATGAAGTCATGATGTATGATGATAGAATGATGATATATGTGCGATGCAGATGATGTACAAGATTTCCAGTAATTGGTTTTGTTGAGCATTGATGGTTTAATTGTTGAGTAAAAAATTCAACTTGATGTCATAAAAATATGTATATAGGTTCAAATTTGGGCTTTGGCGCATAAAAATATGTATTTAGGTATTAAATTTTGAAGTGTTCTCGTATAAGTGTGTTCTCACATAAGAGGGGTATTCTCACCGGATCTCACCCCTATATATATATGTGTGTGTGTGTGTGTGTTATGTGTGTGTGTGTGTGTATATATATACACATATATTGATTGATGATTGATTTGATACACTAGTCTTAACAATCTTAAATGTATTGATCGTTCTAATACACATACATTAATCGTAACTATCGTAAGCACTAATCTAGTATATCGATGATTAATCTAATATAATAATACTGATTATAGTAATAAGTTTTCAAATTTTATGTTATCGAAAATTCAATTATAATAAAATTAATTGAATTTAATAGCTTATTTCACTTTGCAGGAATAGAGAAAAATAACGTGACCATCAAAGTACAATACTTTTGATTTATACATCATCTTTATACTTTCAATAACCGAGTCATTTACAATATTCTAATAATGGAGTACAATATTTTTTATTCTAATATTCTAAACAATATTAATAACACGATATCAAGAATGTTTTTGTTCTAAAATACAATCAAATAAAGTGATTACAAAAACGGCGATGATCTTCTAAACACGCCATAACAATTCAACTTCAAGAATAAGTTCATTTGTTAAGACTCAATCATAAACATAACCCACCGTTGAGTGTGATACGAAATGAATTCAACTTGAATCCGAATCGAATGTCACAAAAAAAACCCGAGATAAAGTTGACCGAACTTGAAATGAACTAGAGTCGCAGGCCATAATAGGCAGCCGAACTTGAATCGACCGACCCAAAGTTGTCCGAACCTGAAATTAACCCGACCCAAAGTCGCCCGAATCCGAAATCAACCCGACCCGAAGTCGCCCGAATTCGAAGTCAACCCGACCTGAAGTCACCCGTATTCGAAATCAACCCGACCCAAAGGCTACCCGGACCCGAACCAAACTTACTCAACCCGTTTATTACCCGGCCCAGAGTGGTCAGAATCCGCTAAGCCCCGACCCGACCCGAGACCGACCCGAACCCGACATACTCATTTACCCGACAACACCCGAAAGGTACAAACCCGGACCGACCCGACCCGGACCTACAAACCAAAGTGGACCGACGACAACCCGACCCGATGTGGACCGACTCGATATGGACCGACCCGAACCCGACCCAACCACCCGATTTGACACCTCTACAAAGGACCAATTATTGTAGGCAGTCTTCGTGAATAAATACGATGAAGTGAAAGATTTAGTTCTTTCAATCATAGGATTCCGGAAAGCACAGGTAGGTAAAAGAAAGTAGTAATTACGTTTTAATTATGAACCAACTCTTCCAACCATCAACACTGTGTTTCAAATTTGGCACAAAGAGTACATCAATAGTGTAAGATAATTTAATCCAAACTGACCTGCAATATCAGTTAATAGTGGAATCCAAGCCCGCCCTAAGGGTGTGCAAGGTGTGACGTTGCACAGGGCCTCCAATTTACTGATGTGTGCTTCAATTTATACTTATTGCAGTACAACATATCACTCAAAGCAATAAAGGCGTAGTGGTAAACCTCTTAATTTGGCAACGCGGAGACCGCGGTTCAATTTTTGCTAAAAGCTAAATTCTTATTTTTTACCTATCATGCCTTTTTTTTTGCATCGAAAACACTCTTCCCTATTGTTTTCATAGTCAGTTGGATTATTTTATAGCCTTTTATTTTTTTCCCTTTCCTTTTTTATTCTCTTGCTGTCCTCTTGTTTTTATGTTCCATTTCTTTATAACCCGCCGATTTTGCCAAATGCAATTGGAAATTTTGGAGTACTTGGCACTTCTCTTATTGAAATTCGACTACGTGTTATGTCGAGGCGATACTCTGAGTAGCTTTTGTTGTTGTTATGATATAATAGTTCAAGGTAATTAACTTATTTTTATTTGACGTGGAAAGACATTAGTGAAAAGAAAAATAGTCCATTTTTTCATAATATATATTTAACTAATAATATTAATATGTCATCATTAATCTTGATAAGAGAAATAACATGGTAGTGTATTGATGGATAGGTTTGCTTCTTCCATAGTTGAGGTTTGGGTTTGAGACTTCGCATTAATAATGTATTATTTTACAATGTATGAGAATGACGTCGATACAATGCTAAGGGTATGTCATGTGGCTTGTACATGCATTAATAATATATATTGACATATTGATGTCAATGTAGTTGCCCTTTTAGAAAGTCACATGTGAGATGTTATTCTAGATTAATTTATATACTCGTAATTTAATCTAATTTTGTCATTTAGGGTCCCATAATAAAATTTACATCATGGCCCCTAAATTCTACGGGATGGCCTTGGTGGAACCCTATGGGTAAATATGTGTAATCATATTTTTGTTATATATATCAGTGCCAGGGCTACCAATTGAAGGTAAGTCATTATATTTTTACCCATGATATCGGAGCCAACAACCTCTCAAACCCTAAAATTCCCCTACCCTCGGGTTTTGTTCATCCTCAATTTCCTAATCATATTCGTCGTCGCAAGAAAGCTATTTATGGTCTAAAACAGGCTCCTAGAGCCAGGTTTCACCATTTCAGTAGCTTTTTATTACAACATAGCTTCTTTTGTTCCGGTCTATAATTTGTATGTTCATTTTTTGGAAATACACTCACATTTTATATCTTTTTCTATACCTCAATGATATCATTATTACTGGACCTTCCCGTATTTGTATTTCAACGTTTATTTCCCTTCTTGCTAAACAATTTTTCATGAAAGATACACACTTAAGTCTGTGCATACCCCGCTTCCCTCTCGGACCACCCTCACTGTCACTTGATTGTGAGCTTGTGGCCACGATCTATCTGAATATCGTAGTATGATAGGAGCTTTACATATGATGCAGCCTGACATTGCTTATGTAGTACATTTAATTTCTCAGTTTATCATGCACCCGATACTTCACATTTGTTAGTTGTGAAGCGTATCGATATAATCAATCATTGTTTGTGACTACGTCCTACCAAGTATCTTACTATCATCATTGCTTATTCAGGTGCAGATAGGGCAGGTTGCTAATGAGTGATATTTATACCAATCTAAACCCCTTATTTCCCCCTTGTTTAAACTCTTTTATCTTCTCTTTTTGCATTTTCTAGCTTATTTTAGAATAATTGAGTAAATTCTAGATCATTTGTGGATGGAAAAATCGACAGGAAAAATCCCACCTTTGGCCGGTCTTCCACCACTGGTATCACTTTCAATTAATCCAGCTATAATCCCACCTTTGACCCCCATATTCTCTCATTGGTACGGGATGATGACAACCACTTTGACCGACCAAAATTACCGTTGACTTTTTAAAAAAACTTTATAAAACTTCAAAAAAATCCCTCCCCCAGCCAAACCCCCCTACCTTCTTCCCTCCCCATTCCCTTCACGACCACCCCACCCTTACCAGCCTCCAAGCCCACTACCCAGCCCCAGCTCTATCCACCACCACCCAATCTTTTCCCCTCCCCTAAAACCACCCCCCTTCCAGAATATCAAATAGACTAAAAAATGAAAAAAGAACTCAAAACTGAGAAAAACGTTCAAGATCATTGCTAGTGTGAACAAGATCAAGATTCTGATCTTATCAAAACAGAAAACTTGTGTTTCTGTCCAAGACAACTACAGTGTATGTGGTGGTGGGTACTTGGTGGAACGTGGCTCCCAAACGTCCTTCGTGGTGGTGGTTACCTGCAAAACAAGGAGAAACCTCGGGGTGGTTCCGAGGATCGCCTTTCCGATGCCTAAGTCAGTCCAACTTGAGCACAAGATCTCTAATAGAGAGAAAACGAGTATCAAGTGCAAGTATTTTGTGAGTGTTTGATTGAACGTACCTTACCCATGCATGGGCATGGGTATTTTTATGAGATATGGACTTGTAACTGACCTAGCAAAATAAGTTGGCCTCTTTGGAAGTGGGCCAAGGTGAGCAAGGCCTTCATTAATCTCCTGCCTAGAGGTTATATCCTGAGCAGTCTGCCTGAAGAGGTCTGCTCTTCTCCTGGTACTCGACGTGGAGTGGCAGGACCAGTGGTCTGCTGCCAGCTGGAGGTCTGCTAGGCAGACCCCATACAACTTGAAAAGCACCAGTCTTCATCTTCCTTGGATAGTACCCAGTATGAGTGGGTCTAGGCATCATAGTAGAACAAATGAGATCAACAAAAGAAGGAGTGTAATAACAAGAACAACTCCAATAACGGTAAAGGTTGTCCAAGCATGATTCTTGCTGGTACTTGTTTCTATTAAGCTTTTTATCGAACGAGTGGTGTGCGCTTGGAAATGTAGTGGATCAAATCATGATAATGGAGATAATGATGATGAAATCCCAACGGGGTTTAACGATAATGGTATTGCTTGACCTTCTGATGCTAGTTCTGCCGATGATGGCGATCGGTACCTAATCTGCCGTTTCAGATTTGGGATGAATTATATTGGGAATTGAGGAATTAAAGTGGGAACTATAGTTGAGTGATGAAGAGGAAATGAAAGATATTTTTATGGTTAGATAGATTCAGACAAGCAGGGGTTGGGTGGTTTCCAGGGTGGGGGTTGGATGGGGGGAGGGGTGGGTTTTTCTATTTTTTTAAAGTTTTTTTAATAATTTTAATTTAAAATTTTAAGTTTAAAATATACTTAATTAGCTATTAATCACGTTATTAGGAAGCTTACCCATGATTGTAGGTCACCAACAGGTGACGGACTAATAGGAGAATATAGGGGTCAAAGGTGGGATTATTGCTAGATTAATTGAAGGTGGTACCAGTGGTGGAAGACCGGCCAAAGGTGTGATTTTTCCTATCAATTTTTCCTTTGTGAATATTAGCTATTTTGATTCTCTTTATAGGGTTTACTATGATTCTTGTGTTTTTGATGTTTTAGGATCTACCGTGAAGGTTTGCATCCCGCCTACCGAGCATTGAAGAGTGTTTATGCACTAGGATCAACTTGAAATGGACATATCTCCCGGTTCACTCAACATTTTCAGGTGATTCTAGTTGGAGATGAAAGCTTGTCTCCATAGCTTTCCAACGACTGGTCATAAGCCCAATTCCGATGAAAGACGAGATAGATATGATCGTTCGAAGTTGAGCTGTCTGCTCAGTGGGAATGGGCGCTCCGCTTTTGACTGGAGCGGGCGCTCTAGAGATCCTGGGAGTTCCTGCTTTGCGTTTTTTAGCCCCGTTTAATGAATGATTTTGGTAGCCTTAAAAGGCACGAACCCCAAACTTTTGGGGGACTTTTAGAGGGTTAGCCTCCATTAATGAGTAGTTCAAGCTTTACTTAGGGTTTTTAGAAAGAGAAACTCTCAATTTTTAGAGAGAGAAGTGAGTAAAACTTGTTGAGGATTTTGAATTTTGAAGAATCTAAGAAGGAAACTTGAAGATTTTGAAATTCCTTGCAATATCCATGAGAAATTCTTATTCCCTCTCATATTTTTATTGATTTCTTTACTTAGTTTCATATTAGTTTCACTTTATTTACTTGTTTATCATAGATTAGTTTTTAATTTCATGATTTTCGTTATTAATGTTTATATTTTATTTGGTTATATGATTTGTGAGTAGTTCTTCCTTGGAAAAGGTTAAAGCCATTGTGAGTTCATAAACCTTTAAATTGAACATTGGGCTTTGACTTGGGTTAATTTTGGTTAATTGATTTGGGAATTTCATGTATGTTTGTATGATTGGCCATCATAAAAGAATAATTTGGGCACCTTTAATGAAGGGTTGAAAGATGAAATTAAGGGGTTGCCTCAAATCAATTATTAGGCTTGAAGGATTATGAAAACAGGGCCTACCTAGCGTAGGGGATTTGTTTTCTTGTTTTTGTTCATCATGTTTATGGATATGCTTGGTTGAATGTCTTAGCCACGAAAATAGGTCTTTGGTAGGAGATTAGGCCAATCTTACTAGCTTGAAAGAGTGGTTAGAGTACCATTGGATAAACTATGCCCCTCAATTGATCCCCATTGTTGATCCCTTATTTTGATTGCTTGATTTATGAATGAATCAATTGGTGGATACCCTTTTCCAAGACCCTTTTAGTTTTGTTTCTTATTCTTATTTTCACCCATAAATCTTACTCCAAAAAGAGACTAGACCTAGCTTATCATAAGTCGATACTTTTCGCTGCTCTCCTTAGTCCTTGTAGGATCGACCATTACTTACCCTTTCTACCTAGTTAGAGAGACTGATTTAAGTTTTCATTTTTGGTAGGCTCGACGACGGCTTGTCAGTTGCCCATTGTCTCTCTATAGTTGGCTATGTTATTATCCTGGGTTATGATCTTATTTCCTGGCGCTCTAAGAAGCGGTCCAATGTTTCCAAATCTTCCAGAAAGTGGAATATCGTGTCGTAGCCTACACGGTGCAGGACACACTTTATATTAGTCTCTTCTAGCTAAGTTGGGACTACTTATCAAACAACTTGTTCAATTATCTTATGACAATGTTTCGCCTCCTATCTTGTTGTAAATCCTATAGAGCATGATCGTAGTATACATATCAAAATTGACTATCATTTGTCAGGGAGTGTGTTGCTCATGGTGACTTAGTTGTACAATATGGCCCTACTCAACTATAGCTTGCGAATTTTTTTTATTAAGAGTTTATCTAGTCAGCGTTTTGACTTTTTTAAGTTCAATCTGCACGTTGTTCCCCCTGTGGAACCCTAAGGGTACTTATGTAGATATGTGTAGTCATTATTTTATTATATATGAGTGTTAGGGCTACCGATCGAGGCTAAGTCGTTATATTTCTATACATAAGTGATCTTTGAAGATTCATCACAAAGTAGAAAGAACATCAATGAATTAAAATTTTCCTGCTTTCTTACTAGCCTTCCCAAGTACATTCATCTGTGTTGTGCGACTAGCCATCTGAATAACTAATCGCAATTCGCAAGGACCGTGTACTTCAAGCAGAAAAAAAATATAAAAGGCAAAAAAGGATTTGATTGGATTAGTAGCCCTTAATTTGGAAGATTTCTTTTAGCCATCTTCACATCCAGATAATTGCCATACCATTGATGGTGGACCTATGGAAGAAACAGGAGTTGACCAGCTTTGGAGCTCAAAATATGTGCAGAGCTGTCAATCTAGCATGAAACTGGAACCCCAAAGGCTTCAAAGTTTTCAACTACATAATACAAAAGACCATTTCCAAATGTTTCTTAGAGTCCAGATGCGGTTCAAATGCTCCATCCTATAATCGCCAATCTTCAACTTTGGAATCTAGATTAGTCATAAACGTCCTTGTTGGGCTTTTGTTTTTGGCCTTTTAACATGGGGTCAAATAACCCCTTCTAATACCATGATAAACTTCATTGGTCCTTTACACATAGGCATGCACTAGAGGAGTGTTTGACCACACATATATTCAGATGAGTTCAATCATAAAACCAATTGGTGATAAGTGGAGTAGCCCGTCGAACTTATATGTGTGTCATCCTTCCTCTCCTTCACCGATGTGGGATGGGATGAGGGTATTTCACCTTAATAAAACCCAATCCTTGTTGTTGGGGCCCACACCAATGGACATATAGGCTGGCAACTATTAGGTAGAAAAGGAGATAAAGGCAAAGCATACCAACTTCCTGGTTAAGAAAATGCATGTTATTAACCCTCTCCCTGATGTTGTGGTGGCTAAAGCATAAAACTAACTCCTTGAAGGTCGCAACATGTGATGTTTTGGTGATCAGAACGAAACGGAGGAGAGTTCATGATTATAAGGAAACTGCGATTTATGTTTGGTGCAGTTAACGTGGAGGATAGTATCAGGATCAGGAACAATGTGGTTGTCAGTAGTATGCTAAGTCTCGGGATTTGAAAGTCTATGGTTTCAAGTACAAATTCAGTTTTGTGTTTGGGTTGCTAAATATTATTATAAAGAGCCATTTGAGTGATTCTTTCTTACCATTGTTCCTTTGTTTGCAGTTGTATTTAATAAAGTGAAAGACAAGGTTGGGCTCAAAGATTAGAATGAACCAGCCTAAGATGTCCATCGCGTATTCCCTCAACCGATGATGGCGATGGTATTGGTATGTAGCAACTCCTAATCTTCTCGATCATGTTGCAGGGTAATTTGTGGCAAATGTTGTGACGTTTTCTACTTACTGGACATCACTTGAATTTGCGTCCCAAAATGAAAAAGTAGAAAAAATTTAGCGCCATAACTTTCCTCCCTCCTTAGTCCCATACATTATACCTGAATGCCATTTTCTTCATATTGTTTGCTACTTACTCGGTCCCAAAATATTCTCACACTTTCCTATGTCATTTGTCTCGGATTCCTTTTGCACTTTTAATTTTGGACATGGCCCATATATTTGTAGTTTATCTATCTTTACAAAAGTGACTAACCACTATTGTATTTTATTGAACCCTCATGTAACTCTTATCACATCCACTCTTACAATTTACACCCACACACTCTCTTAAATAAAATATATTTATCTATAATAAAATAGCAATTAATTTCCAAATAACAACTTATCACTTAAAACTATGTACTCAAGTAAGTGTCAAGAGTATTATGAGACGGAAGTAGTAATTGTTACATACAATAGTAGTGATTTGATGATTGGAAGGCGAAGGGTTTCATCAGCAGCCAAAGAATTAAGGCAATGGATTCAGAGACTAACTCTTAGGGCATGCTTGAGATGAGATCAATGTATTAAAGGGGTAATAAAAGTCAAACATAGGAAAACTATGGAATTTAGAGGTGATGAAAAAGAGGATAGAGTGGTGGTGGAGAGGATAAGGTGATGTTAGTTGGAAGAAAATGGAAGAACATGGAGAACTACTAGGTAAGTATTACCCCCATCTAAAGGGTAATAGTTTCATTTGCACCCAAGATGTGCCAAATTTAGTATTACCCATCTAATGTTTGCAGATGACCTTTTAATGTTTGCTAGAGCTGATGATAGATCCTTACAGCTTGTATTTGATGCTTTTACTAAGTTTTCTCATGCTTCTGGACTAGAAGCTAACTTAGATAAGAGTAACTTTTATATTGCCAGTGTTGATGGGGATCAAAAGGTTGTGTTACAACAGATTGTGGGGATTCCTTTGGGGTCTTTTCCATTCAGATACTTGGGTGTGCCTTTGAGTACAAGGAAGTTGTTCTATCATGAATGCAAGCCTTTGATTGATAAAACTGTTGCTAGAGTTAGATAGTGGTCTGTGAAAAAGCTTTCTTATGCTGCTAGACTTCAATTGGTTACATCTATACTTCATGGGTTTCAGCTGTATTGTGCCAAATTTTTATTTTGCCTACAAAAGTCTTTAAGGAAATCCAAAGCATTCGTAGGATTTACTTATGGACTGGACAAGGTGAGGGCTCCAAGAAATCTCCTGTAGCTTGGGCTACTGTTTGTCTTCCTAAGGTTTGTGGTGGTTGGAATATTAAAGATCTTGCTTCTTGGAACAAAGTTGTCATAGATAAGCACCTTTGGGCTCTTTCCATGAAGCAAGATAAGTTTTGGATCAAATTGTTGCATGTCTATTATATCAAGCATCAAGAAGTTCTTACTATGCCTATTCCTGATAGGCTTTCCTGGCCTATGAAGAAAATTCTTAAAAGTAGGGAGTTGTTTGATGTGAATCAAGTTCCTGTGAGCTTACTTGTTGGCCCTTCTTTTTCTATTAAAAGATTGTACAGGTCTATTCAAGGAGAGCATCCTACAGTGGGTTGGAAGAGGATTATTTGCAACATTCCAACTAGTCCTAAGGCACTTTTATCACTTAGCTTGCTCTACATGGAAGAACTAGCTACTAAGGATAGATTGGCTACTTGGGGGTTGCTTACTGACACTTCTTGCCTCTTTTGTCAAGCTGATTGTGAAACTGTAAATCATCTGTTTTTTATTGCAACATTACTATGAGAGTGTGGATTATATATCAGCAGCAGTTAGGGATTCATGTTAATCCAAGGAATTTCCAAGATGAAGTCAAGCATGTCATTGTTAGAAGCAGAAGCAAAGCTCCATAATCACAATTGTATTGCCTATTCTTTGTTGAAACTGTATACCAAATTTGGATGAATAGGAATGCTTTAGTGTTTGGTAGGCCTGCTCTAGATGTGTTGGCTAGTTGTAAGCAAATTATGTTTCGAATTGCTTGTCGAAGCTCAGAGTCCTTGAGGCTCTTGTTATTTGAGTTTGAGTAGCCTGAGCATGTTCAAGATTGTTGGCTAGGTTCGGGCCCTTTCTTGTTGGAATAGGAAGTTTCCTTACCCTCTGGCCTGGTGGTGATGTATGGTGTTTGTAATTCTGTTTTTTTTTCAAAAATAACTTTGAATTGCCAAAAAACACCGCCTTGTCCTCCCCCCACCACCACTCTATCCCCTTTTCTTACCTCTAGAATCTAAATACCTTAGTTTTCTTATGTTTAACTTTTATTACCCCTTATTACATTACCCCCCATCCCAATCATGACCTTAGAATGAAGATTCATATAAGCTTAGTTTCGCTGGGAGGGAAGAAATTGTTTAGCCTATCATCAAAACCAAAGGTATAATGGGTGCATGCAGCTTAACATCAATTTGGTACGAATCACAATAAGTTTATCTTAATGTAGGTTGATAGGATTTCACTTTCTGTGATTAGTCAAGAGAAACTAGATTTAATTTTGAAACATAGCCTAACGAAAACAGCGCAACTGTTCGGATAAAAGAAGGGCCTATAATATATTGACACAGACGGGTCATTAAAACTCCCAAAATCTCATCTATTTCTAAAAAGCTATCATGGTTGAAACAAAATTCTGTTTAATTACGTTTACCCAAATCTAGAATGAAGAAAATTTTCTTTATCCTGGGATGGCACTGGAAAGACAATAAAAGCTATTCTCAATATGCAAGTCAGAAACCCATGATATGATCAATCAGGTGGTTTTTAATACATCTATAACTCATCCTTCACATGATCAGCAACGGCATTTGATGAAGAATCATCCTTCATTTCGATTTCAGGCTCCTCTGTTTCATCTTCTTCCTCAACTGTAACATCAGGGTTGATGCTGAGGCTAGACTTCACAGAATCATATACACGAGAAGCAAAATTCTTAGGGTCGTCCAACAGGAAGCCACTCTCAAAGAGAGCTGTTTGGTACATGAGCCGTGCTGTTTGCTTCACACCATCGTCCTGCATAGAAGATTAATTGCAACATTAAACTCATATCCAACAAGGATATAATATCCAACAACAATCCGATAAAGATTTAGTTCTTTAATCTTTTTTGTCTTCTTTTAATATTTGTACTGATGTACAGTCGAGGGTTCAACTTCCAGTAACTTTCCCATACTTGTTTATGTCAGCCAAACAAGCACTTGGTAAATTGGGGGAGAAGCTGAGTAACTAGTGTCACAAGCCAAAGAAGATCACATGCATACAAGAGAGCATCACGGGGCCTCACGGCATGTGACTGATTGGTGTAAGTAGTTTGATCAGAAAAATACTGTAACCATACGAGATTCATTAATTATACCTTGCCAAATCAACAAATTTGAAGAAAAAAACATACCTCGGGATCAGTCGCTACTCTCTCGCGGAGCTCCTTAATAATGGGGTGTCTAGGGTTGATCTCAAGCACCCTCTTACCCCGCATATACGCCTGCTTGTTTGCATCACTGAGTGTTTGTGATTGCATGATTCTCTCCATGTTCGCACTCCAACCAAATTTTGATGTCACAACAACGCAAGGGGTGTCTGCTAAACGATTACTTAGCTTGACATCATCCACTTTGTCAGTAGCGAGAGCACCTTTCCACCACTTAGTCAGCTCCTTATAAGACTCCTTGAGTTCCTTGTCTTTTGAGTCTTTACCAAGTTTCAGACCCTCCTTGGAAACATTTTGGAACTTCTTGTCTTCATAATCCATCAGATATTGCATCAGATACTCATCCACTGGATCAGTGAAGAAAATCACCTGCAGCACAAAGGAGTTGATTAACCAACAAAAACAAAAAAAACAAAAAAAAAAGAAGCCGTAGAAAGTGAGTTTAAGCAAACTAGGAACAATATGCAGCATTGCAACCAAGGCATACAAGTTTCACAGGTTACCTCATAGCCTTTCTTTGAGAGCCTTTCAAGGAATGGAGATTTTTCCAACTGCTCCTTGTTGGTACCTGTTATGTAGAAGATATCCTTTTGCCCGGACTTCATTCTTGAGATGTACTGATCTAGGGAAGTTAATTTACCACCAGATTTTGTACTGTTTAAAGTGAGCCAAGTTAGTGAAAATTGCTTCTCCAAAAAGGAACACGAAAAAAGAATGTTCTCAAAAACCCAATAGAATTCTTCTTTTAGTTACTTACGTTTCAAATCTTAGAAGCTTGGCCAGACGGTTTCTGTTTGCAGCATCCTCTATGATGCCAAGTTTGATTGACTTGCCAAACTCGTTCCAGAACTTTGTATACTGACCCTTCTTCTCATCATCCTCAGCAGATTTCTCAACATCTGTAAGAGACATTATCATATGAGATTTTGTAACAATTAACATTAAAAAAGCGACAGCAAGAAATTCAGTGATAGCGGTAAGTAGACTTAATGTATGAGTCAAAGCCTTTACAATTAATGAAACTTTTAATAACGAATGGAGTAAAATAATAACGCTGAAATACTTAGAATCTAAAAATGTACCAAGATGGACGACCACTAATTAAAACAATAACTCTTTAGGTTTTCTAACATATGTGCCAATAAAGCCCCCATCCAATTCCAAAGAGTTGATGAAAAAAATAATTTAGTTTCGAACTTCATCAAGATGAAATTGTACTAAACCCATTAAAAGGCCAAACTCAGTTCATGTTGGCATTAAATATATGTGACTTATTAGAATATCTGATACTAATGCATTGAGAATTGCTCTGACAAGACATACCCTTCTTGTCCTTCCCATCAATTTCATCAGGATCCTCATCAGCGATCTTGCGAATCATGTCAAGAGCCTTCCTAATTAGCTTTTTCTTGATTGTTTTCAGGCTACTGTGCTGTTGAAGCATTTCTCGCGAGACATTCAGTGGGAGTGAGTCTGAATCAACAAGTCCCTGACAAAATGATTAACATCATCAGAATCAAGCTTGAAACAAATTATAAAGTCAAGTCATTGTATTACCACCACAAGAGCTTTCATTACCTGCAAGAAGCTGAGATACTTGGGCAAAAGCTCATCAAATTCATCAGAAATGAACACCCGCCTAACATATAATTTGATACTGGCTTTGTTGTTGTTGTAGTAGCTCTCGTACAAATCTTGAGGAGCTTTAGGAGGAACAAAGAGAACAGCTTTGAACTCAACATCACCTTCAGCAGTGAAGTGGCTCCATGACATAGGCTTTTCATCACCAAAGTCCTATAAGATACATAATTGGACACAGTTAAGAAAATCAAAGTGACAGATTGCAGAATACAAGCCATCAGCTATAATTTTGCTTACCTTTGCCAAAGAATGATAGAATTTAGTGTACTCTTCATCAGTCACCTCCTTCGGGTTACGTAGCCATATGGCCTTCACATCATTCAAAAGCTCCCATTCGGAAGTTGTTTCTGTGATTGTCTTTGTTTTTGGTTTCTTCTCAGTTTCCTCATCTTCTTTGTCTTCTTCAGAGTCTTCGTCAGAAGTGGTTTCAGCTGATTTTAGGCAGTCACAAAATCACTAGGAATTAGTCTCCTATAGACCTAGACATGTATTTAAAGAATCAAAAAAGATTCAACATAATCCACATACTGGTTTCCTCTTCATCGCTGGAATCATCATCATCTGCTGGAACCTCCTTTTCAACCTCCTTAATTGCCCAAAGTTTGATGGGGAAATTTATGAATTCGGAGTATCTCTTAACCAAATCCTGTCCATCACAATAACGATACAATACAGATTAAGACAAACATACTACCAAACAAATCACGCCAAAAAGACTATTCAGACTTCAGAGTAGTAATTCACAGGTAAAAAGAAGGCAAACGAGCAGCAAACGAGCAGAAAACAAAAGTTCAGATGGTAAATAGGCAGTAACTCATATTGGGCGAAACAACAGGAGCTGGAAGAACCTCCAGAAAGAGATACAAGAAAAGTCAATATCATGCCTCGGAGAAGGAGAGGGGGGAGATGAAATACGTGAACGCTGAGCTGAGAATGCATAGAAAAAGATGGAAATCGAGGATGGGCAGAGATGAGATCCGGGATTAAAGGCAACGGTTAGAAAATCATTAATGATGAGAATGTTAATCATAATTCTTATTGACAACAATAGCATACAAGTGGATACTTTTTATTAGACAAGCTTCCCTCATATTACTACTAGTCATATATGCACGCGATGCGTGCGAAATCATGTAAAATTCTATAACAGTAAGTTTGTTTAGGGTGTTTTGCATTTCCTTTTTCAAAATTTAAAAATGTGAAAACAGTTAGTTATGGAGAAGGTTATTCCATTTAATTAGGATTTTAAAAAAATGTTGATTTTTGGTGTCCCCCTACTCTTCACTTATAGAATAGAGATAAATTTCTTCCTTAATATTGGATATATAGAAACATTATATTGGACATACGTGAAGGCTCAGCTGAAACAGGAGAATGCATAGAAAAAAGATGGAAATCGAGGATGGGCAGAGATGAGATCCGTGATTACAGAAAATCCAGGCAACGGTTAGAAAATCATTAGAGATGAGAATGTTAAAAATGATTCTTAAGGACAACAACAGCATATAACTGGATACTTTTTATCAGACAAGCTTCCCTCATATTACTAGAAATGTCTTCCTTCATATTGGATATATAGAAACATTATATGGCATATGGAAACAAAGCAGTAATAATGTTTATAGCAAAGCCATAGTTTCAACTTGACTTGGTTGATCAACGAAAGCAACCATTATTTAGAAAAGGTGTAAAAGTCAATGAGCAACAATGAGCACACACACCTTCAATTTAGCCTCCTCTAGGTACTCTCCAGCTTCCTCTCGGAGATGCAATCTTATCTCAGTACCACGACCTAGAGGTTCGTTCCATGTGTCCTCGGAAATTGCAAATTGCCCATCAGCCTTTGATTCCCAAACATGTCTGAACAGCACAGGTATTAGCAAGTGTAAATGCTAAGAACATTCAAATAAGTGAGGACAAAGATATAAGCCGTAATGGCTGAAGCATACTGTTTGTCATCGTTGTGTTTGCTAATAACTTCCACATAGTCAGCAACAAGATAAACAGAGTAAAACCCAACTCCGAACTGCCCGATCAGGTTAAGGTCTCCACTTGTCTGCATCTTCTCCACAAAGGCTAAACCAAAGAGTACACAGTGGGATTAGTCTCCTTCAAATACAGAGCATGTATACTTTAATAAATTGTATAGAACACAATAAGATGTGGAGGGACATTTTCCACAAACTCATATTCAAAAAGTCATCCATTTCATTTCATGATTTCCTCCCTTCTTCGAGAAGTAAACAATACCTGAAGTGCCAGATTTTGCAATGGTTCCGAGATTCTTAATGAGGTCTTCCTTAGTCATTCCTATACCTCTGTCCCTAATGGAAAGAATTTTCTTCTCTTTGTCGAGTTTAATCTGCAATTTTAATCATTCAGTAAGTCTATTACCAGGACTTGCATACATAATAGCACAGAATAACAATAGAAAATCAACAATAAGACTTACCAAAATCTCAAGCTTTGCATTATCACCTTCACCTAGAACCTCTTTATCGGTGAGCGCCAAGAACCTAATCTTATCCAATGCCTAAAATTGCACCACCATTGACCATTCAGTGTTCAGGTGTTGATAGTTGAAAATCAAAACTATATGATACAGAAAAACAGCAGTGATGATGACTATTCACTTACATCTGAAGCATTGGAAATAAGTTCCCTCAAGAAAATGTCCTTGTTACTGTAAAGAGAGTTAATGATGATATCCATAAGCCTGGACACCTCAGCTTGAAACTCAAACTTCTGCGCACTGTTGCGAAGCGTCTTCTTCGACATTGATTCAGACTCCCTATAAACCAAATTATATGCCCTCATATTCGTTATCGAACGACAACGAGAAAAACCCACCAAAAGCACACACAAATAAAGAATGAAGAAAGATCAAGAGACATGGAGTGAAACCTTCTAACAACATCGGAATCAGTTGACAAACCATTAGGAACAGCTCCAAGCTTATCCTCAACCTTAGGTGGGTTCACTAGTTCATCTGAATCCCCTTCCGCATTTGCTTGTATTCTTCTACCTACATTAGATCCACCACATTTATCAACACTACCCTTCCAATAAATCTCGAATCCAAGCTCATTTCTTGCAGTAAACCAATAACTAATCATGTCATTCTTAACCCATTAAAATGATATTAATTTCAAATACAGATCATCTGTGAGAAACAATGGAAACACCCAAATGAAAAAATGTAATAACAAAATAAAACACCCATTTGCGGAAACTATGCGGATCAACAAAAATTATCAAAAAAGACCCACATTTTATTCACAACGCATTTCATTTCTCTTTAGATTATTGGATTTGAGCCGTTGCCTAATATTAATTTAAAAGTAGACGGTGTATTACAAGACAAGCCGGCAGATCAAGCATCAAAGTGTACAGATAATAAATTCATGAATGGATTTCTGGGATAGATCATAAATGTCCATTCCTCAATAGTATATGATGAATCACTTTATGAGCTATGTAGATCAATATAAATACTATAGAATACAGAGATTCAAAACAAAAAATGCGGATGAATGAAATGAAACCTTGATCTGGAAGAAGAAAGAGGAGACACAAGAGTAAAAGAGCGGACGTTAGAGTCCATTTCTTCATTGTTGCTCTCACCACTGCTTTCTACTACCTTCCACAAACACACACAACACTGATTTTGTGATTTGGGTTGGAAATGTTATGTTAGAAATTAAATAAACTGAGAACTGAGAAAGGGATAGTGAGTGAGTGCGGGTATGGAACGGGGGGAAGGTCACGTGACTAATGGGGTGCCACCGTTTCAAGTGTTTTCATTGGCTATTAGGTGACACCGTGGAGGATCGGACGGTTGATCTCTTCCTTCTTTGACGTGGCAGTTTTTATTGGATATTGCAACTAACTTATACGTGGAGAACGACTTTTGTGAGGTAAGTCAAGTCCCACTGTAAGGACTTTTTCAATTTTAAACAACTCAGGCCTGATTCTTTCATCTAATTTTTAGTGGTCGTTGGGTTGACAACCAAAAATAGGGGAAGTGGAAATTTATGACAATTATTAAGTGAGTAAGTTGTTTGGTAGACACAAAAAATTGAAAATAGAGGAATATGAGAATTCATGAGAATTTTTACTTCCCACAAAACATGGGCAATAAATTATCTAGCCTTATATGCACGTGATGCGTGTCTCGTATAAAAGAGTAATATACAAAGATTTGGAAGAAACTACATTGTAATTTCTCCAGTGAATTAAGTGTATACATATATAACTACACAAATTATCTAGAAAGACCGGCTAATTATCTCTATACTATAAGGGAAGAGGGGGGGTGGACACCAAAATTAAGAAAACAAAAAAACAAATAAAATGCATTAAGGAAGTTATTAAGTGTAATTAAGTTTCATTCCAAACTTAGCTATCATATTTTTAGCAAAAGATGGTTAAAGCTTTAAACTAAAATATCTATAAATCTACAACGTAAAAATAATTATAAAAAATATCAATTGTTATATTTTCTTGAGATCTATAAATAGACATCCACTTTACTATATTTTTATATACTTTCAAAAAAATTTATTTTCAAATACATGAGTAACTGATTGCTCATGTGTGAAGGTGCATTTGATCAAATTAATTATGAAATATGATACAATATTTTAGGATGAGTGAGAAAGTGGTAGAGGAGAGTGATGATGTATTTTTTCAACTCATGAGCGATGATGCTTATGACATTTTCCATTAATCTTTTGTAAGATTTTTATTTATTTAGGCGTTTTGTGTTTACAACACTTTTTTTCTAATTTACTCTCTAATATTTATTACTCTTTTTTATGTATTTAAATTATTTAGCTTATAAACTCTTTTAAGATTAGAATTGCACCCTCTAAAGAAACAAAATGATTAAAACTTAACGATTATTTTTAAAAGTATGAAAAATATGTATACACTTCACCGGCGAAATTACAATGTAGTTTCTCCATATTCTTAACACGAAGCACGCATCGCGTGCATATTTAACTAGTATCATTATGATTAGACTGCCCAAAGTCTAATAGACAACAAGGCCCAATCACCAAAAAATCCCCTTTCTCCTTTGCGTCTCTCCCTCCTGTGCTCCAACTCCGGTTCAGCTATACCACAAACTGTTCAGCTCTCTCTTCCTTCCTGTGCTCCAACTCTGGTTCAGCTCTACCACCAACGTCACGGAGGAGGATGTTGGAGGCATACCCCCGCCAGGAGGATAGAAGAACAGGAAGCTCACCGGAAGACCATTAGACCAACATGTGCCGGAGATGACGGTACGAGCTCACGAGCCTATCCGCCCTGCGTTATACCGTCGACCACCACCTTGCCTCACCGGCGAGTAATCGACAGCCATAGCGAAGCACGAAACACGATAACAGATCAATGCCGGAAACCACCTAATGTGGGGTTGTGCGTGAAGGATGAGTGGTCTGGTCGGCGACGATATCAGTGAAAAGCTCAACATTTTTGTTGTTGTTGTTATTGTTGCTGTTGCGGAACAGAGAATGTGAAGGGGAAGAAGGAAATGCTTTTTTTTGCCTATTACTAACTTTATTAAGTTAAAGTACACTAAAAATTGATTAAAGTGGTGCTGAAATAGATTATATTATAAACTATTTACAATTTATTTGTTGTTTAGCAATATGCTTTTACTATTAAGTTGAATTTTATATGATATGAATTTAAATTGGACTCTAAATAGATTAACTTAGTGACTTAATGGATTAAAGTAGCCTCTTGTTGACGTACGTTAATATAGCCTCTAATGTTTCAATGGGAGACAAATTAAAATACTAAATGGATAGAATTAGGCACCAAATAGATTCAACTAGTGACTAAATGAAATAATAGTAATTTACTAGCATAGGAAACATACTTATGCTTTAACAGTCTCTTATTGACATTTGGAATATAATGCTCACTAATCGACAAATAATGGTCACCAATTGACATATAGTGGTCACTAATTAAAACAAAGTTACTACAAGTGGGTGGGTTGTTTAATGTGGTGCGTGGTATGATGAGCTGATTAGCTATTGGGCCTGCCTAATTTTAACTTAAAATTAGGCGGTCTCTAGCAAACGAGCTGATATAACTATTAAAAATAATTATTAAGTTTTAGTTATTTTGTTTTTTTAGATGGTGTAATTGTAATCTCAAAAGAGTTTAAATAGTGAAATAATTTAAATATATAAAAAAGTGTAATAAATATTAAAGAGTAGAACAGCAATAGTGATTTAAAAAACAACACGTCAAAGAAGAGAATAATCTTACAAAGTATTCATGGAAGATGTCATTAGCATCATCACTCATGAGTTAAAAAAATAAATCATCCCTCTCCCTCTACCACTTTCTAAATCATTTTAAAATACTTATCATGTTTCATGATCAATTGATCAAATGCACCCCACTCGTGAGCAATCAATCAATTATTCATGTATTTAATAAAAATCAAAAGTATATAAAAATATAGCAAAGTGGGTGTCTATTTTTAGATATCAAGAAAATATAACCATTGACATTTTTTAAAATTATTTTTATTTTGTAGATTTTTAGATATTTTAGTTTAAAGTTTTAAACATATGTTGCTAAAATCTAATGGCTAAGATAGGAAATAAAACTTAATTCCTTAATAACTTCCTTGATTATTTTATTTCTTTTTTCTTTTCTTAATTTTGGCGTCCACCCCACCTCTTCACTTATATAATAGAATTTATGGAAATTTTAAATTCTCTTATATCAACTAAACAAGTTTATGAAATTCCTAGGAATTGATTGGGAAATAACTTCCCATGAAATATAAATCCCCATAGGAATTTATTTCCCATGTAAACCAAACAAGCACTTAGTTTAGTTTAATTCTTTCATTATTTAACTATTTTTTAATATTATTGTTATTGGTCTAATTTATTTTACTAATAATTTTTATTTTTATTACAAAAATTTGCGTGAAAACACTTTATTTGTTGTAATTTTTATGATAAAACATCTATTATTTTTTTGTGAGAAAACACCGTATATAATCTTTTTTATTAAAATAGTCACCTTGATGTCAGAAATCCGGCCAGTAAGTCAACTTTCCGGCATTGACCCACTCAATAATCTCTTTTTTTCTCAAGCAAACTTCACGCGTCTGCTAAGGAGAGTAAAGGGGAGAAAATAGTATGTCGTTGTTATCTGTTTGATGAGCAACTGGAACAAAACTCTGGAATGAATCAACTTCTCCAACTATTATGGTAAGCTCACACCATCAGGCTTCTTCTCCACCGCTCCCTTCGTCTTCTCAAGTCGCCAGAAATCTCGTGCTTCAACCACCCGCAGCCGCAATTGGTTCCACCGCCCACTGGTTTCACTTCTCCTGGTTCGATTCCTCTCTAACATCCTCCATTATTTTTATTTTCATCACATTTAGCATTCTCTCGGTAAGTTTCTGCTTTTCTTCTCAACAGTAGAAGCAACGAGTTGATGTGTTTGTTAGTTTAGATTATTAAGAGAGGTTTGAAGAAAATATTAGATCTAGTTATATATATGTTTCCATGAGATTTCTCTTTACCTTTTTGCTTGATATAATTTAGAATTTCCTCCCCTTTAATATGGAAATTAGGCTTAAGTGGTTAACATTGGAGTTATGTTATTTCTAAAGATATGTGTTTTAATCTGAATCGAATGTCTACCGTTCACATTTCTATAACTATACTAATTTTGAGAACTGTAACTACTGGGGTGAAAATCGCTGAGATGCAGAAGGTTGACAAAAACTGAACTAAAAATCTGCTTATCAAATAGAAGTATTTTAGTTTATACAATTTGTTCCTTTTGATATCAAGGATGATAAGTTAATTGATTTGTTGAGTTATATTTGTGTATGCACTATTGGTATGTTGCAACCTTTTGATGAGTTGTGGAAAGGACATAAGCTTCATAACTTCCAATGACAGTAAATTTCATTATGGAAGCTATGCTAATTGCTTTTTGATATGAAAAGCCTTTCTTTTAACAAGATGAATGTAGGTTTGACAATGACAGTAAATTTCATTATGGAAGCCACTCTTTTCATTATGGAAGCATTTCATGTTTGTGATATGTAATCTGTCACATGCCTTCTCAGTAGAGTTGTCATGTTCTCAACTAACAAGCATATGCACTAAACACCAACTAAGTCTCCAAATCAATGTTGTCACTATAATATCCAAGGTCCAATGTAGTTTCATTACACAGTATCTAACATCTGCATTTGTCACAACTCTAGCAAATGCTTCTAATAGACCTTGTATTAAACAATCACCAATGTGAATTACTTTATTACAAAGTGATTAGCAAATTTGAATCACAAAACATACAAGTTAGACATTAGAATATACCTTTTGTCAGTCAGACATGAAGGTTAACTCTTCATTCTCATGAACCCAAGTGAAGTCTTCTGTCACTGAACCAAGGTCGTCTGTTAACAAATCAAGAAAACATGTCCAACTGTCCTTATTTTCCACCTCCTTAACTGCCCAGCAACTGAAACAAGTTGTTATTTCCATCTTTGCCAACCACTACTAGACATACCCCGGGTCAAATCCCCTTCAAATGGCATCCGTCCACCCCTAATATGTGCCTACAACCTTGTATAAAACCTTCATTACAAGGTTGTAAGCAAATATACATTCTTTGAAAGACAATGGGGGTCTTTCTATTCCAGTTTCCATGAGAAAAGCATAACTACCGGTTGTATTTCCTAATTGCTGCAACGGAATCCCAAACTTTATTATATTGTTGTGTTGCACTCCGTGAATCGGTTTCAAAGCCATTAACCTAGCATAATATGCCTTGTAATACTTCACATCAACACCTATATCCCTCAAAAATAAGCTTTCTAAAGTACTTCAAACTCAAGTTAGGATCATCCTAAAATGGTTCTGTATCTTTCAGCTAAAATTCAGATGTGACTTTAGGGTTGGCATTATGGAAGCCACAAGTATAATTTAGCCGCATGCCTTTGATTTGAAAAGTCTCTTCTAATTTTAGTTTTTTACAGTGAATCTTGAATTTGCACTTTTTGAGATCAGTACAACTACATTTACCAACCTACCTGCCTTGAAAGGACTTTTGCATTTGTACCTATAGTAAACGCTAACTCTTGTAGCATTGTTATGAAGGAAGTAGTAATCATAGCCGTTTAATATTGCATGTTGCCTTATTGCCTTTCTATAAGCATTTGCTGAAGGAAATTTCAAGCCCTTTCTCAATTCAATGGGCTTCTTAAACTCTACTTCTGGGTTGAATACGGGAGCCTTGCCGTGTTCCTCATCAGATCCAATGTCGCTAACTTCTCATTTGAGTCTTCATTGAAGTCCTCATCTTCGGGAACATGAACTTCCTCACCTTCTACAATTTCTATATCAATTGTCTTCCAAAATCAATATTTGATCGACCCAATCTCACATTAACACTATCAATCAAGCGTCTATCAACTCCCTTTGCAAAGAGATCACATTATGTTCTATCCTCGTCCACAAACTCATCATACACGGTATCATCAACTCTAAGAGATTCGTCTTTCCTTCCTGATCTCTTCTAACATCAACTTTGGTAGGTTTATTACTAGAGAACTCATATCTCCATTTCCATTTAAACCCGAGCCAATTCAGGGAGCCCATTCATCATTGGAAGCTAAAATTTACCCTCATCTAAATTAGCACCACCAAGAATCTCACTTTCATCATAACCTTCGCCATCACCCATATACTCCATCGTTTTCCTCATCTTCGTTGTCAAACTCCACAAAGATATTGATAAACCCATGCTCGTCCTTAGATTCAAACAAGTGATATGGTTTGAATCAATCATAAGTTCTTGTAAGTCATTAGTTAACCTTCTCCTTTTTTTCCTATACCATATTTTAACTCAATTTTATCACCAAAGTAGTCTGTTATAATTTGATCTATAGTAAAGTAACACAATTGAGATATACCCTCTTTAAAGAACAATCTCCCTCCATCATATATCCTCTCTTTTTTTCAAACACAAACTTTCCACCATACAAGATCTTCAGTTGTACAGTCGTGTTAATCGCGATGTTAGGATTCAATATGGTGTTTATTGTTTCCATCCTGCCATAAATCATAAATAATTGTGTTAGTATATATCAAGTAAAATTAAACAAAGTTAGAACATAAAAAATAGAATTTATCTGTGAGTAGTGATTATATTCGGGTTTGTACAATTAATTTGTGGCTAAATGAACAAGTGTACAGCTGTGAAGTTTTTATAGGTAGCAAGTAGTTATATTTATTCTATCCTTTCAGACCTTGCCACCTGAGGAAAAAAACAGAAGAGCAGATAGAAGCGATGCTGAAAAAGTTTGAAGAGGAGAAGTTTATGAAAAAATAAAGAGCTAGGGTTGCAGGGCAAAACGAATGGCACTAAGGAAGAGGAAGAAACCATGGTCATGCTATTGTCTTAGGAAGTTGGAAAAACAATACTTGGATCTTATCAAATTTCCAACTGAAGAAAGTGAGGAAGAAGAATGTACCTGAAGGAGGAACGACGAAGAGGAAGAAGAGACAAGCAAAGTATAGGGGAAAAGGTGCATTTAAATACGAATTAAGTGATGATGTTGAGATTTTCTTTGATGATGATGATCATTTGAAAGTTCGGGTTGACGCAACTAAGGAAAAGAAGAAGAAAAGTAGGTTCCTTTGATGCTCGTTTCTGCATGATGTTTGTGGTAGCGCCAGCCTTGCGGAGGGAAAATGAGTACTTTACGCTGGAACTGTCGGGGTATTGTAGTCAGGCCAACCCCGCAATTTACTTTGTAAAAAATATATGGCCTCTAATCTTAATCTAGAATTTCTTTCTATCAGGAAACTAAAAGTAATGCATCTAACTTGGACCAATTTTCACAAAAAACTTGGGTTCCAAGATGCAGTAGGGTGGGATGTAGAAAACAAATGTGGTGGTCTGTTTTTGGGTTGGACTAGTAGGGTTAAGGTGTACGTTATCTCAACAAGAATGGTAATAGCTTGCAAGGGCGGAGTTAGACCTAATGTTATATATATTATGGTGTCTGTCTACGGATCGCCCCACTACCAAAGATAAAATTAAAATCTGGTATGAAATAGCAAGAATATGAGGCAAAATAAAGGTCCTACTGTGCTCATTGGAGATTTTAACCAGGTACAATACTCTGATCAGAAGTTGGAGGATCTAAATACTTGGTAGGCGCAGCAAATTTTCAGAAATGGATTACAGAAAATGCCTTGTTACAATTTCCATCAAGCGGGGTGAAATACACTTGGACAAATAACAGAATAGGGGCAGGTGATATATGAAATAATCGATAAGGCCTTTTGCAATGACCAATGGCGCTTACAATTTGCGGATGCCTACGTGTGGAATTTACCCATCATGATTTCAAATCATAGTCCCATTATCCATCAAATTTTGGGAAGCAAGACTAAAGGAAAAGGCCATATAAAATGAGGCATGGTGTCTGGACCGCACAGAGATAAAGGAAATCATGGACCATGAGTGGAGACAATAAATTCGTGGCACATACTAATTCCAGATCAAGAGAAAATAAAGAATATTTTGCCAAACACAAATTCGTGGCACATACTTATTCTAGGAAGAAAAAAGGAATCCAGTGGGAAAATATGATGGAGGGAGTTATATGAAGCACAAACAAGAGATTCTCTCGATCGAGGATGCAGCAGGTGAAGAAAGAAAACAAGACTCTGAGCTGGAAAAACCAAAAGTGCATTTAATGTTCTAGAAGCAAAGAGCAAGATCAAGATGGGACCACCTGGGAGATCAAAATACGTCGTTATTTTACAAGAGTGTCAAAATAAGGAAGGCCAAAAATGAAATTACAGCTCTGTAAGACAAGCAAGGTCAATGGATAACAGTTGATAGAGCAATAAAAAGGGGGTTTATTATGTACTTAAGGGTATTTTCAAAACAAACTCTACGCCTGATGAAAGTACACAAGACATGGACCTGGATCTAAACCTCCCTACCCATCCCAAGCCATATCTTACACCTGCAAAAAGGAATTTATGGAAGAGGAAATTAGAAAGGCAGCATTTGCTTCTAAAGCCCTGAAATCTTCGGGACCTGATGGTATTCTTCAGCCTTCTTCCATAAGCATTGGGATAATATAAAATATGAGATTATCCAAGGGGTGAAAGATTTCTTTGTCAGTGGATCAATGCTCACAAGACTTAATAGAATGTATGTAGCACTGATCCCAAAGGTGGAGACCCCAAGAAGTGGAAAACTTCAGACCCATCAGCTTGTGCAATACACTATACAAAATAATCGCTAAGATGCTAGTGAACAGACTCAAGCTATCCCTGAAGGATCTTCTAAGCCAATATTAAAATGCCTTTGTTCCTGGGCCCAGGATGGCAGACAATTGTTTCATTGAGCATGAGCTCCTAAACAAAGTCAAGAAAAAGAATAAAGGAAAAAGTTTGAAGGGTTTTAAAAGATTGATCTGAGCAAAGTATACAGCAGAGTTAGTTGGGACTTCCTTGAAAAAATTCTCATGCACATGCAATTTCCTCATATCTGGTCTAGATGGATTATGCAATGTGTAACTATGGTGTCCTACCAAGTTCTGGTTAATGGAGAACCCACTGAGAAAATTCTTCCGAAGGCAGGACTAAGCGCAAGGAGACCCCTTATCCCCCCACCTGTTCATTCTTTGCATGGAAGTCCTTTCTAGGGACTTGTTGCCGAAAGAGAAGCTTGGGGAGATAAAAGGTATCAAAATTTCTCGATCAACGCCTTCAGTTTCCTGTTTTTTGCGGATGATGCTCTGTTATTTTTCAAGCACCCACTGAAGCCTGTTGGGAAGTTAAGGCCTCTTAGAGCACTTATGTCAGATTTCAGGAGAAATGGCAAAATTTCACCGAAATCCCACGTGATGGTCAGTCCCAGCACCCCTCTGGAGTTCAAAAAACATATGAGATACCCATTAGGGGTCAAGGATCAGGCATATATGGGTAAGTACTTAGGGTGCCCCA
Organism: Patellifolia procumbens; assembly: GCA_947645195.1. Classification (NCBI taxonomy): domain Eukaryota; kingdom Viridiplantae; phylum Streptophyta; class Magnoliopsida; order Caryophyllales; family Amaranthaceae; genus Patellifolia; species Patellifolia procumbens. The sequence continues at coordinate 146,652 of CANSGD010001466.1, forward strand.
TGGATGTGGACAGCCGTTCCACCACCCAGTTTAACAGCCTGGAAGAAAAAGTGTCGCAAATTATCCATTCTTGGAGATTTAGTAATATCTCTCCAGCTGGAAAACTCTTATTGCTAAACTTTGTTCTTGTCATGATTGTTCGCTGTCATGTTAATCTACTTGACTCCCCAGAGGACAACAAAAAAGTTAACAAGCTTGTTCCTAAACTTCTGGTGGGCTTCTTCTGCGGATAGAAAGCCAATCTACTAGCGTAAAAGGACAACTCTAAGAAACCATAAATGGGAGGGAGGATTGTCTTTGAAGAACATCCAGGCCCTAAATCGAGCTTTCCTGTTAAGCAGAAAGCTTAGCAAATCCATCGAAATCAAAATTCTCTTCTAGCAAGGCTTTTGTGGCAAAGTACAAAGAGGATCCAATTACAACTTTGTAAGGAACAAGGAGGCTCCGTTCCAGGGGAAATAAGCTTCTTACGCTTTCGGAAGCCTTTTCAAAGCATCTAGAAGCATGGCTTGTGGGTTTTTGGTCGAGCAGCCGGGAGACGGATGACGATTAATATATGGGAGCACAAAATGGGTGGGGAATCTAAAACTAATGAAGAAGGGCACCAGTGATTAAGAGGAGGAAGCCACAGTGCTGGTAAATGAAACTTTTCACCCCTACTAAACAATGGAAGTATGGATTACAACATTAGTAAGGAAATGGGTGGAGAAAGATCAAGTTGAAGGTGTTATGGCAACTCGTCCCAGAGGAGGAAATGGAAGATAGAATTACATGGGCCGTCACTCAAAATGGTGCTTATACAGTGAAATTTGGATACTAGTGTGACACTAAAATTTTATTAAGGTGCCACGTTGGATAATATATGGTCAAATGTCAAACTATTGACTCATTATATATTTGACGGTCAATTAATATTTAATTAATTTGGGTTAGAAATTATTTAGCCCGTTTTAGTCATCTTAATTAAAATCATTTCTATTTAATTGTTAAAGCCAATAAAATGGTTAATGTTATTATTTGGTGGTTTGTAACGTCTAGTCCATTTAAATGGCCCATTTATGGATCAAAACCCTATCCTTAGGGTTTTAAAAAGAACTTTTACCATAAAATGAGGGCTCCTTCATTTCATTTGGAAGTTAGAGAAACCAGAGGAGAAAAAAACCAGAGGAGGAGAAACCAGAGAGAAAAACAGAAGGTGGGAAAAACGAAGGTGGAGATAATTCAGAACTATTGAAGAATTGCAAATGCTCTGCGAACTCGTCCAGCCAACATCAAATTCTTTTAACCTAAAAGAAGAACAACAAGCATGAGAAATTAATGTGCCGTTCTATTTTTAAAGAAAAAGACTTAAAGAGATCAAGCCCCGTGGCCCTCATTCAAGAAACCAAAAGAAGACTTGACGTGATCAAGCCCGAAGCCTTATTCTGAAACCAAATCCGTATTAAGAAGGTGACAAGCCAAGTTCGTGATACAAAAGTCAAACATCTTGGAGATTGAATCAGAGGATCAAATTATAGATTATACCCTAAAATTCAAATTAATAAAATTTATTATTTTGTTACATTTATCTTGACTCTGTTTTGCAGACTTAGTTAAAAATTTTGTATACAAATTTTTGGCACGCTCACTAGTACGATCTTTACCTCTCGTCTCTTTCTCCATTCAAGCAACGAAGCAAGCTCCTTCAACAATGGTGACAAGGAATATTCATTCATGACGGCAACAATGAGTCCTCAATGCCACGCGAAAATCACATGATGGAGGCAATCCGTGGATCAACAGATGTTGTCGATGTCATGGTGATCAAAGTGACTACCATCAAGGCAAAGAAACAAATATGAAAGAAAATATTCAAAAGCTCATCAATAAAGGTGAAGAAAAAGAAGCCAAAAGCCATTCTGGCAAAGAAACTCGAGAAAATTCCAACTGTCGAGTCGCTCAAGAATGATGAAAGTGAAGGTCAAAATGACTCGGAACAATCAAGCTCGAGTTCAATGCCCACGTCATACACAAGGAGTACAAAACTTCATGGAGATTCCTTGAGTGCAATCACCGTCCAACAACTACGAGAAATGATAACAAGTGCCATCAAAAACTTGACTTGGCGAGGGCCTTCAGTAGAGAATGACCACTGTGGCAAACCATATACGAAGAGGATCGAATCCTTGCAGATGCCCAGTGGTTATCAACCTCCCAAGTTCATGCAATTTGATGGCAAAGGTAATCCAAAGTAACATGTTGCACACTTTGTTGAAACATGTAACAATACAGGAACCTACGATGACCTTCTTGTGAAGCAATTTGTTCGCACTCTTAAGGTGTGGCGTTCGATTGGTATACAGACTTAACTCCAGTATCTATTGACAATTGGCCACAAATGGAAGGGAGCATTCTTGAAACACTTCTACAACACTTGTCGCACGACAAGTGAGCAGGATTAAATTAACGCGTACGGCGTACCAATCAATAGAGGATGAACCAGTCGTGGATCACATCGATCGATGGCTAGCATTAAGCCTTCAATGTAAGGATCACTGATCTGAAACTTCTTCTGTGGAGATGTGCGGCAAGGGAATGCGTTGGAACTTGGTGTACATCTCTGCAAGGAATCAGACCCAAACATTTCAAGATTTGGCAACTCGAACTCATGAAATAGAACTTGCAAGTGCCTGTCATGAAGAGCAATCTGATTAGACATCTACATTGATGGAGGACGCCCAAGCAACCTCGTGAAAAGAAATCACAAAGACACACACGTAAGTTACTCCCAAGCATGAGTATATACTGCAAAGCCTAAAGAACAAATACTCCTAAGCAAGAGACAAACTGCAATCAAACTCAGAACAAAAAAATCTAACTACGTTTGGCTTGATCCAAATAAGCTTATCCTCAAATATTCATTTGGTACGTAGTGCATCTTGATTGAATGTTATTCGAGTGCACTCACATAAAAAAAAATAACTTGGGGGCACGGGGACTTCAAAATTGATTCACCTTGGCCTCAAGAATTTACATTGTTGAACGATGAGCGCGAAAACATGTCGTCGTTTGTTCGAAGATTAGAAAAAGCTCCTAAGCACCAATACATCATCAAAATTCGTTGAGGTCTGGAGAAAGCGAAGCATCAGATCCATAAAATTATGAATCGAAGATTTAGAGAATGCTACTAAGCACTAGCGATTCACAAATTTGTTCACATGGAAATTAGAGAAAGCTCACACCCATTTCCTGTTAAAAGTCTTTGAGACCGATCTGAAGAATGTTTTCAAAGTTTGAAAGATCTGCTTAAAAATTCGAGAAGACAGGATCGATGGAGAAAGCTTCCAAGCACCATCGCCCGTCAAAATTGTTGGAGAAAGCTTCCAAGCACCAACACTCGTCCGAAAGCACTTCAAGAGTTTATAATGGAGAAAAGCTCAAAAGCACCAAATTTCTTGACACATGGATAGGGGAAAGCTTCCAAGCATCATCACCCATTCAAAATCATGTCTCGACCGTCTGGACAAAGCTCCCTAGAGGACCTGTCAAATAAAAAAAAAAGACACGAAAATTGGAAAAAGCTTCAACCACCAACGTCATGACAAACAAGGCGTCTTAAAGCTTCAATGATGGCTTAACAACAATAATAGTAAATATGGCATTCCTCCACTATCAAAGAGCTTGAGGTGTCCCTAAAAATCCATGGTAAAATGTCTACATCTTCACCAAGTTGTAAAGGCATCGAGGTTCACAACTCTTCAGTTGGCGAAGCTCCCCTTCCCAAGTGGCATGAATGTTAACTAGTGTCAGAGGGGAAATATGAATGACTTAGTCCATCTTCGTGGGCACTTTGGCCTGCATGGCTTGACCTCGTGCTCCTTAGCGTCAAGCCAAACCTTCTCCATAACATTGCTCAATCGGGTCGGAAAAGAAGGCAACCCTAACACGAAAGAATTAAATATAGAAAATGAATCAGCAAAAAATGACACTATGGAATTAAGAATATTACTGCTTTGTTCCCACATGTGTTGGACATTATCAGAAAAAAATTAGAAAAGGGATTTTGTGTCATTTATACTTAGTGCCTGATGGCATCATCATCATCATGCTTCATTATTCATTATCATGATACACATGTGGTATTGATCAAAGAAACACTTCAACATGTTTACATGCCTACACCAAATATCTAAGCTTTGTCTCAAAATTAAGGAACAAAGCAAGAACAAAGAAGCATCTATGTTCGTCACTCCGTTAAATCGTCACTACTAATGGATAATTCACAAGTTCAATCCGTCTGAGTTTTACAGACAAAACAAGACATTTTAGTAAAAAAAGGAGATTAAACCTTCTTACTAGGACAATAGACACCACGATGGAGGTAAACCAAGTTCTGTAGCGGTGGTCTCTCAAAACACCAAGCATGGGGTTGGCAAGAAGTTGATCTCCAATATTGCAAAAAATGTTTTGGTCGACATTTTAGCTCTCCTTCTCATCAGTTTAGGTTGGCATTCAGTGGACTTTGTGGCTAGTCCTCCATCTTGTCAGCCTCCTGCGGGGCTCCGTGGTTTGGTCGGCATTGGATTACTTCGGTCTCCAGTGGAGGAATAAAGAGCAAACTTCATCTCCATTGCGCCTCCTTGATCTACTCGGTATCGAGGTGGTAGAATAGGAAGAAACTTGATTGATCTCCTGCATGGACTTTCGTCGCCTGGTGTATGGATTTCGTCGTCGGTAGTCTTATGGTTCACGTCTGGTATGCTGGCTTCGAGCTTAAAAAATAAACCCTAATGGGGCGTTTGGTATGTGGGAATGAGAGTTTGGGGATTAGAAGGAGGGATGGGGATTGGGAAGTATGGGTGAGATAAGGATAAAATAAAGTCTATCCCTTGTTTGGTATGAGTTGGGAATTGATTGAGATTAAATTATGATTTTACTTCAGTACCCTTATTAATCCTCCACCTTCTTTCTTTTCCTTACTTTTCATTAAGGGGTAAATGGGTCATTTTATTCTAAAATTTAACTCATCCCCTGATACCTGCCCCCCATGTCTTATTTTGGTGGGATTAGAGCAACTACACTCATGATCAATTTGATCATAAGAATAGATCATAAGGCATGAACAAAAAAGTGGCTACACTCATGAGTTAAAGTAGATCACATTGTGATGAATCATGAAATAGATCACATTGTGATCAACTAGTTCATGAGAAAAGCAAAAACTGGCCCAATCACACAGTGACATGTGGCAACAGTTTTTTTGTTTAAAACTACAAAATAAAATATTGCGCAATCTACAAAGTAAAAAAATTTATAAAAAATACCAACGGTTATATTTTCTTGAGATCTATAAATAGACACCCACTTTGCTATATTTTTATATACTTTTGAATTTTTTAATTTTTAGATACATAAGTAATTGATTGATCATGAGTGAGGTGCCTTTGATCAAATTGATCATAAAACATAATAAAAATTTTGGGATGAGTGAGAAAGTGGTAGAGAGAGAGGGATGATGTGTTTTTTTTGTTCATGAGTGGTGATGCTCTTAGGGGGTATTTAATCCCACTCCCAATCCCCCTCAAAACTCCCAATCCCTCCAAACAAATATGGAATTCTACGCATTGGGATATATAATCTCAATCCCTCCCTCAATCCCCCTTAAACAAACACCCCTTAATGGTCTTATTTATAGTGATAACATGATTTATCTTTTCCCAAGAGAATTTTATGCATGGATTGGGATTGAATTTGTCAAAGCTAATCTTCCAAAATCAGATAGAGATAGAGTTAGTTGCTATTGCTAGTTTTGTGGAGCAAAAAGATAACTGATTATCTTTAGAAAAAAGGGAGTAAATTCAAAAGTATCTGACTGTCTTAGAGTCAAGAGGAACCAGCGTAAAAAAATTGGGAGGAAAAACACAATGAAAATAAAACGAGGATTCCACTAAGTGAATTAAGTGGGTCAAAAACGCAAGACTCGTTAATTCATAAAGCAATATTGTCAAAAAAAAAGTTCGAGATCTGATCATGCTTAAACACTTGAAATTGTGTACGTGACCGTCTCGAGGGGGCAATTTGTAGGCACCAAAATTTTATTAAAGTGCCACGTTAGATAATATATGGTCAAATGTCAAATTATTGACTAATTATATATTTGACGGCCAATTAATATTTAATTAATTTGGGTTACAAATTATTTAACTCGTTTTAGTTATCTTAATTACAATCATTTCTATTTAATAGTTAAACCAATAAAATGGTTAATACTATTATTTGGTGGGTTGTAACATCAAGTCCATTTAAATGGCCCATTATGGATCAAAATCCTATCCTTAGGGTTTTTCTGAAAGAGACTTCTACATAGATAGAGGGCTCCTTCATTTCATTTGGAAATTGGAGAAACCAGAGGAGAAAAATCAGAAGAGGAAGGTTAGAAAAACAGAAGGTGGAGATAATCCAGAGCTATTCCAGAGTACACAAAAACTCTCTGGAACTCGTCAACCAACATCAAATTGTTTTTACCCTGAAGAAAAACAAAAAGCATCAGAAATCAACGTGTCGTTCTATTCAAAAGAAAAAGACTTGAAGAGATGAAGCCCCGTGGCCCTCATTCAAGAAACCAAAAGAAGACTTGAAGAGATCAAGCCCGAAGGCCCTCATTCAAGGAAACCAAGCCCGTATTACAGAAAGGTGACAAGCCAAGCTCGTGATACAACAAGTCAAACATCGTGGAGATCGAATCAGAGGATCCAATTAGAGATTATACCCTAAATTCAAAAATAATAAAATTTCTTATTTTGTTACATTTATCTTGACTCCGTTTTGCAGACTTAGTTAAAATTTGGGTTTACAACTGGCTAGCTTTAAAGGAGATAGGAGGAAGACAATTCTATAAAAAATTGGAGAAAAATGTGGTCTTCCACCCTCCTTCTAAAATGGAAAATCTTCTTGTGGAAGCTCATGCAGAATGCAATTGCATTAAGAGCAAATCTTAAATAAAGGAATATTGTTGAAGAAGATGCTTTCCTAATATGCAACGTAGGCATTGAATCGCAGACTCACCTATTCAGGGAATGTCCAGTTACTAGACACGTTTGGGCTGCGTGTAGTTTGGGGATCCGACCAGACAACCAAACCCTTCCAAAATTCAGTGTATGGTTTAAAAACCTCTAGTCTTATCTATACAAGAGAGGAGAAGAGGAAATGGTTCATTACCACTATGCTATGTGCCAATTTGGTTTCATAGGAATGACATTGTGCTTGGGCAGGAAAATGTGAATCCAAACCAAATTCTAGGGAGATCCAAAGGATTGTATGATAAAGTGGAAAAGGGCTACTTTAGATTCCTCGAATCACCTCCAAAATAGGGTCCTAGAGGGCCCTAAAAACAATGGTAGGGAAGGGATGGAAGTCTGGAGTATGGTACCCAAACAAACCCCAATGATATATTTTGATGCAAATAGATGGAGCATAGAGAAAGCCTAATAAATAGGTGGAAGAAAGAGTGGGGTGCAGTGGTAGGGTGGTGGAGCGAAACTGGATCAAGAATGATATGAGGTAGGGGAAAGAATCTTAGCGGTTTCAGCGGAGAAAGTGTCTGGCACTCTTAAAGGCCTCCGAGAAGCGTTAAAAATATTTTCAAAACATTCACATCATGTCGGATAGTGTTATCTTGGTGAAAGCACTACAAAATCCGTCCTCATGCCCATATTGATGCAAGAGCGAAGAAGCTACTCCGAGATATCACTATCTATGACCTTCGCAATTTTTGGGTATGGTTAATTCTTCAAAGTGGCCATAGAGCTCTGAGTTTAAGCTCAGCACAACCTTTCCGTCCATGTTAAGGTGGATTGATGATGATCAAGTCCATAAAGCTTTTGAGGGGCGTCCTTAGCCCATGTTTTGGCTTCCACTTGAGTCTATTAGTCACTAGAGTCTTAATTATTTTTATTAAGTCATTTTATTTCAGCAAAATAATAAGTACGAAAAATCTGGTTGTATTTTCAGATATTAGTAATTAATTAGTAGTATTAGGTCCTTGTACTCCAAGTATTGCAAGTTGTTGAGTTATAATATTCCTAAGTGTTCACACTAGGCAAGTTGATGATTAGTTGCCATAATCCCTAAGTGTTTACACTAGGCGCCAATTAAGGGAAGATTTGATTCTATTTTCTCCCTTTATTCTCTCCTAGATTTTAGGGATTGTAGCAAGTTGATTAGATTGCAATCTCTTAAGATTCTTGCCTAATTTTTGGCTATCTAGGAAGCTTGGAGGACAAGTAGTTTATTTTGTAGTATTTATATTCATTTGATGATCAATAAACAAGAGTGTGTGTGAAGTGATTAAAAACTTGACTTTGAATGTTAATTGTTTCTCTCAATTAATTTTCGCCCCACTAATTGATATTCTGGGTGTTTATTACTTAGTGTTAATCTACTTAATTCCAGGAGTGGTTTAGGGAGATTAAGAGTTAATTAAAAGGTTCGGGAGTGTTCTTTTTAATTAACATATCCACAAGAAAATACAAAAAATTTCGGACTTAGATTGAAATTTTTTGTATTTTCTTGTGGATATGTTAATTAAGAGAACACTCCTGAACTTTTTAATTAACTCTTCGTCTCCCTTGACCACTCCTGGAGTAAGTAGATAACACTCCGCAAAGAATCTTATAAAAGACAGTCTTACATTAAGCTTAATGTAAGACCAGCCCAATAAGCTTTTATAGAAGCCCAGTGTGTGCTTACTCACGCGCCTGGGTAAAACCTCATACAGCGAGAACGACATTGAACTAAGATCGAGAAATCCTCGGCGATCCAGATGATAATGACTCCGGAGAAGGACAACGACTGCAATCCAATTGAGTTTCTCCTTCAATTGCGTAGGATTCTTCGCAATCAAGTCGCATAACTCTGTTAATGCTTCCATTTTAACCCAAAAAGTGCAGAATTTTGGGAGGAAATTTTTAGGGTTCGTTGAATTGATCAAAGGTATTAGATCGTAAAAAATGGAATTAAAATCAAGATGATAAAATGGAGCAAATGAGCTAAGAATTGAAGATGAGATCGGTGATGAAGGTGAGGTCGTTGTCATGGTGTTATGGTGCTGATATAGTTATGCTGAGCAAGATTGCACATTCAATACCGTCAGATCACCGTGGTGTTAGTGGCCGGAGTTCACCATTTTTACCCGTAACTCCATTATCACTAGTTCTTAGGTCTACTTCATTGTCAAAGTTTTCAGATAGTGAAAGAGTAACCAGAAAGGAAGATAAGAAGGAAGATCACAATGCAATGGTACTTTGTAGCTACTCTTCTCATTGTCACTAGTTTTAGGTCTATTCCAATCATATTCTTGACCTTATTTCTATTTCAGATTGTTTATAATATCTAATTTCCGATTGTCTATGATGATGCCACATTTATTTTTCTTGTGAGTGTGCTTTTGCTGCTTATAGTTGGGTAATTCTAGGGTTTACGTAGATTGTGTTAGTTTCTGCTGTAAACGTTAATATTTTTATTGAATTATCTAAAAGTTAATGTTTTCTTATTAAAAGTTAAAGTTTGATAATTCAAAAGTTGCGTTTTAAGTTCAAAGTTTAACTTTTTGATCCATTTGTTAATATCATAACCCGTTTTCAATTTCTAATTAAAGTTAATGATATAGGGTAAAAAGTTAATTCCTTTTGCTTATAAGTTAAGGTTTTTGTCAAATAGTTAAGATTTATTATGTATTTATATATGTATATTCAAAAATACCAAGTTGATGTTGGATTTTAAAATTAGCTTTTGAGGTTTAAAAGTTGATATTTCAATTCTATTTGTTAAACAAATAACTTTTGTTAATATTTTGAGTTAATGGTTTTAGGTTCAAAGTTAAGTTTATAAGCTTAAAAGTTAACAATTTTAGCCGATTTGTTAATATTGATTCCACATATGGTATTAGTTATGGATTTTTTTATGCAAAAGTTAGGTTTAGGTTGAAAAGTTAGAAAAACGCAAAAGTTAAGGTTTTAGGTCGAAAAGTTAAAAAATCAATTTGTACAGCTCAGACTGTGGCGCGCGCGTAATTGGGAACTTATTGGGGCTGGTCTGAGGTTAAGGCTTAACCTAAGACCCGTCTTATAGTAAACCTACTCTTAACACTAAGTAATAAACACTCCTGAATATCAATTAGTGGGCGAAAATTAATTGAGAGAAACAATTAACATTCAAAGTCAAGTTGTAATCAAATCACTCACACTCTTTTTTATTGATCATCAAATGAATATAAATACTACAAAAAGAAACTACTTTTCCTCCAAGCTTCTAGATAGCCGAAAATTAGGCAAGAATCTTAAGAATTGCAATCTAATCAACTTTCTAAGTAATCCCTAAAATCTAGGAGAGAATAGGAGAAGATAGAATCAAATCTTCCCTTAATTGGCGCCTAGTGTGAACACTTAGGGATTATGGCAACTAATCATCAAACTTTGCCTAGTGTGAACACTTAGGGGAATATTGCAACTCAACTACAACTTGCAATACTTGGGTACAAGAACTCAATCTACTAATTAATTACTAATATCCGAAAATACAACCAGATTTTTCGTACTTATTATTTTGCTGAAATAAAATGACTTAATAAAAATAATTAAGACTCTTAGTGACTAATAGACTCAAATGGACGCCAAAACATGGGCTAAGGACGCCCTCAAAAGCTTCATGGACTTGATCATCATCAATCCACCTTAACATGGACGTAAAGGTTTGTGTTGAGCTTAAACTCGTAGCTCCACTGGCCTTACTTTGAAGAGAGTAACCATACCAAAAAATTGTGAAGGTCATAGATAGTGATATCTCGGAGTAGCTTCTTCGCTCTTGCATCACATATCAACTCCAACCAATTATTAGAGGATTGTTGTAATTTAAATTGTTGTGTTTACTTAAATTGTTGTGTTTACACTTTAAATGTAGTAAGGTTAATAGGCAATGTGTAGCGATGGCTCATGATCTGACAACCAAGGCCAAGAAGGGTACCTTGTAATGTTTTCTTTTGTTTGTTATTTGATTAATCCTTGTCAAATAAAAGGTGAAGTAGTTTTCTAAACCTAGTTTTAATTGCTAGCAAGTAGGTATCGGCGGCTTCTATATACCGGTTTCGCTTATACTGTTAGTGATGAAGAACATGTGTAAAACTAGTAGTATTTTGATTAATATTGCTCTATGTATACGAACTGGCAGCATAAAACTATAACCATTAACGTGTCTTAAGGAAATAAGTGTATTCTAGTTTAGGGATTTCACCTAGAAAGTTAGTATTTTGTAAGTATAGAATATTAATAAAGTAGTTACATTCTGTACCTTGGATTTCGAAGTAGAAGAGACAAACAACTGACAATCTACTTTGCTTTTTGCAGAGGAGGATGAGAGAAGGCAAGCTAGCAAGCCAAATTGTGAAGTTAGGTTTAAGTTGCGGTAGAGCAAAAGAATTTACACAGCTGTTGTACTTTTTTTATGTACCTCAAACGCAGGGATGGAGAAATAAATGAGTAGGTCAATGCCGGAAAGTTGAATTATGGGACGGATTTTGACATTAAGGTGGCTATTTTAATATAAAAAAACATTATATAAGGTGTTTTCTCACAAAAAAAAGTACTTAATCCGTTTCTTTTTAATTGCAGCAAACTCAAGTGGGTGAACTGCCGACGAAATTTTAGTGTGACTGTGAAAGTGATAAGAGAACGTGGGGCAGGTGATGAAGAGAAACGTAGAAAAAAATGACTTGTTTTAAAGGAAAGAAAACATTTGTTGCAATTAATTTGATATTTACATGTTTGGCAATTGTTGCAATTAAAAGAAACGGAGGAAGTGTATAAGGTGTTTTTCACAAAAAGTACAACAACTAAGGTGTTTTCTCGCAATTTTTCCTTATTATTATTATTATTGTTGTTGTTGTTGTTGTTGTTGTTGTTGTTATTATTATTATTATTATTATTATTTATTATTATTATATATATCAAATAAGATGAAAATATTTACAAAAAATTATTGGGAAGCTGAGATACTATCGGCCCCCACTCAAATCACTATAAAAAATTAAACCTAGTAAAGATGTGAACAGCGGCTCGTCTTGCACAAATATCTTGAGTCATGGAATTTTTGTATGTATTTAAGCAAGTTAATAGCATCCTTCTCTAATTCCGCCAATGTACAGAAGAAGAAAAGAAGAAAACCCTATCCAATAGTCATAGGCTTAGCCTCATATGTAGCCACAAATGCGTTGTGCTTCATTAATCGCCCCGTACGACCAGGCACAAGGTCAAACATCCCAGATTGTGTCAGGGGGCGATGATCCAGTCAGATCAATATACACATAAAGCCCTCTATCCCAAGAGTAGATTAACATGTCGCTGGACGTAGGGGTTCACCGTGACCACCACCGAACCCAATATCAACTTCCTTTCCAACTGAATCTGTACCAAATATGAGACCCACCCACCGATCGTTTGGTTGGGTGTGTCCTTAGTCGCCCCCGGAAAAACCATACCCTTAAGATGCTTACTAAAGTCGTATCACCTAATCAAAGATAATCCTAAGTCCTCTAACAATGATAATCAAGGGAAGTAGGGTCGAATCCGCGAGAGAGATAGAGTTTCTAAAGTTAATATTCAGCCAAACAACTACTTCACACAAGATCAGATAGAAATAGTTGAACTACTATTTGAACACTCGAAAGTAATCTAAAATCGGGATTAAACTATGAAATAAAGGTCTAGGTAATTAGTTCGGTCCACCATGCTTATACCAATCAAAAGGGTCGAATAACTATCGGCACCCTAGGTCCAGAGTCGAGAGATTAGAGCATGTGTTAAGCTATGATTAAGTCCTAGCAGCTCATAATTCTTTATATGCCTCATGTTCACTAACACAATCAGAATTACTGGTGTGTACTACGGCCTCTAAAAGTAAGACGGGTTTGTGCAAACAATTATTAACACAAGCAATCCAATGAAACTGCGCAATAACATTAATTACTCATCAGAAACAAATCATACCATAATCGATCTAATCAAAAACCTAGAAACCAATAGCAATTCAAATATGAATCATGGTATAAACATGGTTTTCCTCCCTAAAACCCTAGAATATGACTACTCACTAATAATCGAATCAACAATAATAAAACAAATATAAAAACCTAAACTTTGCATCATAAACTAATTAATTAAGCAATCGAGAATTAAACAAAAAACTAAGGAGAAGAACAATGCCGAATGACAGAAAACAATAACTTTGATTGAAAATAATCCGAGGTTTGATCTCCTCTCGACTAATCTAAAAGTGTTTAACTATGAAGAGGTCATAAAACTAATGCTAATGAACAATGAAAATAAAAATGAATAAAAGATTTAATAATATAAATAATAGGTTAGCTATTTATAATAGCCCACAAATCTAATTAAAACGAATAAAATAAGATAAAAATTCGGCTTCGCGAGTGCGTAACCGATCGGGCAACGAGCCACCAGATCGGGCCGACACAAATTTTGGGCCAGCGAAAATCTTCATCCCTCGCAAGCAGCAGCGCTGAAAACTTGGGGTTGGGCCTACACCCAATGGGATAGGGTAGGCACTGCCCGATCGGGTGGCGTACTCTTTTGGGCCAGCAGCAGCTCTTGTATTTTTACACAGCAGTAATGAGCAAACTTTGAGCTGGGGCCTCGCCGATCGGGTGAGACGAGGTCTGCTGATCGGCTGAGCCATAATTTCAGCCTAATTTTCTTCGACTTCTTCACGCGATCGGGTCGTACATTGTCTGCCCATTCGGGCCCGAAACTCCACCACCCGATGCATAAATCTTCGCCCGATCGGGCCATATTTTACCCGATCAGGTACGAGCTACCTCCTTTTGTCTCTTTGGCTCTCAATTCTTCACGTTTGGTCTCGGGATCCCGTTGACTGTCTATAAGGCTCGTGATGATTTCTACCTCATAATAACTCGTAAACCCGTGGTTGCTTTCAAATGGCTCCGAAATAAGGAGAAATCTCAAAGCAATTCAAAACTAAAATACAAAACCACGACTATATCTGATAGTGGTATAAAATAGATCCGAAGAGCTCAAATGACACACGAATTTTCTCGTAAATAAGGAGAAAACTCTATATCCGTAAATGATATCAAACACTCCCAAGCTAAACCTTTGTTTGTCCTTAAGCAAATAGAACATGGAATAAATTGCCTGGCGCCATAGATAAACATTAATGGAAAAAAACCTTTCCAAGACTAAGAATCATTCAAGCAGACGAAGTTCGAGTTCAGCTGAGCAAGTCCATCCAACCACCAGTCGCTGAAGCAAAGCATCAAATTCAACTCGTCTACATGACGTACAAATTTTGAAAAGGCGCTCACAAAGGTGTCCTCCTCTCGGTTTTGTGGCAGGCAAAGAATATGCGCGAACAATCACCAACCCGACCATAAACGCTATTTCCCACTCGCACCTCATGTGTTTGAGAAAGGTTAAATGGCCTTCATCCTATCCAAGTCGACTCAATTAGCAGACATATTGTTTAACGTTGATAAGCTGACTCGAAATCCCAATAAAAATGTAGACACGAGCTCAAGAGGACTTTATAGGGTTGTAATGGGGGCTTGGAGCAAGGCTAGGGGATATTTTTAGGAAATGTGGTGGAAAATCCGAGAATGGGGGAGCATAAATCACTCGAAAAAAGGCTGGAGATGGCCGAAACAACTCCAAGCAACACCATATAACACAAAATACATCCTAACTCTTATGAATCAATGAAAACTCACAACAAACCCAATATTCAAGCAATGTAGCATATTTTTATTTATAAACCTACATGAATGAAGAACTTTGAACTCTTTTGAACTTTTATTTCTTTTTCTTTCATTTTCGAACCAAACATTCACGCAATTCAAACTTTGCCTTTTCTTTTCTTTTTCTCATGCACTTAAACCACATCAAATACACTTTAACTCTTAAAACCAAACTAAACCTTCAAACCAATCTCATAAGTCAACCCAACAAAACGCTCTGAAGCTAGGCTTGGAAAAAAGAATCGAAATAAAGGCCATTGGCTCATAATAAGGGTTTTTAGTAGCACCAAACAGGTCATTAGGCTCAGCGGGGCTATGGAGGATAAAAGTATATCAAATATTCACTCTAAGGCTCAAGAATAGACAAAAGAACACCTCTAACACAGCAAATGCTGGAAGTCATCTAATATAAGACAAGTACGAAGTCAAAGTCAAGATCAATCCACTAAAAGGAACTAACACACAAAAACAGTTAGATAATAATATGAAATCCAATAGGATACATAGAGCATCCTGTTCTAACTAATTCAAGCATGCAGTACAAAATAGTGTATAATAATCAAAATTCGCTCATAATGCTATAATAAAAAAGACATGATAACCTTCAAGATCACAAATGCGTAGCTATCCAGAAAACAGAGTCAAGTCATTTCAGTTAGAGCACAACAAGGGCCACAGGGAGGCAACTAAACCAGTCGTAAGAACCATATTTTTTATTTTTTCAGTATTTTTCAAAACTAGTCAGTCTATCCTGAAAAGTAGTAAAAAGTCAAATACAACAGAATTCCTCCTCAAACTAAACTTGAAAGTGTCCTCAATGCCAAAAGGTGAACAAAAATAGTACTAAGAGGAAAAAAACGTTAGTGCTCTCTCACTCTCTCTCACTCTAAAGAAATAAGAAAAGTGAAAAGAAAAAGGAAAAGAATAAGGGGGTTTATGAGTTGCCTCTTGCACGACGACTGGTTCTCTCTCGAGGTCTCGCACGACCATAATACCTCCATGTCTCAAATGCAGAGCTTGGAAGTGAGTGCCACCCTCATCAAACATCTTCCTTCTCGAAATATTCTTGATAATTCCTCCAGACTATGAGGCAACCTTAGGTGCATTTTTGAATCTTCTATACACCCCTCGTCCAAAATCTCAGCCCCGCAACAAGATTATTCAAGCATAGGTGCCTTAACAGCATTGGTTAGTTTAAAATCACTTTATCATCGGCAACACTTAGAGTTAAAGACCCAGACTTAACATAGATGACAGCACCCAGCAGTACACAAAAATAGATTACCGGGGAAATGAGAATCTGGGCATCCTCGTCTATATCGAAGCAAAACAAAATCAACAGGGATGTAGGAATTTCCCATTCATGGGGGAACGTTCTCTAAAACACCTAGGGGGTATTTTATGGAACGATCAGTCATATGTAAAGTGATTTGTGTGCACGATTAAGTGCTCACATATTCAGGTTCTTATAAACAGACAAAAGGGTAACAGAAGCAAAGCACCAAATCACACAAAGCTTTATCAATAAAGATAGTCCAAGATGGGAGGGAATAAAAAAACTACCAGGATCTTTCAACTTAGGTGGGGTTTATTCTGAATAAAAACTTTACACTCTTCAGTAAGACGGCTTCTGGGGCCCAGAGTTTGTTTTCTTAGTGATCATGTCTTTCAGGAATTTGGCATACCTGGGGACCAGAGTAATTCCGTCAGTGAATGGAATTGTTACCTCAAGGTTCTTGACCATAGCCAGAACTTGCAAATTGCTGATCTGACCTTTGATTGCTGCGTCCTGTGAGAAAAAGGTAGCCTTGGTGTAAAAGGCACTTCAGAAGCCTTCTCCTTTTTCTTCCCTGTCTGTTCAACTTCCTCAGATAATTCGACATCAGACGTCGAACTCTTCCCTTTTCCTTCCTCTACCTTCTTCTTCCCCTTAGTCGGGGCAACATCATCCGCTGAGTAATGGAGGAGCGTCGTAAGCAATGTCGCTCTGAAGGGTAATGACATTCACTTGCTCCCTCTGAATGGGTTGCCCTAGCAATTCCTCTTGCTGCCTCTGAGCATTATTGCTTGCCAATTGAGCAATCTGAGTCTCGAGGAGTTTGATGTGCTTCTCTTGAGCTCTTTGTGCCAATGTGGATCTTTATATAGCCAGCGTATACTTCTCTTGAGCTCTTTGTGTCTCCTCATTAGTTTTCTACATGCTCAGCATCATCTTCATTAATTCAGAAGTGGTAGGCTCTTGTGGGTATTGTTGTGGAGGTGGGGTTTGAAAATTTTGTGGGGTTTGGGTACCCCTGGTGGTGGTTTTTTTTTGGTGGGGGTTTGGGAATGAATAATCATTTGGGGTGGGTTTATGGTGATGATTGAATGTGTGTGGATTTTAGGTTCTTATGAAAAAAGTTGCCGTCTTGGGGTTATTGTTGTTGGCTTTCCCCTGCTAGGTCAGTGTTGACTGAAATAGCAGTCGTCACCGAAATGACCATGAACACCACATACCTCGCAGTAAGATGAGGTAATGGGTGCAACGGCATGCATAACATTAATGCTCATAGGAAGGGGTGTCGAGGTAGAGGATCTCAAGGTGTCAATCTTCTGGTTCAGCTTCGCCATTTGCCGAAGTCAGCAGTGCAAAGTGTCTACATCCAATACCTTCTTTGTGAGACCTTGGGAAGTGGAATGATCATTGGCTGCAAAGGTTTGACAGAAAATCATAGCCTACATCAACTTCCTTATCCAGAAAAACTCCTCCCTTGAACGAGTCAGCAATACTCCTCGTCGGGGTTGCAGACCATTGTAAAATGTCTGCTTTAAGAACCATTTATCCATGTTGTGATGTGGACACTCTCAGTGCAAGTCTCTAGACCTAGCCAACGCCCGAAGTGTTTCATCTGGCTCTTAGGAAAACGTGTGCTTCTAGTTTGTTTCGATTTCTGCTGTCTTTGTAGGTGGATAATACTCTCAGGAACGTTGTAGAAATCTCCGACCATTCCCAGACAGTATGTGTAACATCCCGTCCGATACAACAAAGAGAAGAGACAAATGTAAATGAAATAAATGCAACTAATGGTAGCGGAAATACCACTAAGACGGAGATGTTCTCTAAGAGTAGAATTTAAACTATAAACAAGCAATAATCTCAAAACCAGTAAGTTAACTTCCGAATATTATAAATAAGTGGAAATGAGGTCCCGTACCACCAATTCCAGAACCATGGTCCGAAAACATAAAGAAACGTCAAAAAGAACTCAAATAAAGTAATCCAAATCCATAGGACAACACCAAAATCCGTGGTTCAAAACGAACGACAAAACATAGGAAAACTACTTAAGACCCACTAAGTAGCTAGTCCACAATCCCCGACTCAAAGTGCTCGTCCTGCAGGCTAGCACCACCTCCTTGCTCACAAAGTCAAACCGCACAATCCCAGTCAAAACTGTAACGATCCTAAACAACATCATCATCTGTATAATAAATCAACAACTTCCACAATCAGTGAGGGTAACTAGCAGTTCTTTGACCCGTATCAGAACAGACAATCAACTTAAAGGAAGTTAGAAGCAACGCTAAAGACATACATCACAAAAAACATAATCACAACGTGCAATACATGATACAACAAGTCATAAGCAACAATCATGCATAGAGAGGAAGCTCAATACTAACAATCGAGTCAACCATAAAACTAACCAACCCATTAACACCATCAAGATCAAAGACAACAGACCATGTCGCCTGTGAGTAGACTCGTTGGACCATGCCGCCCAAGGCCTACGTTGCATATCCAAGGGCTGTGCCGCCCTTTCGGGACCGCAAAACTCAACGGATCCTTCACCCGTGAGTGAACCATTGGACCATACCGCCGAGGTTAAGTTACCAATTCCTGAGACCATACCGCCCTTAGGATAATCGAACCAATTCTAGGACCACCCCGTCCATAGGATCAATCAAACACAAAAAAGTAATGTATACACGACTAGGTATATGATAAGCCCTTTATTGTGCTTAATTATAGGCCATTTTTAGTGCCCAGAATGTCGTTTAGAGCATTTAAGCGTAGCATTACATGGTTTTATCACCTTTGAGTTATATTGTCGCTTCATTATCTGTTTAGTTGTTTTTGGATGATTTCCATACTAATAGTAGGTTTTTGAAGCCATATGATAATTGGAAGAATAGTTGTGGACATTGAACCCATTTTTGTTTCAGTTATAATCGGATTAAGGTGATTCTAGTGGGAGGTGTTATCTAGTTTTGATAGCTTTTCAACGACTGGTCATGAGCCCAATTTCGATAAGAGACGAGAGAGATATGATCGTTCTTGAGCTGTCCGCTGACCATTAGGTCACCATGGTCGTGGGGACCTGTAGCGAGCAAGACAGACTGTTGAAGATTTGGAAATGATCCTATGAAAGTCAGGGGCCAAGGTCGTGGCAAAATCACCACGGCCGTGGTGACCTGACTTCATCAAGATAGTCCGTTTGAGTTGGGCTTACTGCCTAGACAATTTTAAGGCACCACGACTGTGGTCACTTACTTCGGGTGTTGACCCCGTTTTTCGTCTTAGTTTGATGAAGCTTTATTTAGTTGTAGTTAGACACTAGAGCATTATCTCGTATTCTAGTTTCTAATTACATTGTCTTGCTTTAAACTCTCTCTAAACACTAGTTTTCTCTATTGTTCATCTTTGAAGATCGAATCCATTGTTCAATTCAAGTAATTTTCTTGAATCTCTTTTCTTTTATTTCTATTGCTTGGTTTATCATGTTTAATTTATTTAATCTCTTTTGCTTTGAATCCAAGTTAGTGAGTAGTTCCTTATCTAGGGTTTGGGTGAAAGCATAGTTAGGGCTAATTAAGATGTTCTTGTAATTGCTTTATTCATGTCTAATATGCATTGATCTTGGTGTTTTAACACCTTAGGAGTAGACCTTGATCAAGTTTATGCTAGGGCTTAGATTTCAATTACTCTTAATTGATTTTTGTTGTCTAGTCATTCCCATGAATCAACTTAATTTCTAGACCAACAGAAGTTGGATAGAAATTAGAAGGATCCTATTTAGGGGTTTTCCCCGAAAATTGAATCTATTAATCAATTGGCTAAAGACCATTCGAGAGAGGATTTAGTCGATTGATTAATTGATTACTCTTGAGGACCAATCGAGAGAGGACTCAAAGGACTTTAGAGGGAAACTTAAGCTTGTATTTATTCTCTGTAACTTCGTAGTTGCATTACTGTCGTGTCTTGCCCGAGTTCATACGCGAATAACCCAAGCTCTAGTGTTTTCTCCATTATATTAATTCTCTTACTTAATTACTAGTTGTTATTCATTAGCTAGTTGATTAGTTGGTATCTTATTCAATCTCAAAACCTCTAAAACCCTTCACTTATGTAGTTTTAGACTTAATGAACTTTAGTCAATCCCAATTTCCTTGTGGTTCGACCCTTGACTTACCATTAGTACGTTCATAGTAGTCGCTCGTTAGGTTTATAAATTTTGTTTGCTGAGCGGTTCTTAGTGCCTTAACGACACACTAAAAACCTCTTATCAGTATACCAAGCAACTCAAACACTGACATACGTATACGCGCCAAGGTATACAAAAGAATCCAAACAACAACAAACAAGGGTATACACAAAAGACAACTAAGCAAATCAAGAGTATACGCGTCAAGGTATACACGCAAATCAAATCCATAAGACATCAAAACGTACATGTTAAGGCATATAACACAAAAACGCCCATCTCAGTTTGGGTACGAAGTCAATTATGACTAATTCACAATATTCCCCGTACATAACTCTTGAAGAAGAGATGCTAAGGGTAGTGTTATCCCTCCATAGAGCATTTCGATGTCGACAACTCAAAGTATAGGCCTCAGCATCCATGAAAACTAAAAACGACATCAAGCTACCAAACAAAATAGGGGCACATTCCCTTAATATAATAACTCAAACCAACCCAAACGTACTCGAACATGCTTAGCATACATGCATAAAACCAACACCCAACATATAAACATGTTGTAAGCTCAAAAGGAAATTAATCAACAATACGCAGCCAAGGAGGGCAGTCCCTTGTCGCGAGGTGCGACGGCAGTCGCAGGTCGCGTGCAGCTACTGCTCGTGGCTTGCGGTTGTGCTCGTACGCATTTGCCTCGACCAAAACGCATACGTCAAGTCTCAAGCATGCCAAACCAAACCCAAATTCACATCAAACACACCCAACTAACATCCTAACATGAGACTAAACATCAACAACATCCAAATACTCCAAATTCCATAAAACAATCAAGTTACACCAATTCATTTCAACATCCAAACATCAAACTTGACAAAATCGATAAGCAAGAAACAAAGACATGATCATAGCAACATGCCCAATACATGAAAGGTACCTCAACAACCGTCCTAATCATGATACTATGTTAACTACAAGAATACAATCACCTAAAGTTCCACCTAGCATGATTCTAAGTTCTCTAACGTGATTCTAACAACCTAAGTTCAAATCTATTCCCTATCGTACTAAAATAACGCTAGTTACTTATTCTTCGGGAGGAAAATAGTAGAACGCTTCGATTGTAGTCTAAGCGCCTTGTGAATTATCACCACCTTCGTCTCCTACTAACACAACCACAATGAACTCAACGCATCTTGAAAACCGGTGCAAAATAGCTTGAAAACAAGTAGTAAAAACTGATTTTTGTGTGTTAGAAGTTGTGGAAAGAGCAAAATTTCTTTCTCTCTTTTCCTTGCTAAGAAACGTGTGAACGGTGAGGGGAGAAGAGTGTTTTTTGGTTTCGAACTCCACCAAAGGGAGATTATAATGGTGAGTTTAAAGGGTGGTGTTAATTGCCATGATGAGGGGATTAATGAGGGTGAGTGAAAGGGTGAGGCCCTTGGCTTCATTAACGTTGAAAAAGGATTCAAGGGCTGTCCGAGACTTTACAATTTCCCTCCACTTGGACAGATTTTCGGACCCCCTAGCTAAGCAAACCAAAAAAGTGCGTAAAAACATAACCAGTATACGTCTCAAGAATAATGATAATCGTTCAAAATAAATATATATAAGTAAGTATTTTTATAAATAAAAATTATAATTATTAACGTAATATAAATACGTACTCACAAATCCATCACATTATACATTTTGCATAACACGAGCGCTACATTGCCCGTTTAAAAATAATTGACACAAGTACGAGCATTGCACGTTTACTAAACAATGCTTCACATATATTCACATTATAAATATATAAACATCAAAATATTATCGAAATAACAATTTAGATGTAAAATATATATATTTAATAGAAATATATTAGCAAATTATAAATTAGCATCCACTATAATAATAATTAACGTGCGAAAATTTCAAAGAAATTCAGGGTGTTACACTTTGATGTCGTTGAACCACTTCTGAGCTCTGTCTCGGAGTGAAAACAGGAATCACATGACCTTCAACTACTCGGTGTGACTCCTTGATGCTTTACAGTTTGGTAGAGTTGTTGAAATCTCTGCAAATGATTGGTAGGATCTTAAGTGGGATGCCCACCAAACAGATTTTGCTGAACGATGTTGATGAGTCCAGGCTTAATCTCGAAGTTGTTAGCGGCGATGGTGGTCATTGGTGGGCCAATGGGAATGCCGTTAGGATTAGGCACTTCATATGAATTCAACGATTTGATCATAGCTGAACTCGAAGTGTCTGCTTCGGCGTTCAACTGAACAGACTGCTTTTCTTTCTGAATTTTCTTTGTAAGTTGCCTGATTGTCCTTGTGAGATTGGGATCATTGGGATGGGGGGAACCGTTTCTTTGAAACTGGAATATAAAAGAAACAAAGAAGCAGTAAAACGTACCTTGATTGGAACAATGAAGTTCCAATGAGGCATAGAAAAGTAAACCAAATAACCAAACAAAAACTTAGAAAACTAGTCGTCTCCCCAGCAACGACGCTAAAATTTGACGAGCTAAAGTCGAATCCACCTAAACAAAGATAATCCTAAGTCCTCTAGCAATAGTAGTTAAGGGAAGTAGGGTCGAATCCACAGAGAGACGAGTTTCTAAGTTAATATTCAGCCAAACAGCTACTTCGGACAAGATCAGATAGAAACAACTGCACTACTATTTAAACACTAGAAAGCAATCTAAAATCAGGATTAAACTATGAAATAAGGTCTAGAGTTCCACTCCGTACTTATACTAAACAAAATGGTCGAATAACTATCAATACCTAGGTCCAGAGTCGAAAGATTAAACACGTGTTAAGCTATGGTTAAGTCCTAACGCTCATAATTCAACATATGCCAAATGTTCACTAACATAATATTACTGGTGTGTACTAAGGCCTCTAAAAGTAAGACAGGTATGTGCAAACAATTATTAAACCACAAGCAATCAATGAAACTACGCAGTAACATTAATTACTCATAAGGAACATATCATACCATAATCGATCTAGTAAAAACCTAGAAACTAATAGGAATTCAAATATGAATTATGGTATAAACATGATTTTTATCCATAAAACCCTATAAATATGACTACTCACTCATAATCGAGTCAACAATAATAAAACTAATATAAAAACCTAAACTTTACATCATGAACTAATTAATTAAGCAATCAAAGATTAAACAAAGAACTAGAGAGAAGAACAATACCGTATGACGGAAGGCAAACACAGAGAGTGAAAATAATCCGAGGTTTGATCTTCTCTCAACTAATCTAAAGTGTTTAACTATGAAGAGCTTCTAAAACTAATGCTAATGAACAATGAAAATAAAGTAGAATAAAAGGTGTCTCTAAAATAATGAAGTTTAGCTATTTATAATAGCCCCTCAAATCTAATTAAAACGAATAAAATAAGACTTAAAATTCGGCTCCGCAGAGTGTGCTAACCGTCGGGCAACGAACCACCAATCGGACTAACCTAAATTTTGGGCCAGCAAAAATCTTCATCTCACGCAACCGGCAGCGCTGAAAACTTGAGGTTTGGCCTCAGCCGATGGGATCGGGTGAGCACTGCCCAGTGGGTGGCGTACTCTTACAGGGCAAGCAGCAGCTCTTTACACGCAGACGCAACAGTAGCAATAAACGGAAACTTTGGGCTGGGGCCTCACTCGATCGGGTCGGGCGAGGTCTGCCCAGATCGGGCTGAGCCATAATTTTAGCCTAATTTTCTTCGCTTCTTCACCCGATCAGGTCGGGCAATGTTTGCCCGTCGGGCATGAAACTCCACCACGCGATGCATAAATCTTCGCCCGTCGGGGAATATTTTGCCCGATAAGGGTACAGAGTCCGTCCTTTTTGGCTCTTTGACTCTCAATTCTTTACGTTTAGAGGTCTCGGGACCTCGTCAACTGTCTATGAGTGATGACTTTCGTGCCTCATAATAACTCGTAAACCCGTGGTTGCTTTCAAATGGCTCGGAAATAAGGAGAAAACTCCGTAAAACCTGCAATTCAACACTAAAATACAAAACCACGACTATATACGACAATTAGTATAAAATAGCTCCGAAGAGCTCAAATAACACACGAATTCACTTTTCGTTACCCTTAACATAGAACTTAGGTCGAAGATTAGTGTTATACCCTCCCCTCTAGAAAGGAGATTGCCCCACTATAGACGATTTTTAGCTTGATAGTCAGGCTTTGCTATAACCAACCTCACGGACAGTAGCAGACATCAACAAGGGTATCACGCTCAACATTATGGTCGATGTTTAGCACATGACACAACATGGTCGCCATAAATATTCCCATCAAAAATCTTGGAGCAAGTAGAACACAACTTTATTTATTGAAACAAAAAACAAGGGAACACCCAACATGTAGCATAGCACAAAACAATAAGTCTTACCATTATTCATAGTCTATCCCAAACCTGAGAAATCGAGAACCTCCTAAGCCAATCAGAAGTGCGTTAACCTGTTGAGACTTCCACAAAGCCATCTATCGTGGAGATAAAGAATATCTTTATTATAATAATTGTACTCACTTTGTTTTTTTTAATATGTATGTTTTACCATTTTGGGATGTTTTTTTTTAATATGTAATTTTCTACCTTTTCCATAAATGAAAGAGTTGGCCCAGCTAATTATTGCAATATATCCTCTTTTTCTTTCCTTCTCTCTACCTTTTTCACTTTTTCCTTACTTTTACTAACTTTCTCTCTTACTTTTGCACTTTTTCTTGGTCCGCGCGCAAAGACAAACATACATATTAAAATAACGGATGTAGTATTATTCTATAATAATATTATTGATATATATTGTTATGTTTATTATATATATTTACTTATTTATTACTATGATTATTAGGGCTGAGCATGATTTGGGTTGTTGCAGTTTGCAGTTTAACCATATATATCTCGATACGAGTATTCTAATTTGTAATTATTTTTTTATATTTACACCTAGATATTCACTATTACATTATACAAATAAACTACAAAAACTAGAAGATGTTGAAAATTACAAAGTTGCTAATAAGATTACTATTCAAGGTACAAAATCGTCGTTACGTTTGAATACTAAAGATACTACAAACAATTTGACGGTGCATTTTGGTTTATAAATATTATCTGCTAACCCAAAACTGTCGTGGTTTGGTCAAAGCACAAACCCATGTTTTTATCCCATAAACCAATCAAATCACCATCAAAAATGATTTACTTTACAGTTTTGTGCAGTTTAACCCAATTAATCTTATTATTGCTAATTATTATAATATCATTAATTTTTTTATTATTATAAAATTAATATTAAACTACATTATTGTTATTATAGAATCACCATCAAGTATTAATATCAAAACTAATAATAGTAATTACTTATTATTAAATATTATTGCTGTAGAGCAATATTGTTCTCATTATTACTTGTTTCGGGTACAAGAAACACATTAGAGATTTGTAGTTTAGGGAAGACCAAAACCAAGCTAGGGTACTAACCAATAACACGACGTCCAATAATCGAGTACCTGCAAACCGAGCACGATGAACTACCGAGTGTTCCCGGGGATCGTCCCGATGCTTGCAGATGCAACCTCAGAAGGTCAGAGTAGTACAAGTTAATGCGTTGGAATATGTGTAAAAACAGCTGAATGATCAAGTGAAAGTAGTAAAGTACTATTTATAGGTAGTATTGATATGATGTCACCTGGCAAAGGTGATGATGTCATGGAGGCTTTTGTCAGTGGGCTCTAAAGCCTGTACTTTCAACCTTGAAGCCCAGGGTAGACTGAATGATCAGCTATGGTATTTTGGTCATTTCACTAATAAAGTGGGTCATGACTGGACTGGGCCCAAACATTAGCCCCACGCTATATGTCAGAGTTTAGGATCCTGATGAAACAGTGATGTGGAGCGGAATGCTTGTTTTATTGAGAATTAGAAGCACCCTTGTGCAGGGCCAAGTGCAAAATTCGAAGTACCCTAGTCGAGTATTGATATCAAATTTCGACCGTCCTCATTGGGGTAAATATACTTGGCAATTCGACGTACCCTGTTGGGGTATTCTAATAAACTGACTCCTGCGGAGAGGCTTTGGGGATCGGCCACCCTCACTAAACATTATTTATTATTATATATTCTTATAGTTCATAATATATAAATTACAAACGATGGAAAAAGTGAGATTCGTGAATAACGTCAAACTAAAAAATTTAACAATCTTTGTGAAATGGACTTAAGTTCTCTCATCCTTTTTTTCCAATATGTCTCAATCACATGTTATAAATCTATTAGTACCATATCATCCTTTTTTAATATGTCTCAATCATGCGCTCTAAATTAGTACCATATACATCCTTTTTTTTAATATGTATCAATCACGTGTTATAAATCTATTAGTACCATATACATTTTTTTTAATATGTCTCAATCATGTGTTATAAATCTATTAGTACCATATACATCCTTTTTTAATATGTCAATCACGTGCAATCCCGAATTTGAAATCATGGTTCTGTCACTGGCAATGGGCCTTCCTTAACCGAGCTTTAGGCAGATTCTTCGCCAATAGCAGCTCAGCAAGGCCTAAGAGAAACCTCTAAAATGGACGAGTGAGGATAGTATTTCGCCTTTAAAACCCACGAAACCAAAAGAATCTTCAAAATGAAGAAGCCTTCATATTTGTTTCCATAAGGGAATCATTAAAGGCCCTCAAATCTCGAAATCCGAAGTCCCCCAAAGCACTTTGGTTGACATAAATTCTCCCAACACTTCCAATGAATTTTTCGTGCATTAAGTTTCGAACCCCACCAAAATCGGGCCATGCCCGAATGGATCCTGAATTAAGGAAATGGGTAATTTGTAGACACCCATAACATAGTTAGGATTAGCTTGGATAACTGCTTCGAGAAGAACCTCTTTGCCCGCTCTCGAAAGGAGCTTTTCCTTCAACCCTAGATCCTTTCCAAATTCACCAACCGGTAAAAATGCCTGATCAACAAGCAACATCCAGTGGGAAGCCCAAGATACCTAACATGGTCATTCACAATAGACATCCCCAAAGGATGTTCCAAGCTCATTGCGGATGTTCACTAATACTTTATTGAAAGAAATTTTCAACTTTTGATTATTTATTTTCTAACCAAAGACTGCTTCGTATTTGTTGAGGACATCAACAATGACCAGGAATATTTTATTCCGTTTGCTCTAGCAAAGAGCAGTATCATCAACAAAAAAGAGGTGAATGATTTGATTTCTGGACCAGCTGGCTTGGCCGGACTCCATGGACCATTTTTATTTCAGACGCTAGTCTAACATCTGAAAGAGCATTACCCACCAAAATAAAATAGTTCCTCCATTTTTATTGATTGTGACAATTTTCAAAGGAAGTTTGGAATTAATTGTGACGTTTTTTTGGTCAAGACTTTCCCTCTATCTCTCTCCTATCACATGGGTTTCTTTCTTTTTTCTCTTTACCTCCTTCCTCTCAAAAATTGTCTAGAAGTCCGTGAAATCAAAACTGTCGCAACTAATAAAAAATGGAGGAAGTAGGTAAAGTGAGATCAGATCTCCTTGATAGAAACCCTGTTAGGGAGTTATAGCAGCAAATGGACTCCCATTAATAAGAACATAAAAGGACACCGAGCTTACAAAGGCCATCACTGTATCCACCTCGCTCCACCAAACCCTAAACTTAATCAACAAACGCCTCAAAAGCTTCAACTCGACTTTTGTCATATGCTTTGGTAGTGTCCAACTTCATAGGAATGGTCCTCAACGGGATTTACGGCGTTTCTTCGTAGAAAACTATTTGAGGTTAAAAACTGCAATTATCTAATTTCTGTAGGAATTATGGTAGTAAAATAATAAAACTAATCTGAAGAATTGCCGTGGCGTGATATTATCACCGCCCTAAAGTTGAGAGTACCCCGCTACGAACACACGGACTCGTGGCAAACCAACCTCCAAGGTTAACACGACACTGACTCACCGGTGTAGTACAGAGAGACAGTTTAGAGCGTTCTTAATATTGCCAAGAAAGAGATAATGTATAAGAGAGAAGGAGAATTTCTGTCCTAAAACATACCAGAACCCATGTTTACTCACTATATCTTTTCAAAATAGAAAACGTTCTCTCGCGATATATATATGAGTTCCCACCAATACCTGGATTTTCATGAATGCTCTAAGGAGATCCTAAGCCTTAGGATCTCATAGGGGATTGGGCGTAACCCCCACATTCACATAGGTAAGTTCATCAAGTTTGTACTGCTTTGACCACCTTATCAAGGCTATAAACTTATTAAGAGCATTTGCTCATCCTCACACATTTTACAGTAAAAACAAATGCTACATCACTTTTATTAATATAGGAATGGTAGTAGTATCTACCTAGGACCTTTTATGACTTAGTTTGACCCTTGAACTTAGAACACTTCTAAGAAGGGTATCCATCATAATTCCTCACAATAGGCTTTAAACCCATTCCTTGTGCTAACTCTAGCACCATATTGCTACAAGGCCTTTGGTGAGAGGATCTAAAATGTCCTCTCAGTTTTTACATACTCATGTGATATCACAATGTATAAACGCAATGTATCCATGAGCTCTCATGAGACTATCCTATCTCAATGGAGTATAGACGCTTTAAGGATACTCACTGCCCAATCTCGAATACAAGTTATGAATCCATCAAGTCCAATTATCCGAACCACCACATGAGCTATGATCCATCTGGGCAAACAACTCAGCCTCTTAATGCATGGTGAGTGCTAAACAAAACATACCCAAAGAGACATGGAGCTGACAAAACACAATCTAGACCGTTAAGAAGGTGCCAATGCCATCAAATTACCCCCACAACGGGCAAAAAACTTTGAAAGCAAGTTTTTGACTTGACTGATTAAACTATTTGAATCCTAATTCATAGTTGACTTTGCAATCCTCTTGCGTTACAATTCAACGCACCGTACTCATAGAAAGTACATGGGGCTTCTTTGTATCATAAACTTTCTTACTGCAAGACAACATCAAGTCAGGAACTTATGCTAGCATATTGAACAAATAACTAACCTATATGGTCATTTAGAAAAACGCTTCCAAAACTTCCACAACCTTGTGTTTTATAAATTGTAACTTTATGATAACCCTTCATATATCATTGTTTTGGTCATACCACAAACAAGGACTTTCATCTTGGCTTAACAGTCAAAGACCTTCAGTTTCATATGGCCAACAAAAGTGTTAAATACTACAACATACGATCAAGCAAGGCAAAAGAACACTACTAATGCCAATCACACACAAGAGAAAAGTAAACACAAAAAGCCAAAGTTCCAAGCTAGTTCATCTTTGAACTAACAGCATAATTAAGTCTAGATCAATTGACCACATTAAACTGTTCCTTTTTGCTAACGCAAAAAACTTCACCCCTTTGCAGTATTCCACAATCAATAACTTCAAGTTCTCACTACTAAACACTTGATGTCAAACTCACAGATTCACATTTTTGAGTCAAAAGATCAAAGCAGTTGGTATAGGCATGTGATTAATCACGCAAGTTATGAAGACTGCACTGTCCAAGTGCCATTGTGACAAAATATACAAGTGCCACTCCGCACCTTTCTTTTTTTAAAAAAATAATAAAATATTTTTAAACGAAACAAAAAACCCAAGCAGTAAGACTTGCGTGGACCTGGTCCACCTTACCTTTAGTGTGGACCGCTGGCACGCTCGCCGGAAAACTTCGTTAAAAGCGTCGGAAATCGAAATCGATATTCACCGGCGACGATGGCGTCTTCTCCGGCGACGCTTAGGTACAAATTGAGTTCAAAATTGACGAAATCGAACACATTGTGAGCACCGAGGGAAGGAGAAGACCGCAAAAAGCAAAAGAAAATGAAAGAATGTATGTTAAGAGAGAGAGTTAGGGTAAAATGAAGAGAAGAAGTAGCTGAAAATGGGATGAATGGTGTTGTGATGTTGTTGTTGTTGGAGGTGTTTCTAGAGTTAAGTGACATTGTTGCTGGGTATGTGTTTGATATAATGACTGTGAGAAATGAGTTGATTTGAGGAGGAAGATGGGGATAAGTTGGGTTTGATTGTTGTGATGGTCGTTACCGATGTGGAGCTTACGAAGAAGATGCTTCATCTTCGACATGGTTGAAGTTGATGAAGCTTTTACATCAATGGAGATTTAGGAGAGAGAGGGGAAAAAAATGGAGGAAAGTAAAGAAAATTGTAAGGTTTCAACTTTTGGTTG
>CANSGD010001467.1:0-169944 GCA_947645195.1 Patellifolia procumbens
ATCATGCTCCTTATCATTTGCAGATTCTGCTTCAGACAGAGGATCATGCTCCTTATCATTAGCGGATCCTCACTTCAGACAGAGGATCCTGCTCCTTATTATTATAGCAGATCCCCGCTTCAGACGAAGGATCCTGCTCATCATCATTACATATCCACGTATCATTGCTATTGCGGACTTGTCTATAGCATTCTAATCTCAGTCTGCCTCCTCTGCTGCAAGCAAAGCAAACAGACTGAGGGGCAAGGATACCTATGGTGGGAGGAAGAATGTAGCAAAGAAATAGCATATTTTCTTTCAAAAACTACTCAAAAGAACGCATATATACAAAACTAGCAGAGGCTCTAGACCATGGTACATTCTTGCTCATCGAACAGACTCTCAGATTGGTGAAGCAACATTGCAGACTACGTGAGCAGACCTTCATTAGAGGATGCTACACGACAGATTATCAGAGCAGACTCCTAAGCAAAGGAAGCTGCGCTTCTTATTACATGAGAAGATCCTCAATTAGAGGATGATACACCTTAACTCATTGAAGCAAACTCTCTGACTAAAGAGGCTATATCTCACATCAGAGACTCGATCACGCACAAAGGTCATCATGAAGACATACATGTCCAATACCATGAGGAACCAAGTGAATAAGCCCAATATAGTTCAAGTTCAATCAACGATTATCACTCGAACTAGGGGGGCAAATTGTATGGGTATAAAGACCCTCTCCTGAATATACGGCCCGAGGCCCAAATGACCCGAGGCCCACGCTCACTTCACTATATAAGCCCCTCATAGGGCTAAGGTAAAGGGAGCCCAGAATCCATTCTCTCTCCCTACATCCACACTCTCTCTATCTAAAATGTGTACTGACTTGAGCGTCGGAGAACCCGTCCTCGGGACACCCCGGAATTTGGGGTTCATGTGCAGGTTCTTGGCCGGAGCTCGGACTCGGACCGCTCATATCCGCCGGAAAGAGGTACAACACTTTTGGACAGAGCTCGGACTCGGACCACTCATATCCGCCGGAAAGAGGTACAACACTTTTGGACAGGAAACACATATTATTAACTCGAAAACTAAATCATACGTAGATAAAATACTTTTCAAATTAAATTAATGAATTGTTGTGATTTAGGCTCTGTTCAGTTCACCTTAAAGTAATAATGTTCATAAAAAACAAGTTTAGTTCAGTAAAAATAAGTTCAGTTCAGCAAAAGTAAGTTCAGTTCAGTAAAAATCAGTAGTGTAATGAAGAAAAAACAACATGAATCAGTAAAAACAAGTTCAGTTTCGCAAAGATAAGTTCAGTTCAGTAGAAATAAGTTCAGTTCAATAAAAATAAGTTGAACTGAACAGGGGGCTTAGTTTGTTTTATTCCGTTTTCTTATCATAAAGATAATCATACAAGAACTTAATTGAGTTGAACATCTTGGAGAACATGAATGTTTGAGTAATTATTTATAGCTGCATATCGCAATTATAAATGTCTAAGATAACCATTTGAAATAGAATTTGTTTTTTTGGACACCTGTGAAAAGGAAATCTTACAAGGGGTTGGAGAAACACATTAAAATTTTGTTTTGTGGTAGCATAGGCATCATCACTATTATTCCAAAACACAGTGAATACTTACAGTTATTGGATATATAAGTAATCCATAGCTAGTGAGGCGCAACAAAAAATCATTCGCCACTTGGACCTTAACTACTACTGTACTGATTGTTGGAACTTCTTTGATGAACTCAAACAACATCTGGGTACCAGATCCTTGCAACTCTTGCAGGTACGCATTTGATACCTACACAGGTTATCATCTTAACCATTTAGATCAGGCACATTTTGCTAATCTTTTATTTTTTGTCTGAGTGCAAAATAAAAAAGGGTAACATTACGGAGTTTTCGTTATTTTACACGTTTTTAAGTTAGGATAATCATCAGTTTTGCACATAGATAATCGTTATTTAAAAAATTATAAAAGTTAATATTTTGAGTACAAGCATAGATAAAAAAAATAAGGCAACAACATCACGTTTGCCAACATTTTATTCATATTTTAGTTAAAAGATATGGTTAAAGCAGAGTATGTATTAATGAAAAAGTAAGATTGATAAATTATCTATTTACGACAAAAGTGTTTACTATTTGTCCTGAGCTGCCGGGCTATTTTTTTTGTGTTCATACTCAATGATCTGTTCCTTCTTGGGATATTCGACTATTTGTTAAGGTGATTTTATTTGCCCTCATATATTTGTTTTTTGAGTTGACGTTTTTGCAATTTCACTAGATATATAAAGTTTCACGAGAGAAGCTTGTTCAAGGAGTCGAAAAATAATAA
Source organism: Patellifolia procumbens (assembly GCA_947645195.1). NCBI lineage: Eukaryota > Viridiplantae > Streptophyta > Magnoliopsida > Caryophyllales > Amaranthaceae > Patellifolia > Patellifolia procumbens. The sequence goes on from CANSGD010001467.1 coordinate 2,336, forward strand.
TCTTGATTTTAAAAATATATTAATATAATTTCTGTTAGATAGTATGAAAATATCTCTTATTTTCATATAATATCTTGTATAGTTATGTAAATAACTTAGTTGTAATCTTCTCCTAGTTTATAGCCAAGTCAATATCTTGTGTATCTAGTGTATCTTTAGCTAGTATAAATAATTAGGTTGTAACACTTTTTCAATTAAGGAATTATCTTCTTTCATGGTATCAGATTCTAGGGTTTATTTTCTCCAAAATATTCACTCTTCCACCGTGCCCTAGTAACCGCCGCCCACACCACTTTCTTGCTCCAGCCAACAGCCATGGCCGGTGCCTCTTCTCCCTCCTCTTCTTCCTCTTCTCTTCTCAATTCTAATATTAAACATATCATTCCTATGGTCCTGGACATGGAAACCGTACACTACTCTACGTGGGCAGAGTTGTTTAAGGTTCATGCACGTTCAACTCGTGTGATTGATCATATTATTCCCTCTTCTAAGGCCAAAACTCCAAAAACGGATGAAGAAAAGGAGGATTGGTCTACCATTGATGCAACGGTATTGAAATGGATTTATGCCACCATTTCTCATGACCTTCTCAATACCATTCTTGAGCCTGATTCAACTGCTCAAGAAGCGTGGGAACGATTGCGAGACATATTCCAGGATAATAAAACGTCCCGTGCAGTCACACTTGAACAGAAATTCTCCAATACCCATATGGAGGATTTTTCGAATGCTTCGGCATATTGTCAGCGTCTTAAGATGCTTGCCGACAACTCAAAAACGTTGGTGCGCCTGTTTCCAATAATAGGCTTGTGTTACAAATGGTTGCCGGTCTCACTGAAGCATACAACGGAGTTGGGACACTTCTTCGACAAAGCGACCCGCTTCCTCAATTCTACCAAGCCCGGTCTATGTTGGTCTTGGAGGAGGCTGGTTTGGGGGAAAAGGCAGCAACGTGCTCTCACGGGTCTGCTATAGTGGCCGCGGACTCATCCTCGTCGGAAAATCACCCTCACTCGCGTATCTCTAATGGTGGTAACAATAAAAATAAAAATTCGAATAAAAATAAAAACCACCAAAAGGGGTACGGGGGTGGTGGTCAGGGTGGCCGGAATTACTCCGGCAACGGCGGTCACAACTCCGGTCAGTTGCACCAGCAGCCGTCCGCCACTGGTCAGCAGCAGGGAGGAGGGTTCCAGCAGCCCCCTCCGTATGGACAGCAACAGTGGGGGGCCTGGCCATATCCTCCATGGGCCTACCCCCTGTCCATACCCTACCACTAATTGGGTCAGGCCTGGGTATTACAGTCGTTCGCAACAGAGGCAGCAAGGGGTTTTGGGCTCGGGTCCACGTCCGCAAGCTTATATGGCTGACTCCCAGCCCACCGCGACGGATATCGAATCGGCGATGCATACTCTTGGGCTTACTCCACTGGATCTGAATTGGTATATGGACACAGGAGCGACTTCGCATATGACTAATTCCCAAGGTATATTTAATTCTTATTTTAATTTGAGCAATTCTAATGGTATTATTGTTGGAAATGGTCATAGTATTCCAATTCGTGGTTATGGTGATTCCCAATTGTCTTCCCCACACCCTCCTTTAGCCCTCAAAAATGTTCTTCATGCACCCAAACTCATTAAAAACTTGGTCTCCGTTCAAAAATTTACTAGAGATAATAATGTGACTGTCGAATTTGATCCTCTTGGTTTTTCTGTGAAGGATTTTCGGACGGGGAACCAACTAATGAGATGTGATAGTCTGGGTGCTCTCTATCCCATCACCGCATTCCAGCCACGTGCTCTAACTCACTCCGCCGTTGCTACTCTTGCACCCTCCACTTGGCATGCTCGCTTGGGTCATCCAGGGTCTTCTATCTTAGGCTCTCTTAGGCAAAATAATCTGATTAAATGTAATAAAGTTAGCAATTCTGATGTTTGCTATTCTTGTCCTCTTGGAAAACATGTGAAATTGCCATTTGTTTCATCTAATTCTAGTACTATGATGCCATTCGATATTATTCATTGTGATATTTGGACTTCTCCTGTTTTGAGTTCTTTGGGTCATCGTTATTATCTTGTTCTTGTGGATGACTACACTAATTTTGTGTGGACTTTCCCTCTTGCCAAGAAATCTAATGTCTACACCACATTCTTAGCCTTCCGAGCTTATATACGAACTCAATTTGGACAGGAAATTAAAAATATTCAATGTGATAATGGGAGAGAATTTGACAATGAACCATTTTGGACCTTTTGTAAACAAAATGGCGTATCCTTTCGCTTCTCTTGTCCTTATACATCGTCTCAAAATGGTAAAGCTGAACGTAAAATCCGAACTATCAATAATATGGTTCATACTCTTCTTCTCCATGCATCTCTTCCTTCCACGTTTTGGCATCATGCTTTACAAATGGCTACCTATCTCCTCAATATTCTTCCACATAAGACGCTTGCCTATGAGTCTCCTCTTAAGATTCTCTATCACAAAGAGCCCTCCTACTCTCATCTTCGCGTGTTTGGGTGTCTATGCTTTCCTCTTTATCCCTCCACCACTATACATAAACTCCAAGCCCGCTCTACTCCTTGTGTGTTCTTAGGGTATCCTACCCATCATCGGGGGTACAAGTGCTATGATGTGTCTTCGCACAAAATCATCATATGTCGTCATGTGTTGTTTGACGAGACTAAATTCCCGTTTAGTACTCTTCACACACCATCGCCTACTACATATGAGTTTTTGTCACCTCTTTCGGTGTTGGATTTACCGTCCTTATCCTGCACCCAAACACATTCCCCCCTGCCAGCCCAGTCACGCCTCCTTCCTCCTCTGCTGGGCCAACCAGCCCATCAGTCACCCCCACTAGCCCTGTCCGCCACGCCACAAATACCCCTCTTGTGGACCGCAGGCTGGGAGTGGGTCCTGGCCCAGTCAGCCTCCTTCCTTGTCCTTCCTTCACGCCAAGCACTGGCCCAACTCCTTCTCCGCCTGGGCCATCTTCTGTCTTGAGCCCAATTCCTGAGCCCCCTTCCCATCCGCCACATATTACCCCACCAAGGCCTCGTCCTCGTCGACCCAAACCCCTGCATCCTCTTGGTCCACGGGCCGTTACTCGTAGTCAGCATGGCATATTTAAAAACAAAAAGATCGTGTCTCTTCTCACTCATGTTGACCGCTCCCCTATTCCTCGTAATCCCGTGTCGGCCCTCCGTGACCCGAATTGGAAACAGGCCATGGATGACGAATTCCAGGCTCTCATTAAAAATAAGACTTGGGAATTAGTGCCTCGACCTCCTAATGCTAATATTAGTCGGTCTATGTGAATATTTGCTCATAAAGAAAAATCTGACGGTTCTTTTGAAAGGTACAAAGCTCATCTTGTAGGTGATGGGAAAACACAGCGAGTTGGTATTGATTTTGGGGAGACTTTCAGCCCTGTGGTCAAACCTGCTACTATACGTACTGTCCTCAGTCTTTCTCTCTCCAAGGGTTGGCCGTTACACCAGCTTGATGTTAAGAATGCTTTCTTACATGGTGAACTTCATGAGACGGTATATATGCATCAGCCGGTTGGCTACAGGGACCCCACTTATCCTGATCATGTTTGTCTTCTGCGGAAGTCTCTATATGGTCTGAAACAGGCCCCCGTGCTTGGTATCGCAGGTTTGCTGATTTTGTTACTAACATTGGTTTTGTGAACAGCAAATCTGATCATTCCCTGTTCATATATCGTCGTGGCTCAGACATGGCCTATCTATTGCTCTATGTAGATGATATTATTCTGACTGCTTCCTCTCCTACACTCTGCAAGTCTATTATCGCTCTTCTTGGCTCCGAGTTTGCGATGAAAAACTTGGGATTGTTGAGTTATTTTTTGGGTATTGCTGTATCTCGTCATGCAGGTGGTTTATTTCTTTCTCAGCGTAAATACGCTGAAGACATCATTGAGCGAGCAAGCATGGCTGCTTGTAAGCCATCTCCTACTCCTGTAGATACTAAACCCAAACTCAGTGCTCGGTCTGAGGTTGCTTGTAGTGATCCTTCCTTATACAGGAGTCTTGCTGGTGCATTACAGTATCTTACTTTCTCCATGCCTGATATTTCATACGCAGTCAAGCAGATTTGTCTTTTTATGCATCAGTCTATGGAGGAGCATATGAGCGCTCTTAAGCGCATTATTCGCTAAGTGAAGGGCACCCTTGATCATGGCCTTCACCTGTTTCCCTCCTCGACTGAGACTCTTATCTCTTAATCCGATGCGGATTGGGGGGGGTGTCCTGACACTCGCCGTTCTACCTCAGGCTATTGTGTGTTTCTTGGTGATAACTTGCTCTCCTGGTCTTCGAAGCGACAAACCACTTTGTCTCGTTCTAGTGCTGAATCAGAATATAGGGGAGTAGTGAATGTAGTCTCTGAATCGTGTTGGTTACGTAACCTATTGGTTGAGCTTCATTGTCCGACTCGTAAGGCTACGTTGGTTTATTGTGATAATGTGAGTGCGATCTACTTGTCCGGTAATGCGGTACAGCATCAGCGTACTAAGCATATTGAGATGGATATTCATTGTGTACGTGAAAAGGTCGCTAAGGGTGAAGTTCGTGTGTTGCATGTCCCCTCTCGCTATCAGATTGCCGATATATTTACTAAGGGTCTTCCCTTGGTTTTATTTGAGGATTTTAGGGACAGTCTCAGCGTTCGCCCTCCTCCCGTTTCGACTGCGGGGGTGTGTTAGATAATATTAAAATATCTCTTATTTTCATATAATATCTTGTATAGTTATGTAAATAACTTAGTTGTAATCTTCTCCTAGTTTATAGCCTAGTCAATATCTTGTGTATCTAGTGTATCTTTAGCTAGTATAAATAATTAGGTTGTAACACTTATAGTTTTAGAACTCTTTGAGATCAATAATAACATCTTTATGATTAATATTGTTATATATTCATTTTAAATTGTGTTGAAAGGGAACCATAAAGAACTTCTTATGATCTTATCTCTTGGAAGGACGAGTGCCACGACGATCCTACTTATATATTAAACTTTATCTGCAAGACGCAAAAGCTCTTTATCTCTATACTATAAGGAAGGAGGGGATGGACACCAAAAATAAGAAAAGAAAAAAACAAGTAAAATAAACAAAAGAATTTAAATCTCCTATAATCAATTTTGGAATTTAGTTTTATTTTCAATCTTAGCCATCAGATTTTTAGCAAAAAATATTTAAACTTCAAACTAAAATATCTAAAAATTTACAAAGTTAAAACAATTAAAAAAAATCAAGGGTTAGACACCCACTTTGCTATAAATTTTTTATTTTTAAATGCATGAGTATAGATTGTTCATGAGTCATGAGTGGCCTAGGGTTTTGATCAGATTGATCATGAAACATAATAGAGTATTTTAGGATGAGTGAAAAAGTGGTTGTGAAAGATTGATGATATATTTTTTTTTAGTGATGATGTTCTAAATGACATCTTCCTTTAATTTTTGATAAGATTTTTTGTCTTTTTTGGCGTTTTGTTTTTAAATCACTATTGCTAATATATTCTCTAATATTTATAACTCTTCTTTTAATATTTATATTATTTCACTATTTAAACTGTTTTGAGATTTCATTTAAATTACACCCTCTAAAAATAAAATAACTAAAACTTAACGATTATTATTAAAAGTATGAAAAAAGATGTATACACTTTACTGAAGAAATTACAATGTACTTTCTCACAAATTCTTACATATTACTTTTTCGCACGAAACACGCCTCCCTTACCTATAAGGTAGCTCTTTATAATAATACTATATGGGGGTAAACAAGGTCAATCCTTACAACTATCAACCTAACATCACGAATCATCTTTCTCTAACTCCATTAGTGACGAGTCGTGCTATTATTCTCCTTTGTGCCTAGGTCTACCTATTTGGCTTTCTTAATTCCTCTAAATTCAACATCTCTTATCTCTAAAAAAATCAAAGTCATTTTTAGTTAACCAATTAAGTAGTCATTTCAACTACCCTAAATCTTCGATCGGTCATCTTTTTCAATTATTACCTAAATTAACATTTGTTGGAGTTATTGTAGTCTCACATAGGTGGTTGATGGACATTTGCCTCTTCTTATAACTCCTTTTGTTTTTTGCTTGAAAAGAATACAAAGGTATAGTCTCACATAGGTTGTTTGAAGAGCTTTTAGTACTTTCATCTATTCTTCTGTGCTTATGATTTATGTTTGGAGATTAGAGATTATACTCTAGCAACCACAATCCATTCTCGCAGGGTCGAGTATGTGTTATTTTTGCAACTTGATCCTATATCAAATTAGAGGTTGTGATGGGCAATTCTCAAATGCTCGCTATAAAATCATGAGTAATTCAAGTAAAACAAAACCAATCTAGATATAATGTATGACCAACAATTAAATGATATCTTGTCACAACCTCAAAACATTCCAAAAAAGGGAAAATTGAGTGGGAAAATTTAAAAATTGTATAATGGTCTATCTCAAAGAGATAAGAATGCGGAAGGAAACGGACCTTGTCAAAATCCTCAATCTCCTCGACAACAATTACCTAGACAAAGGTACAAATGGTTTGATCAATGCATGTTGATGCATGGTTTCTCCTAGAGAGATTATTATAATTGTATATTACTTGAAAGAGTTATGTGATGGCTCTTTGATTATCATTGGCTACATATTGATGATATGTTTGTTGTGGGAAAATACATGATTGAGGTCAATACTCTCTAAAAAATGTGGAAGGGGAGTTTGAAATGAAGGAACAAGGGACGGTGAAGAAGATTTTCGGTATGGAAATCATACAAGATTGTAAATGTTAGAGTTTGTACTTGTCCCAGGAATTTTACATGTTGAGAAGGTAGCTGAGTGGCTTCATATGTTGGATGCCAATCCTAATTCCATCTATTTGATATCTCATTTCAAATTATCATCCTTGGACTCTCCTAATTTTAAGGAGGATAACTAATTCATGCATCCATTCCTTATGACAATGTTGTTGAGACTTGAGAGCATAATGTATATAGTGATTTGTACTTGGTCGAACATTGTTCAAGTTGTACGCGTTGTAAGTAGATATATGGTAAAGCCCCAGAACGGACATTGGAAAGCCCTTCTCTGATTGTTGTTGGGTGCTTCTAGCACTTTTATTTAGTATGGGCAGAATGATTATGACTTCATTGGTTATGTAGACTTCGACTATGGTGGTGAACTCGATGAGTAGAATTCTACCTTAGCGTATGTGTTTTTCCTCAGAGGGTCAGGCTTTAGTTGGAGGTTGACTTTGTAAGAAATGATTGCCTTGTCTACAAAGGAAGTCAGATACATGTCATTGACAGAGGGAAGACCTATGGCTTAGCGATTTTTTTGGTGAAGTATTAAGTGTGTGTTCCGAAGGGGTATGTATAATGATAGACAAAAATGATATCCATTTGGTAAAATCACAATTCGTTTTATAGACGGACAAAAAAAATTGCGGTGAAGTATCACTATATTTGAGATACGGTTTCTAGTGGCGAGGTGGTCTTGGAGAAGTTGTAGACTTCAGAGAATTCGGGGGACTTGTTGACAAAGGTGTTATTGGTTACAAAGTTTGAGCAATCTTGGTGGGTTGTTATTAGCTATGTTGTTTGACACCCTTGGGAAAGGGTGATTACACCTCGTTGAGGCAGTTAAAACTTAAATCTTATGGAAGATGGTGGTGAAATACGATGTTAATATGTGGTTATTACTTGATTTGATTGTTCTTCTCGTCAACGTGTAGAATTGTTGGAAAATGACTCAAAGATTGGGGAAGGGGCAAACTGCACATTGTACATCGGCGGGTAAGGAGCAACTGTGGGGTTAATGGTGGGAAGAAGGTAGCAATTCTCTTGTCTATGGTACCCAAACGGGTTAAAAGTTGCTTATTTTGATGTTATTGGGGAGGATAAGTTCTAATATTTGTCTAGTGAACTTTAATCTGGTGATTCATTCTTCGGTACTCTTTATTTTCTTATGATTGCATTGATCCTAGGCTGACACCTGCTCTAATTACTAGAATCTAGACCTAAATTCTAATAGTTGTCTGAATTCCCTTGATTGGTATAAGCAAGATGGATCGAGTGAATGCTCTAGACTTTCATTGTTTGATTTTCTCCAATTTAATATGATGTTCTTCGTATAATCATTAGTTTAATTTCGATCCTAGTTTCGTTTGAAGATGTCATTTATAACTGTGGAAACCCTTCTCCTGGTGGATTCGACTGTACTTGAAAAGTCTCTACTAACAACAGATCAGAGACCGAGAAAAACTAATTAGACATATATGGCTTTCAAAACAAAAAAAAATTGACAAAACTGAATACCGTTATAATACTGAACACCCCCTTAGCGGTGTGTTCATCAATCGTGTCTTTTTCCTATTTTATGATTTAGAAATACATAGTATAAGTTATATAAAACGAGAAATTAACCGCATTGTTACTAATCATGTTTATTATGGGAATGGTTACTAAAAAATTATAAACAACTTTGTTTGGTTCTTTGATTTTTTTTTAAACACTCAAAACCATAATATCTAATTGGCTCTAGAAAAACTAATTGTTAACGCCACAAACAAAAAAATATATGTGAAACCAAGTTGCAAGGTGCAAAGCCCTTACCATATTCAACAACCGTGGCAAACGAGTGTATTTGAAAGTAATCCCCAGTTCTTTTGTGGGGTAAATTCGTTTGCTCCATACAGTCACATTGAAGTTTTCTCTATTGCTGTTTGAGAAATCAAGTGCTATTATCCAAGGAAAAAATTACATTATTATCAATAATATTAAAAAGCCTATTCAAATAAGTCTAACAAATAAGCTCGTCATTAGAGAATACTCCCTCCGTTTCTTTTTGTTTGTCCCATTTACTGTAGCTCCAAATGCCAAGGACAGTGATGTCATAGGCATGTAGGTGGGGACAACAATTAAAAAGTTCACTTATTTTATAGTAAATTGGTGATTAAAGTAGGTGAGAGAAGATTATGAGGTACATGTGGGGACCAAAAAGTGATAAAGTAGGGGTAAATGAGTAATATAATCTTTCCATATAAGGAAAGATAAAAAAAAGTAGGACAAACAAAAAGAAACGGACAAAAACGGAAAGTAGGACAAACAAAAAGAAACGGAGGGAGTATATTTTAGTCACATGCTCACGTTTTCTTATAGGGTATGTTATGTTCTCTGTTTTCCATGGCATATAATTCGAGTCAGTTCACCGGGGAGTTAGAGGAGATGTAAAGTCTCTTTTGCTTAATTGTAGAGGAGGGGCAAGGATTGATAGTAGATGATATTGAGAAACCCGATGATAATTAGGGTGGTGTGTTCTAATTTCGTTTACCGGGTAAACTTCAGATGATTTTATGGTACTTGTTTGAAAAAACGACCATCATAAGCCTTTAATTAGATTTTGTCCATTAACATGATAGGACATTACATTTCTTAATTGGTAACATGTTTTTACGTCCTTAAACAGAGAAGGAGATTAGTCCGATTACCATTATTTATTTTTGTAACATGTTTATTGATCGTAATGTCCTATTCTGTTAAAGGATATAACCATATAAATAAATATATATAAAAGACTTTTGGATCGTCTTATTTTAAAAATACAACCAGAAACCTTTCGTTTAGTTTCCAGCATATGAATGGTATGTTGGCTGATGCTTGGACGCTAATAAAGGGTTAAAAGATCAAGTGGATAAACATGATAGGGCGAACCTTGTAGAGGAAAGGTTGGGCAGAGCTTTTGCTACCCCGAATAGGTTCAGCCTATTTATATGGGCTTTGGTCTGTGATATGGTGGTGTCAAAGTCTCATCATTTTTTCGTTTGTTTTATAGCTTTAGTGGGATCAAAGTGCATGGTAGGAGACCAAAGAAGAGGTTTTGGTGGGAGGAGATTTGGTTGAGGGAGGAGTACTGTGCGGTGGTGGTCTACGATGGGTGGAAATGGCAGACTTTATATGGGGTAAAGTGGCGTATCATAAGTGTACAGCGGGTTCACTAATAAGGTGGAGTGAGGGAAGATTCAAAAAAATCCAAGTCTAAAATCAATGAGCAGTGTAAGCATGAGGAGTTGGGGAGTCGTCCTCGAGCTAGTTTTGAAATGGTTGTGTATTGAGAGCAATGCCTGTTGGGTCTTGGGTGGAGTTCGTAAAAGGAAACGACCACAAGTTGTGAAGAGCTTCGTGAGGTGTGAAGTTGCTTCTGCCAAGAAGGGAAGATGGAGCATCCTGGTCGTGGGCTGCTACGCACCTGGTCGTTGGTCGCAATGGCCTCACTGACTCGTGTCCTGTTAGTTTGACGGCTCGTTTTGCTTATACTCCCCATTTTTCCCAAGTTTATGGTGAGAGCTTTTTTGCACATTAATCCTAATTACAAAAACTACGTAAGTTGATTAGAGTTTGAGAGCAATTATTAAGGGTTGTTTACGTCATATATTGAGTGCTAGATTCACAATTGTAATCCTAGGGAAAATAGGGTTTGTGAGTTTATGTGTAGCATTGCAATGATATGCCATTGATGCAAGTGCTTTTTCTTTATCATCCTCCATTTAAAAACGAAGTTTGTAGAGGTGGGTTTTCCGCCCGGAGGTCAGGTTTCCACCGGTAATCCTTGTCTTTCTTGTTGTTCCCTTGTTTATAGTTGGTTTCTTGGTTTGTTGCTTGTTGCCTCTTTGTAAGTCATTGTTTGTTGTTGTTGGTCAATCACTAGAGGTTGTCTACCACCCTTCATTGTCTCCTAACAATGCCATATTGTAAATATGCTCCTCCAACAAGAAGGGACCATTATCCCCATATCTTTTTATTCCGAGGGTTTGACGAGTCTATTTCAGCGAGGGAAAAGATAGAGACAATTTAATGGTGTATGTAAAAATTGCAAGAGGAGCCCCCAATGTGACAAGTATGTTATTTCTAGATGATAGCATAATGTTTTGTAATGCTACGATGAACAATAAGGCCTGGAAGCTTACGGAAGTCTTAGAAACCTATGCTCATGCTTCCGTCCATCTTATTACCTTAGTCAAATTTTCGATCTTGTTCAGCCACATTGTCAAGGAGTTGGTTAAAAATATGATAAAAAACAGAGGTTGATCAAAAAGAAGGGAATAGCAAATATTTAGGTCCTTCAACTGGATTTGGAAGAGGATTAAAAAAAGGGGGTGTTCCCATATATGAGATCGAGGCTATGGAAGAAAATACAAGGGTCGATAGCGAAAGTTTTGTCTAGAGGAGTGAAGGAAATTATATAGAAGGCGATAATTCAATTTATGAAAACCCAATCAAGAATTGTCTTCATGCTTCTTTTTGGTTTATATGATGAGATTTAAAAGATAATGAATGGGCAAAGGTGGGGACGGTCGAAGAAAAAAGGAATGTAATGGATACGGTGGGAGAATATGTGTACGCCAAAAGAGTAAGGCAAAATGGGTTTTGGACTTCTCCGTGAATTCAATGTAGCGATGTTGGAGAAACAAGGGTGGCGTTTTTTGACAAATCCTAGCTCTTTCGGGGGCAAGATCATTTAGAGCAAAACACTAATCCTTGGGTCTTTTTTGGGATGAAAAAGAGGGGTGTTCGGCTAGTAATTTGCAAAGAGGTATATTGAGAGATCTCCAAGTCGATGAAGGGTGTGTCGGTGGTGAATTGGCAATGGGCATAATGTTGGAGTTCGAAGGCTTCTCGGTTGACAAGGAGAAACATGTCTCGAGTTCAATCGCCTTTTGTGGAGGAATTCCGCGACCTAAGGGTACGGTTGCTAATTTTGGAAGTGAGGTATAGAGTTTGGGGCAACAAGTTGCTTGGACAATATTTCACGCAAGAAGAAGAGAGTTGATCTTGACTATTCCGATAAGGTGGTACGTGGTGCAGAGTGGTTATTGGGTGGTCGTTGGTTTAAGAAAAGAGGGATGAAGTATGGTATGTTCTTTGCTTGTATGATGAACGTAAAGCCGCTTTGCTGGTTGGAGGGGATTAGCAATTTTGGGTAAGGAGAAATGACCATTTTTGGAATTACGAGAGGATAGAAGATCAACTATTTTTGGGCAAGTATAGACTTATTTACAAGAGTGGGTTGCAATCAATGAGGTCAAGGAGTACACATTTAGTAGCGACGATTGTGAGATCGAGATGTAATAAAAAATTTGATCCATAGACCATGTGATTATTAGATACATGCTCTCTGGTGGTAGAGAACTGTTATATAATAGGGGAGCTCTAATTTCTACTTAGTTAGGTGTAGTGATTCCGACCGAGGTTTGCTATTATGGGTTCCAAAGCAAGTTGTTGGTTGTGTATGGTGTTGGCTAGAGTAGGTTGGTTGGTTCAATAAAAGACCTAGTAATTTAGTTTTAAGTGTCATTTTTAGGTATAAAAATTTAGAAGTTGGGGTTTCATGACTAATAAGCAACATATATTTCATATTTTATTGGCCAACTAGAAAGACAATTAAAGCATTTTTATTCATGTCAGAGACTCAAGTGCCACCCCTACATCAATATAGGTCCCACACTAGGTTGGTTAGTCGTTAAAAAGCAGTTTATGGTATGATAGACAGGCGCGAGTGTACGACCCTATACAGTGGTGTTTAATGTGTTTTAGCTTCTCTTGAACATCCCCCTAATTAAAATATATTTGCGAAGTACAAATGGTAAAATGGTAATCAAAGGGACATTCCCGGATACAACCGTGAGGTAGCTCACCGTCTATTTTGCACGATTGGACATGGTTCAGACCATATTGACCCGACTTGAGCTGGACAATTGGATCTCCCACTTATAAATCTTTATTGTGTTTCGAGTTCCCGAAACAGTCGGCGCCGTTTGAGGGCATCTAACATAATAGCTATAGGACTATCATGGAACGAGGAGGACCGCAACGTGTACCATCCCTAACTACAAAACTAAACCAACCCCCCTAACATGGCGTTGGTCGTAGTGAAAGACGAGGATTGTAACCTACAGCCAGAAAACAATCACTTTGTGCAGCCAGTGACCTATACTGACTTGCAATAACTTCAGCACAAGATGAACACTCACATCACCACAGTGATGATGTAGTGGATGAACGGGTTGAAGGACAACCTACCTCGTCCTTGTTAGCGGGAAGGGGATCGCTTGGAGTTGAGTCTAGGCAATCACATGCTCTCTCGAAGCGAGATTTCACCAAGCACGGTTCGGGTCCTTTAACGGTCGCACGGACATCTTTTGAGGGGAAATCGGTGATACCACCCCAAAAAGGAGATGCCCGAGAATAATAATGGAGGTCAAGATGGTAGACAAGAACTTCAATGCTAGAAAGATATCGAGCAAAAGAAAGGGAAATCTCGGATGAAAGAATCTAAGTTTATGGAGGCGTCTCTGTTTTCCAACATGACATTGAGATAGCCTAACCAGCTGCGTTGGAATGCCATGCTTCCCTAGCCGGGGTAGAGGAAGAATTGTTGATTTCCGCTTCGTAGACGGATCAATGGCGTCTCATGCGACACCTTTTAGCCCTGACATCATGGAAACCCCTAACCCCTGAAAGATTAAGATCCATATGATGCATCCCTAGTCCGGTTTCTTAGATCCCGCTGATCACATGGCTGCCTACAATAGAGGTGTGCAAAACCAAGTAATGGAATATTATAACTTAATCCGATCATCAGACTGATTATCTGGCTACCTACAAGGCCCATATGAGTGTGCAAACATACTGCGAAATCACATAGTGCAAATACTTCACTACCACCCTTAAGGGCCTCACACTAAGCTGGTTCACCAGACTTCAGTCGGGAATCATCACAAGTTTTGCCGTCTTAAAAGCTTCCTTCTCTCAACACTTCACCTTTGTAAATCGTTACAGGAAGACTAACCTTCATCTCATGTTGGTCGTCCAGCAAAGGCGTCTAGGCAGTTACATCAAAATATTTAATGAGGCATCTTTGAAAGTTCCGGGCTTGCCGCTATTGGTTTCATGAGCGGATTCCACACAGGCAAATTTAAACGAGAGTTTGCGATGAAAGATATAGCAACGCTAGCTGATTCCACGAGGCAAGCCTCTGCAAGTCCGAATAAGAAGTTGGAAGGTGATCTGATGACTTAGCCAAACAATATCTAGCCGAGCACATCAAGCAACGGGATACCATCATTGAGAATTAGAAAGTCGGGGAAGAATTTTCCACCTAATGCAACATTAAGGGCTTTAATCCCGCTAAGCTCTCATCCCTCACCAACAATAGGTAGATATTGGATGAGGTGGCTCCTACTCTTGATCGGGTCTTAGTGTACAACAAGTTCTAAGAGGCTGCACAGGCCGAGGCGGCTCACATTCCCAAGGAGATGATGAAGGAACATGAAAATGAAACCGCTCAAGCTTTCGCTCATGTTGCCCCTGCCCTCGAGGGAGCTGCTAAGCCTAAAGTTATTGAGTCAGGTAGAACGACAAAGGGAGCTGAGGGAGAGGCTCGAGCCATCGCTGAAGATGCTGATTTGAGCGGTTCTTCTTCTTCAACTTCCAAGGTTGGGAATGTTGAGGACGAGGCTGCTGAGGTCAAAGAGGAGCTGGATATTGAAGCCTAGGACTTTGTACTTATTCCCTTTTTTAGCAAGTTCTTTTCTACTTAAGTTCTATTTTTGACCTGTTTGTTAAATTTTCTGATCATTGCTCCCTTGTAATCCAAACTTCATTCAATGAATTTTAACTTTTTGAAGTCCATTCGGTCTTCTTATTTTGCTCGAAGTACCACTTTCTTTTGCTTGAGTCACCTTTGTTTATGTTTATGTAGGCCGGTTAGGCCACATATATAAGAATGCAATTCAACAAAAATAATACTTTTTAAAAAATTTCTAGAAAAAACATTGCCAAAAAGTGGCTAAGCACTGCAATAAGAATCTCACAGAAAACTGGTCATATTGGGGCCGTCGCGTTTTATTTCTTTAATTCGAGTTACTTCATAATTACATGTCTTATAATCCCTCGGATTGGCTAGGTCGAGGTACTATTTGCCCCTGATTCTGCTTGTAATGAGTTTTATACATAGGACTTTCTAAGGTTGTCTACATTCCACAGTTGAGCCAGAGGGTTCCCGTCCATGTTGATAAGTGTCCAGGGTCCAACGACTTTAGTTACTTTATACGAATTTGTCGAGTTTAGAACACCTTCCTATTGCTTCGATCTTCCTTAGGACTATGTCTCCAACTGCAAATGGCCTTTTCCTAACTCTCCTACTGAACAATCACGTCATTCGTTGTTTCTAGGTGATAAATCATATTAGAATAGACAAACTCGCTCGAACAAAACAGGCAAATACAGCAAAAGGCCAACCCTGACTAGTCGGCTCGGCTTGTTCCTCTAGTACTCGGCCTAGCTTATTCCTCTAGTACTCGGCCTAGTTTATTCCTCTTATAAGAGGTGCCTCGACCAAATTTATCATACAACCCCCGTCTTCTTGGAAAACATCTGACAACAACATTTCGGTCCACATCCAAGTTCCGACGGGTCCAAAATTGCAACATAGAACGTGGGGATAATGTTATGTCCTATCCAGTTTTCGCCCACACCTTCTATGTAATTACCAAAATGCCCTCAAATATATGAAATGACCATTATGCCCTTGGTTAACCCAAGGGCAGGAGAGTGGACACTTGTGTAGCCCACTAACAGACAGATTCCATAACATCATCATCCCCTGGATGCCATCACATTTGGTACTACCTATAAATACTACTTTGACCTAATCTGTCAGGTACGTTCATTCACATGCAATCCTAGACGCTTAGAACAGTACTGTTGTACTTGCTTTTGGGGATTTTACTGGAATCAGCCCCGACTTAAGCATCGGATAGACATTCGTGGGATACAACCCCAGTGTAGCTAACCGTTTATTTTACAAGATTGGATGTAGTTCGGACCATATTAACCCCACTCAAGTTGGATAGTCGAATCTCCGAAAAATTAATCTCTACTGTATTTCTAATATCCTATACAGCCCTTACTTAAATGGTTATATTTTTAACCGACTTAAGTTATCTAATATGGATTATTATAGGAAGATTATTATTTCATTGTTAATATTTGATATTACCTGCACCGAAGTGGTTGCCACCTTTGTTTTGTTTGTTTCCTCCATTGCCCTTGTATATTTCCTTGTTGATCTCAGACGAACTGTTCCGCCACAAGTGTAATTCTTCCAGGCACGTTAATTCTGAAGCATGACCAGCAAAATGTGCAATTAACCAAGTATACACGAATAAGTCTTATCACAACGAGTAACTATTGTGATAGTCTGTATATATACATGCTTATAATATAACATGATTTTATGTTTGGGTCTGAATCGCACCCATAAAATGAGGAAAGATTCCAATTTACAAGATCAAATGAGGTTCCATCTTAAAACCACATGATAATAAGGGGAGTAGCCTTTTCGTCTTATCAGGTGAACATCTATCTCCAAATATCAATGTGGGACTCTCACATGTGAAGTTCCATAGGTAAAATCCGTGACACTTCCCCCCACATGTAAGGTCCCTTTTTCTAATTGGCCCATATTAACGGACCAAGATCCTAGTAGTAGGTCTGCCTCTAATACCATGTAAAGTATGGTTCGGAATCGCACCCATAAGGAGAAGAAAGAGAGTTCAATTCACACGACCAAAGGAGGATTATCCTAACAAATATATACAACCCTTAGAAGTTGTGAATTTATGCCAAAATAATGCATGACTCAGTGTTACTTAAATTTCCTTTTTTAGACTCTTATATATAGCTTTAAAGAATGTAACGTGTAATGTATTTACTTATAAGTTTGAGGAAAAACAAATTTTAAACCATGAACTTTAATTTTACATCCTTACAACTTTAATAGTAATTCCACAAGTCTATCATATGCTTATTGAGAGACCAACTAACATGGATCTTTGCATATAGGATTATTTAAAGGTACAGATTATTTGTGCAAAATTATAGCGCAATTTATAAGATACACCCGACTGTATGCAAAGGTACACCGGAGAAATACCTTATTTACTTTTCGCGTGCACAAGTATCACATCTAGCTCACTGGTCATGAAGTCGTGCGCGTTCATGTGTGTTGCTTAGTGGTCAGGGGTTTAAATTAATCCTTTCTTCAACCAATTCTGCCCCTTTTCACAAGTTTATTTTTGTCAATAAATTTATAATTTACTCAAATGAGTATGCTTATTTTCCAACTATTTCATCTCTTAGCTTTCCATTTCCATTTATTTTTTGATACTCCTATCTTAAAAATCATGTACGCTATTTGCATCAAAAAAAATAATGTGTGTTAAATACAAATGAAAAATAACTCATCAAAATTAGTACACAGAGTTATCGTAATGAGTACGTTTAATCAATGAGTACATAAAACTCAAATGACTATGTTTATTTTCCAAGTGTTCCATCTCTCAGATTTTTCTTTTTATTTATATTACTCCTATCTTAAAAATTATGTATATGTTAAATATAAATGAAGAATATTTCATCAAAATGAGTACATGTAAATCTCCTAATAAGTAAGTTAAATCAATGAGTATATAAAACTCCAATGAGTATGTTTATTTTACAAATCAAAAAATATTATAAATGAATAATTAAATAAAACTCCACCCCAACTCATACTCATTTGGCTTCATACTCATTTAGGTAACTCATACTCATTTGGAAAACTCATACTCATTTGGCTACCTCATACTCATTTGGCTACCTCATACTCATTTGACTCTGTTTTTTTTAGCTAACGCATACTCATTTGGCCAAGATATTTTAGTGTACATAGAGGTATATACACCAAAGTGTACCTTTTACTGCCTAAAATTAGAGAAGATGAACTTACAGTAACTTCTTGTAAGTAAAGAAGGTATCCTTTTAATAGTATTTAGTAAAGACTAAAGAGTCACCTTAATGTCATAGTTTTTTTTGCATTGGCTTATAAATTTATGGAAAAATTATGAATAACCACCTGCAAGATACACTAATTTCAAAATAACCACCCCAAATTCATTTGCGTTTAAATAACCACCTCAAATTATCTTCACGTTTTGAAATACCCACCTTTTAACGGAAAAACGTAACACCGTTAATTGTGAGGTCTCTTGGCACGCTTTTATTTCTATTTCTCGCCCTTTTTTCTTGATTTTAAACTTTATATATAACCCTAATATTTTGGGAACCTAATATAAACAAATTTGGCAAAGATTTAATTCAATTCTACAGTTAAGCCTTTTGAAGCACAAAATTCAGGTATATTGAAAGCAATTGCTAGGGTTTAAATGTTTATGTGTGGGAAAAATTGGGGTTTTTTCTTTAACTCATATTGATTCTAAAAATTCCACCTTTTTAAGTTTGTTAGGAATTTGCTATGGCTAGAAATGGTGAAAGGGAATCAATTACTAGGCATTGTACTCTTTCGGTTGTAAGGAGGTGGCGAGTTGTCGGGTTTTCTAGCGAGTCAGGGCTGCGTAGGCAGCCACCGTGGCCATGCAGTGCAGCAACAAGCAGCAATAAGGAAGGGGAGAACAAAGGATAGAGGAGTAGCGAGAGAGGAGAGAGAGGGGAAGGTGGTATGGTGGTTGAAGGGTGGCGCATTAGCGCCGAAAACAGCCAAAAGGCAGGCGTCTGGGCACTGGTGGTGGTGGTTGGACGTGGCTCTAATGAAGTTTGAAAAAAAGAAAAAAAAAAGTGAAGCTCTCTTGGTGTTGATGGAGGAAAGTAGAGAAGAGAAAGGATCAGAAGAGGAGATGGGTAGATTTGTTTGAACATCAACATCTATTTATAAGTTTGAAGAGAATGAGTAACTGAGGAGGTGATGGATTGAGATAAGAAAGAGTAATTGAAGTTTGAAGAAGAAAGAGGAGAGAGGAAAGAGAGAATGGGAAGAAAGGTTTGAAATGCGTGGTTTGTTGGAGGGAGATTAGGTCAGTAAAAAAAAAGGCCTCACATGTAACAGAGTTATTTTGATTTGTTAAGAGGTGGGTATTTAAAAACGTGAAGCTAAGTAGAGGTGGTTATTTGAATGCAAATGAAATTGGCGGGGTTATTTTGAAATAAGTGTATCTGACAGATGGTTATTTGCAATTTTCCTAAATTTATGCATCCACAGTCACGGACCCAGGATGTTGCGCAAGGCATAGCGTACTTTAGCAATAGTATCTGTATTTAAATAAACTCATAATAGACTATAAAATCTGGAAATTATAAAAATTAATATACTTCCTAAAAGTACTCAAATAAAAAGAAATATATTGCTTGTTCATGTCAAGTTGGTATTTGTAAAAGCACGAAAGTGGTGAATTCACCCCTTGCATTTAGGGTTATGCTAAATGCCGCCTTGTATTTTCTTATTGTATTTAATACGCTAATTACCAATTTACCCCCATATCACTCTTCCATACTACTTCTCCTACCACCACACTCACTCTTGACCACCACCCCAACCGCTGCCACCACCGTCGCCGCCACCACCACCACCACTACCCCACCGCCACCACCCTCAACCGCCACTACAACCACACTGTCGCCCCACCGTTACCACCACCACACTACCGTCCCACCGCCACTACCACCATACCGCCGCCCACCACCACACTGCCGCCGCCCCACCACCACCACCACAACACCGCCACCACCAACCGTCAAAAGTGGGTGTGGTGGTATGAGAAGTACAGTGAGAAGAGTATGTGTAAGGTTAGGGGGTTTATAGGAAATTCGTATGTATTTAGGGCGTTACATAGAGTATTTAGGGCGTTATTTAGTCGTCCACTAAATTTAAGCAAACGTGAAATTAAGCCCCACAACTTTTTATTATAGTGTTTTGCCCCCTTAACTTCATTCAAAGGTGAAATTAAACACTAACCTTCTAATATTTCCAATACAAAGTAAAATAAAATAAAATTATACGGCCAAATACTATCATATACGTATTTTTGTTATACTTTCTACGCTTATACACATCGTTATTCTCTCACGGGTGCTACTAATCATAGCCCGTATTTACCACTTCACAGCCTGTATTTTATAGGAGATTGTCCAAATTAATCTTATGAAACATAAATTGTGTCGGGTTTTTTGTTTCTCAAAGAATTCTTTTTTTTGAAAAAATTTGAATTTTCACGGAATCAGATGGAATTTCCGATTATTTTAAAGGAGATCGTCCAAATTACCCTTACTAAACATAAATTGTGTCGGGTTTTTTGTTTCTCAAAGAATTCTTTTTTTTTTTGAAAAAAATTGAATTTTCACGAAACCGGATGGAGTTTCCGGTTATTTTAAAAAAAATAAAAAAAATTAAAATGAATTTTCACAAAACCGGATGGAGTTTCCGATTCCGTGAAAATTCATTTTTTTAAAAAAAATTCATAATAATTTTTTAAAAGATTTTTTACGGAATCGGATAGAGTTTCCGGTACACGAAAAACTGATAATTTCACGATACCGAATGGTGTTTTCACAAGATTTTTTAAGAGAGAAGTTTGGTGAAACATTAGGTAGCGATCTGTTGAATCTTTGTATCATTATCGTGTTGGGAAGTTCATCCCAAGTCCCACATGGAAAGAATATAAAGGGAAGGAGCCCTTTATATAATTGGAGCTCGATACATTAGAATGAGGCTTTTTGAGAAG
This sequence comes from Patellifolia procumbens, assembly GCA_947645195.1. Lineage (NCBI taxonomy): Eukaryota > Viridiplantae > Streptophyta > Magnoliopsida > Caryophyllales > Amaranthaceae > Patellifolia > Patellifolia procumbens. Next base: position 22,990 of record CANSGD010001467.1, read on the forward strand.
GTGCCCAAAAACAAATCCGTGCGAGCTAGGCCCAAAGCGGACAATATCGTGCGTCGGCGGCCCAACACATCGCACGTAGTACGCTCCCAAGTACAAATTTGGAAATTCCCCGCCTGTTTATTAAACGTTTATCTTCTTGTATTCTTTTATTGATATTATTGTGATTTTGTCCCATACTCCTATAATTTTTAATATTAACATTGATGATCCAAATGAAATAATGGAAACAACAAAAAAGCATGTAAACAACAGCAAGAAAAGGTTTTAATTACCTTTTTCTGTGATGTAAGGGATTGAAGAATTGGCCTTGCACTTTTTCTGTAAATAATAGAGGGGTGAAGCCGATTCGGGATTGAAGGCATAATCCATCTCATAACTTGCTTTATTGTCATTTATTTCAACTTCTGTCGCCTATCACAGTTTTGGAGATATATTTCAGCAATTAGATAACGTACAATTGCTCCAAGAGCTAACAATGAAATAACGAAACTAAAACAAATATTCATGTTTACCACGACTAAACGATCCATGTCAGAAGGGTTTTTAGCAGACACTGGTGGAATCATTTTCTCTGCCAAATCTGTCATTAACATTTAATTACAAACAACCAAGTAATTAATTCAGTCATGTTTTCTTGGGATTATTTTCAACAAAGATAAGTTAAAAAACTAATCACTAGTATAAAAAGTTGTATTTCTTTCTTATACTATATAGTAGTAGTAGTTCTATAAAATTTAATTGTGCAAACTTTAGTGTACATACTCAATCAAATAGCTATCTAGAAAATCGAAGGTATAATATTGGAAGCCATGTAAATCAAAGTAAGAAAGAACAAGGAAAGGACTACTACTACTTTTTAGTTTAAACAAGATCTCACTTAATAGTTAATATAGTATTTTGCCTTTTTTTTTACTTTAAACATTTTGCCTATCACGCTAGCCAACTCATAATTCATAACTTGGGGGTAGATCTACTATAAGTGCACTAGATTCAACTAAAATTAATATCATAAGATCGATAGATGGTAGCTCCGTTGTTTTTCTGCACATGCTTATCCCCTATCTACAAAATTAGCGGGGTTTTGTATCCAATATACTCACTCGTCCCTAAATATTTGCAACAGTTCAATGGAACACTTGTCAATGGAAATCTTTGACTAATAATATATTTAATAATCTATCTGTCATAAATAACGATTTTTGAGATCTAGATGAAAAAAAATTCTCCATCTTGCATGATGAAATTTGATTTATCATAAAAAAAATTGTAAAAGAATTGGATATGTAAATAGTGAAAAAGTCTAATTATTGTTATTATTTTGGGATGGAGGGACTAACACCTTTTCAATTCTTATATTCCTTTTTGTTTAGCCTCTTAACTCTACTTCTCTTTAATTTGCACCGCATTGACACACTATTTCCCCGCAAAAAATATTATGAAGCCAAACATATTTCTCTTCTCCGCTATCTGACCATAGAACTTGATCATCTGCCAAATACAAGCGCCCACCACTGTTCACTCTGCTAGCTCTCTACCCGTGTTGGGCGGCGTCCAATCTCATTTCACCAACACAGGCAGGAAGCAACCCAGGCCAGTGATTGAGATAAACCAATAAGGCATACTTGATACTCTATCCTAACATATTTGTACATACAAATAACATAAAATTAAATTTTAGTTTGTGTATTGATAAAAATATATAAACTCGGTATCTTGATTCCACACGGTAAGACAAATCTGACATCTTATTTGACATTTATATATTTAAAAGAGGAAATTTTGTGAAAATACACCTTATAAGTTACAAATTTTGTGAAAAAACACCTTTTAAAATATTTTTTTTTGTGAGAAAGCACCTTATATGTAACTACCTCTGTTCCAAGTTTATTGCAACATAGGGGATTCATACATTTATTAAGAAAAACAAAAAAGTGGGTCATCTTTCCCACTTGCAACATGTGATTAATAAGTAATGACGAGAGAGAAAGGTTGCACATGTGATCTTTTTGGTGATTAAAATAGAAAGGTTGCAATTAATATGAAATTGCCGAATAAGGTAAAGGTTGCAATACACTTAGAACGGAGGAAGTATTATCTATCAAATTAAACACCTTATTATCATTCTTAGGCCAAAAAGTGAATATTTGCGTACATTTTTTGTCCCTTTTTGTGTGTGCAAGTCACCATATCAACCTAAATTTTCATACAAATAAAAGAGTCATTGACCCAAAAGTTTACCTTTTTTTACCAAAATATGACAACAAGGTGTGTGATTTGATAAATAATATCTTATAAGGTGTTTTCACACAAAAAGAATTATAAAAGGTGTTTTTTCACAAAATTTGCAATTTATAAGGTATTTTTTGACAAAAATTCCTTTAAAAGATGGTTAAGTGAATGAATTCTAACTAACAATTAAAAAGCTATAAGGGAGTAAACTAATAAAAGACGAAAGGAGTAACACATAAGTAAAGCTACTATTAGTTAAAGGTGTAATATTGGAAGCCATAAAAATCAAATTAAGAAAGAACACGGAAAGGTTAGAGGGGGTAAACATTAAAAGATCGATAAAGAACGTACTCATGGCAAAGGATCGATTAGCACCGGTGAAGAGAAAAGAGACCGGGCATGTACCAGAATTTCGACAAGAAGGAGATGGCAAGTCGGTAAAAGGCATGTATTTGTAGCGAACAGCCCGAGCGGCAGTGTCTGGAATATCCAAGGCTGGTGGCCAAAGCAAGGGGTCCGTTATCTTTGTTGTATCATCGCTTTCATCACTTAATAGTTGTCTCTCTATTAATCCAAATAGTGACACTATTAGTAGTGGTGTTATTATCAGACAACAATTTTGTGACTTGTTTCGTCTCTGCATTCCGAAATCACAACTAGTTTGAGTAAAAGAAATTTGTACATAGAATCATAAACAATGTATATGGAAATTATGCTAGCAACATTATCTATGGAAATTATGCGAGCAACATTATCTATGGAGATAATAATGTTCGGATTAAATGCAGGCTGTTGGAGGACAAGCTTAGGGAAGTGCATGTCAAATACATATCGTGAAGCAGGAAAAAAGTGGGTAATGTTTTGGCTAACATGTACTGTGTAGGAAACATGCGTCGTCCATGAATATAACTAGGACTATACCCCAGCCCCCTAATTGTTGTTGAAACGATTACATTTCATATTGTAACAAACATTATGTTTCGAACTAATTCAGTGTTTCATGTTAGAAATATTAATGGGGCCTAATATGTATATAAATAAAATGTGGAATTATCATATAAATAAGGAAAAATTGATAAGAATAATCCGACCTTTGACCGGTCTTCCATCAATGGTACCACCTTCAATTAATCCAGGTATAATCCGACCTTTGACACCCATATTCTCTCATTGGTATGGAATGATGGCAACCTGTTTGACCGGCCAAAATGACCGTTGACTTTATTTTTAAAAAAAAACTTCAAAAAAAAAAAGGAAAAACCCCCACCCCCATTCCCCTCTCCCTCTGCACTGCCACCCCACCCCCTACCCCCATTCCCTCCCCCTGCCCCCACTGCTGCCACGTGCCACCCCACCCCCTCCCTTCCCTGCCACCTCCTCTTCATGGTTCGGAACAGGCGACCAGCGGCTGGTGGTGCTGCGGTGCAGTAGCCAGTAGAGAAGGAGGGTGGCTGGGTGGTGTTGCGTGGCTTCCAACAGCCACGGTGGTGCTGAAACAAGGCAAAGGGAGGAGGTCAGATGAGCAGCGAAGAGAGGGAGGAAGAAGGGGGAGGTTGTGCGATGGTTAGAGGAGGCGCATTAGTGCCGGAGCAAGGGGAAGGTGGCAGTCTGGGTGGTTGGTAGTGGCAGTGGAAGGGGGACATCGAGGGTGGGGGAGGGTGGCAGGGGAAGGGGAGGCAGCGGGGGAGGGGGAGGGTGGCAGGGGAAGGGGAGGCAGCGGGGGAGGGGGAGGGTGGCAGGGGAAGGGGGTGGCAGCAGGGGAGGGTGGCAGAGGAAGGGGGAGGGTGGCAGCAGGGGCGAGTGAGGGTGGCAGCAGGGGGAGGGGGAGGGTGGCAGGGGAAGGGGAAGGGGGAGGGGAGAGGTGGGTTTTTTTAAGTTTTTTTTAATTAAATCTGATTTTAAACCTTAATTAAAAATTTAAGTTTAAAATGCACTTAATTAGCTATTAATCACGTTATTAGGAAGATTACCTGTAATTGTAGGTCACCAACAGGTGACGGACCAATGAGAGAATATGGGTGTCAAAGGTCGGATTATACCTGGATTAATTGAAGGTGGTACCATTGATGGAAGACCGGCCAAAGGTCGGATTATTCTTATCAATTTTTCCTATAAATAAGTCATATTGAAGTGGTTTATCATGAAATAATTATTATGTAGATACCATGGTAATATCTCTATTTTGGTGACGGGTCTAATTAGAAATATTACACTAAAGTTAATCAATTATATAGCTATGACCCCAATGCACGTTTTATTAGTGAATGCTCATTAAGTGAATTATAGGTGATTAAGTATAAGAGATAAGTTACACAAAACCTTTGAATTCTCATCTAAGGTTACAATGTGAGGATTTATGAGGATCAATTAAGGGTGACCTCTCAATTGCCTTAAGTTACATCTCTTGGGTTCTTTAAATCCCATCTTTGGAGACCCCAAAGAAGCATTCAACACACACCAAAATCAGAAAAACGTAGAATTGGTAAGAGTAGTCAAAGGAAGAGTTTTAGGAGAGGTATAAAGTGTTTTTATTTTCATGGCTTCCATGGAAACTCCAAGTAAATTTTATACAAATTATTATACAAGATAATTCATGGATTTACATGGGTTTATTTATAGTTTATAATCAGGAATCTCCTTCAGTTGGTATCAGAGCCGACCATATTAGATCCATGAATTTTGGCTGAGTTTTAATGGAGGATTTCGTTGGAATTTTTTTTTAGTTTTCGGAATTTTTTTTTCCGAAAAAATTAAACACTTGGATTTGAATTAAAACTAAAACTCTATGCCATTTTCAGTATTTTTTTCGGAATGAGGATGGTAGTTCTGAGTTAATTTGGAGTTTTCCTTCTTCGTGGTGGTTTTGATGTTTTTTTTTGGTTCATGGAACCACAATGGCGTCTATTTAAAATTAGAAAAGAAATTAACGGCTTCTTTGTCATAAAGTGGTTATTTTTTCCCTCTGTGCTGAATGTTGCCGCTGACACTAGCAAGTGCTTAAGGCTTTTTTTTTATTTACTTTTATTTTGCGGGCCCCATTTTAGTATTCAACAAAAAAAAGGAAAATCAAAATATTTTGGCTACTCACGTAAAAGAAAGGTTCAATAACCTTCTTTTGTTTTTCCTTCTTGTTTGATTTTTTTTTTTGGGTTATTAATTTTTTTAATGGGCCCACCTAATTCATTTTAGTGAGGATTTTCTATTGTCCTTATTTATTTATTTCATTTTGTCATGTTTGCTTAAGTTCAATGCAAAACAAAAGGCTATACGAACAATTCAAATAATAGATTATGAATTTGATAGTTTTTATATGAGTTTATTGAAGCAATATATCACCAAAGTGACCCCTAATGTATAAACTGCTCATAAGAAAAATATTATATTATGTATATGTATGTGAGTATGTCTATGCGAATATTAACCGGCCCAAAGGAAGGTGAAATATTTGGCCGGATTATACGTATACTTGTGACGATAAACATGTAGCAATTATAAAGCTGCATATGTGAATCATAAATCAACCCAAAGGTTAAATTTATTTTTTGCACATATATTATTGTTAATGTTTAATCATTACAACAAGAGTACCGCTAGCAGTTTATTATTGTCCAAAGACTTAAGATTAATGGTGCACTTGGTTATTGGAAATTATGATGGGTTATACTATTATTTGAAGTTTGGTATTTTTTTAATATGAGTATATATATTTATAATATGTTTGTTCTCTTTACAACTAATTTTTCTACCATATCTGCTAATCTGAATTCAATTCCAATCCTTAATGGCACTAATTTTAAAGAATGAAAGGATAATGTTCAGATTATTTGGGCTGCATGGATCTAGACCTTGCATTAAGAGTAGAGCACCCCCCTTCTCTTACGGACTCTAGTTGAAAAAATATTTTGAGAAGTTGGATCTCTTGAACAGCATAAGTCTTATGATCAGAAAGCGTGGCATTCCAAAAACTTTTAGGGGTGCAGTATCCGATGAGGTTATTAATGCCAAGGATTTTCTTGCTGAAATTGAAAAGCGCTTTGCAAAAAGCGATAAGGCGGAAATAAGCATGCTATTGAGCAGCTTAACTTCCAAAGAATATAAAGGCAAAGGAAATATAAGGGAGTACATTATGGAAATGTCTCACATTGTTTCAAGAATCAAGGTCCTTAAAATTGAGATATTTGAAGATATTCTTGTGCATTTGGTTGATTTCTCTTTCTAGAACTTATGATTCCTTTAAGGTTAGTTACAACTGCCAAAAGGAGAAATGGTCTCCTAATGAGCTTATTTCATTCTGTGTTCAAGAGGAAGAGAGGTTGAAACAAAATAAGACAAAAAGTGCTCATTTGGCTACCACCTCTAAAGGAAAAGGGCAAAAGAGGAAAAATGGTGCTTTTAAGAATGAGGCTGCTACTGGTCCTAAACAAAAGAAACAAAAGGAAGGCGAAAGCAACTATTTCTTTTGTAAATAGCTTGGACACATGGAGAAGGATTGTAGCAAGTACCATGCTTGGAAAGTGAAAAAGGGTATGATCCTTACTTTGGTTTGTTTTGAGAAGAATTTAGCTTCAGTACCTAGAAACACTTGGTGGTTAGATTCTGGTGCAACTTCTAACATTATTGTTTCAATTCAGGGTTGTCTGAGCCACCGAAAGACAACTGATGCTGAAAGACGTGTCTATGTCGCAGAGGGCAAATCGGTGGAGGTTGAAGCTATTGGGCATTTTAGATTGCTATTATCAACTTGTTTTTATTTGGATTTGAAAGACACTCTTATTGTTCCATCTTTTAGGCGGAATTTAATTTTTGTTTCTTATTTGGACAAATTGGGTTATTGTTGTTCTTTTGGAAACTATCAAGTTACTTTGTCTTTAAATTCAGCTTTAGTAGGAACTGGTGCATTTATAGTCTATGACAATCTTTATATGCTTGATACAATATTTTCCTATCATGAATCCTTAAATGTTGAATCACGAGGTACTAAGCGGAAAATTGACAATGCGCTATCGGGAAACTTATGGCACAAACGCTTAGGGCACATCTCTAGAAATAGAGTTGAGCGACTTGTGTCTGATGGGATACTTGCTTCCATTGATTTTGCACACTGTAGTGTATGTGTTGAGTGCATTAAAGGTAAACAAACTAAACATAAGAAGAAAGGTGAATATAGGGCTACGGATGTCTTAGAACTTATACACACGGATATTTGTGGACCTTTTCCTACTCCTTCATGGAACGGTCAACAATACTTTGTGTCGTTCATAGAAGATTACTCTTGCATATTTATATCTTATACATGAAAAATCTCAAGTCTTGGATGTGTTCAAATCATATAAGGCTGAAGTTGTGAATCAACTCAACAAAAGCATTAAGAAAGTCAAATTCGACCGTGGAGGTGAATATTACGGTAGGTATGACGGTTCAGGTGAACAACGTCCATGACCTTTTGCCAAATACCTAGAGGAATGTGGGATCGTCCCTCAGTACACCATGCCAGGTTCACCTAGCATGAATGGTGTAGCTGAAAGGAGAAATAGAACCCTTAAAGATATGGTAAGAAGTATGATTTGTCATTCAATCTTACCTGAAGCGCTCTGGGGTGAGGCATTAAAGGTTGCAGCTTACATTCTAAATCGAGTACCAACCAAAGCAGCTGCTAAAACACCTTATGAGCTCTGGGCAGGTAGAAAACCTAGCCTAAAGCATTTTCGTGTATGGGTTGTCCAGCTGAGGCAAGGCCTTATAGGCCACATGAAAGGAAACTGGACCCTAAGACAGTTAGCAGCTACTTTATAGGTTATTCGAAACGATCTAGGGGCTATAAATTTTATGATCCCAAAGTAAAAACTATTTTTGAGATGGGGACGCTACATTCTTCGAGGATGTCGAGTTTGAGGGGAGAAATAAGGTCAGAGACATTGTCTTTGAGCAAGAAACGGTCTCGATTCCCGAACTATTTCATACATATGTTTCTTATTATGAAACTAGTGAAGATTCTCAACAAGTCAATGTTGTATCTTCTCCCAACCAATTTGAAGATGTTGCTCATAATGAGCAAACTCGACATCCTCGAGAGCATGTGGAATAAGAACAAGTGCCTTTCCGACGATCCACTAGAGAAAGGAGAAGTGCAATTTCAGATGACTACATTGTGTTTCTCCAGGAACATGAGGAAGATGGTTTGATGGAAGATGATCCTATAAACTTACGTAGAGCTATTGAAAGTTCCAATTTGGAAAAGTGGATCATAGCAATGAATGAAGAGTATAAGTCTATAAAAGATAATAAAGTTTGGGAACTTATCCCATTACCTGAAGGTGCAAAGCCTATTGGTTGTAAATGGATTTTTAAAACCAAAAGGGATTCTAAAGGTAATGTGGAGAGGTATAAAGCTCGTCTTGTAGCTAAATGTTATACTCAAAATTAAAGGAAGGAATTGACTATAAAGAGACTTTTTCTCCAGTTTCTTCAAAGGACTCTTTTAGAACAATTATGGCTCTTGTTGCGCAGTTTGATTTAGAACTTCATCAGATGTAAAGACCGCATTTCTCAATGGTGACATTGATGAAATTATTTACATGATGCAACCAGAAAACTTTATAGCTGGAGATCCAAAGAAAGTGGTTAGCAAATTACGAAAATCCATCTATTGGTTAAAACAAGCTTCTCGTCAATGGTATCACCAGTTTTATCAAGTTATTCTCTCATTTGGTTTTGAGATGAATGTTGTAGATGATTGTGTGTATCATAAGTTTAGTAGGAGCAAGATGATTTTCCTAGTCTTGTATATGACGATATTCTACTTGCCACAAATGATATAGGTATGCTTCATGAAACTAAAAATTCCTATCAAGGCATTTTGAGATGAAAGATCTTGGTGAAGCCTCCTTTGTGTTGGGAATTGAGATACTTCGTGACAGGTCACAAAGTATCCTAAGGTTATCGCAAAGGAACTATATCGATAAAATTTAGAAAAGATTTGGCATGCAAGATTGTCGACCAGGAGATACCCCTATTTCTAAGGGAGACAAATTCAGTCTCAACCAGTGCCCTAAAACTAATCTGGAGATCCAAGAGATGCAAAAGATTCCCTATGCGTCAGTTGTAGGAAGTCTAATGTATGCCCAAGTTCGTACGCGTCCAGATATAGCGTACATTGTTGGAGTTTTGGGTAGATATCTTAGCAATCTAGGAATGGATCATTGGAAAGCAGCTAAAAGGGTTATGAGATACATGAAGAGAACAAGAGATTATATGCTCACTTACAAGAGATCAGACAAATTGGAGATCATCGGATACTCCGATTCAGATTTTGCGGGATGCGAAGATTCTAGTAGATCTACTTCTGCCTATATTTATCTACTAGCAGGCGGTGCTATATCTTGGAGAAGTGCTAAGAAAGGCATAATAGCTACTTCTACCATGGAGGCGGTGAGGCATCTAATCATGGTCTATGGTTACGTAGTTTTGTTACGGGGCTGTGAATTGTAAACTTGGTCAAAAGGCTAATTAAGATATTTTGTGACAACAAATCTGCAGTACTTTATTCCAATAACAACAAGAGCTCGAGTAAATCAAAGAACATAAAGATCATGTATCGAGCTGTTAAAGAAAGAGTTCAGAATAAAGAAATTTTGATAGAACATATAGGGACAAACTCCATGTTAGTCGATCCTTTAACGAAAGGTCTCCCACCAAAGGTCTTTCATGAGCATACCGCTCCCTTGGGAGTCTTAGAGTTAGAGGAAACTCAAGTTTAGTGGGAGTTTGTCAACTGATATTTATATCGACTTTATCATTTGTTTGTTTTGTATTTTTCTGATCAGAAATAAAGTTTGGCATTCAGTTGTCAGTATATTCTGAACAATTAAATCATTAAGGTTTATTAAGGTTAAGGAGGGTCAGTTGAAAATTGACATGTACCAACCACATTCATGTAATTTTCATGCTACATATTTCATGATTTTATTGATCTATATGTCGTTAGTTTATATATGTATTAGTGATTATTGATGGTAAAACTATGATTGACATAGTAAATGCCGCAATGTCCTATATATAATATGACTAATGGACGAGATTATTTTGGGTATTCTGTTTTTTATATGATGATAATATTTGAGCTCATAAAGTACAACAAATTTTATTATAAAGGTACATATGAGGCCCAGTGGGAGATTGTTAGAAATATTAATGGGGCATAATATGTATATAAATAAAATAGGGAATTATCATATAAATAAGTCATATTGAAGTGGTTTATCATGAAATAATTATTATGTAGATACCATGGTAATATCTCTATTTTGGTGACGGGTCGAATTAGAAATACTACACTAAAGTTAATCAATTATCTAGCGATTATGACCCCCAATGCACGTTTTATTAGTGAATGCTCATTAAGCGAATTAAAGGTGATTAAATATAAGAGATAAGTTACACAAAACCTTTGAATTCTCATCTAAGGTTACAATGTGAGGATTTATGAGGATCAATTAAGGGTGACCTCTCAATTGCCTTAAGTTACATCTCTTGGGTTCTTTAAATCCCATCTTTGGAGACCCCAAAGAAGCATTCAACACACACCAAATCAGAAAAACTTAGCATTGGTAAGAGTAGCCAAAGAAAGAGTTTTAGGAGAGGTCTAGAGTGTTTTTATTTTCATGGCTTCCATGGAAACTCCAAGTAAGTTTTATACAAATTATTATACAAGATAATTCATGGATTTACATCGGTTTATTTATAGTTTATAATCCGGAATCTCCTTCATTCCAAGCTCGCCAACAAAAAGAACAAACATTATGTGTCATTGGCCTTTGTTTTGAATTAACATGTACGAATTTGTCACCATGAAAAATGATGGGAGAAAATTAACACTTATTCTCAATTGCTTTTTTATATATGGTTAGACTTTCGTCCAACTTGCGTGTCCAAACCCAATAGAATTTTTAGCTAGCCCACGTTCTTCTGAAAAACAATGAGCGGATCATAGAGAGAGAAGGGCAATAGATCTTTACTTAGCATTGCATGAATCGTCTTGACATGTAACGGGATGTAACCCAATATCTTAGTATTGCATGAATCGTCTTGAAAATTCTAATACGTTGTAATATATATATAGAGAGAGTTACGATCAAGTAAAAATCTTGAAATGAGAAGAGTGAGAAAGATTTTTAGAGCCTATTCTTGGAACAAAATGTGCATATTTTTTAGGAAAAATTGTTTTCAATAAGTCAACCTTTATGCCATCTTCTAAAATTAAGTGTACCTTTGGATTATTCTAGAATAAGTTAAGCTTGTATGGGTATTAACTTTCAATGAGTTCAAGTGGTCGATTACTTTAACAACGGGCAATAAATTTTCCCTCTTTTCTTTCCCTTTACCAACCCTTTACACCTATAATCACAATTACCACCACCACTCGATCCCAAACAGCACCCCAACACCTGATCTAACTCATTGAAAGTAATACCCATTCAAGCTTAACTTATTCCAGAATAATCCAAAAGTGAATTTAATTTTATAAGATGACATAAAGGTTGACTTATCAAAAATAATTTTTCCTATTTTTTAAAGTAAATGTGCAATATTCTTACTATTTAATTTTTTTGAACTGAATATGCATTTTATCGTCTAGAGCATATATTTACAACTCGAATAAATTGAAATATGCATATTCAGTTTAAAAAATATGCACATCCACTTCAAAAAATATGCAAGCCGGTCCTTCTCACTCTTCTTATTTTAAGATCCTTCTCATTATATATATATATATATATAACCTTGAAGATGAAAGACATACATGCAATCTAACTTAAGACACCATTCTTGATTGTAATTTGTAAATGATCTCAAAGAATTTAGTGAACTTATTCACCTGATATATAAGACTTTTTCTAAATAATGCATCTGTCTGAGTTGCAAACCCCGCACGCCCGTTCGTTGAAACACCCATGCCTTAATTCATATATTTTCAACCGGCAAACCAATTCAGCATAATTCAATTAAATCGAGCGGTGATTGGAGGGACTCCAATTGGAATTTCTATGGATATAACTTTTGATTTGGAGAAAAATAAAAAAATTAGAGATAAGTGTTGGTTGGAAAATGGGAATCTTTGTATAATGGATTAAATGGTTTATAAGAGAAGTTTTAGCAAAATCCAATTCTTCGCACTTAAGCGAGAGAATATATTTAAAATTAATAAACAAGTAACAAGATGGAGGAGAGAGAGGCTAAAAGAGAACTGGCTTTATGAATTCTCTTTGGAAACAAAAGTTGGTGTGTTTGCGTAGTTCAAGTGAGAGAAAAGGAAATTCAACCCCCAAATATTTGGAGTTTGCTAAATTTTCTCTTAACCTTCTAAAACAGTCTATTTACTTATTGGTTATCATTATATATGTGTTAAATGTTAGAAATGCGGCTAATTCATTGAATTAGGAGAGTGATTGAGTGACCCTAAGGGTTGCCACCCCTTTTTATAGTGAATTTTCATTGGTCACTTGAGCATTAAATCATTATTTTTATGACACTTGTCCCTCCACTTTATTACTAATATATCAATATTTTATTCATTGTTACTATGAGGGTTGGTAACCTTGAGGGTTAGCCAAACATTTTCCATTGAATTATTGTGTTTATATATACTCCATATGTTAAATTTTAAAAAGTTTCAGCTCCCCTTGTTTTTAATACTTAGAAGTTTGAGCCTAGATTAGATTTGGGAATAAAACGTAGCTACAGCAACCCACTGGGTTAGCAACCCATGTGACTTGGCATATGAGGTGGAAACAATTAAAGCAGATGATGGGACTTCCCAGATGAGGTGTTGAAGAATTAATGCTTTACGCTTTTTGCAGTAATAAAAGCCATGCATTCAAAGCCATGCATTCAAGCCATGCAGTAATGATGGATTAATAAATGATAGTTGCATTAGACACACGGTAGCTCTTTTCTTTTTTTCAATTAGTACTGTTCCTTTAAGGAAACTCTATTATCAAAGTAAATTTCAATTTACTAGAATAGACTTCAATTACAAGAAATAAGTGAATAAAATTTTAAAATTAATATTAAAATTAAAATTTGCATTGGACATAAGACCTCATATTCAATTGTTTATCAACCTCATCATCTAATATCTTTCTCCAATGTTACTGTTAGTTTAGAAACTCTATCATTTTTCAACAACAAACAAAAAAAAATCAAAAAATCAAATATCAGTTGATAATTTAACCTTACCTTCATCAAGTTTAAGATCTCAAAGTGTTGATGCAACTGAGAAGTCGCTTGGTAAACACTTCTCATAGTCAAGAACAAGGTATGCATATAAGAAATTGTGTGTGTGTCTCTATATATATATATGTTAATTATAATAATAAGATTATTATTGGATTATATGAAAATTTTAATACTCCTTCTTCTCTGTAAGAAAATTTTAAAGTAGAAGGGAGAATCTAACTTGATTCGCTTATATTCTATAGCAATAATACAATGGTACAGTAATATAACAACATTAAAACACTGAACGTACATATTAGAAACAAAGAAAGAGAACTGTGCATACCTTGTAAAAGAATCCTTTTCATCTAATACTCTCTTTTCTTTAAGAGCATATACAATTATATGATCTTTTATATAGGTAAGTTGTATATGTATGTCCCCAATCCATATTATCTTTGTGTATATATATGGAATTATAATGACCATTAGACTAACATTGTTTGCCGTTGATATGCTAAGCTTAGCTAGATTAGGAATGTATATATTATGGTTGTATCTATCTATCTATCTATCTATCTATATATATATATATATATATATATTTATATGTATGTATTCGATAAATAATCTCTATTTTTTTATCTCTATCCATTAATTGTTAGATCATTATTATTTTCTTTTATGTATTAGATAAATTTATTAACTTAACGTATAAACTCATGAATATATTTACTTATTATACTGTTATACAATTATGTGATAAATAATGCTAAAAAAAAAATCGAAAACTAATTGCTATGATAAGAATACCGTGTACTGCAATTTGATTTAATATTTATCTGTGTATATTATATGACCTTTTATATATGTAAGTTGTATGTATATCCCCAATTCATATTATCATTGTGTATATATATGGATACATATATGTATGTATTAGATAAATATTCTTTTTTCTCTATCCATTAATTGTTGTGCTGTTATACAAATTTATGATAAATAATGCTAAAAAAAAATTGAAAAAGTAATTGGTAGGATAAGATTACCGTGTACTGTATGCAATTAGATTTGTTTATATGATAAGACTTTTTCCTAATGGCAATTAGAATTGTAATGTGAGTATGTATATATTTTTTTTGGGCAAATGGTCAGTAATAATGAACTCTTTCAACATTGATGCAGACTAATGGCTACAAATGATGAACAACTGGTTAGAGGTGGGAGAAAAATTATTGATCTCAATATTGGGTATCATAGCGAAGAAGATTATAGTTATGATAGCTCAGGTACAGAATTTAGTACAGACTCTGAATCAGACTTGATGAAAGATGATACTATTGAAAATGACAATATGTTCAGAAATAATGATCATATTGCAAATGAAAGCAATGATATATCTGTAGATGAGCCAACACTCACAACAGTTGAAGAGCCACTAGTACCACCGAGTATAGGCATGACATTTGGATCATATGAGGAAGTTATCGGTTACTACCATGAATTTGGAAGACAAAGCGGGTTTCAAATGAAAATTAGGAGTAGAGAAAATGCAAAAGGAGCCGATAGTGGAAATGGGAATGATTGCACAAGGTTGAGACTAGCATGTACAAAAGAAGGAAAATTCTTGTCTAGAGGGAAAGATCCATCAAAGGCGGCACGTACTCAAAGAACTGGTTGTAAAGCTAAGATCACCGCCTCATTTAACGTTAATGCTAATGAATGGAAACTCACTACTGTAGTTTTGGAGCATAACCATCCTTTAGATCCCTTGAATTCTAAATTCATGTCTAATTATCGGTTTATTAGTCCACACAACAAGGAGATTATATTGACAAATGAGAGGGCAGGAGTACCTATTAGTAGAAATTATGCAACATTTGCTGTTCGTTATGGAGGATTTGGAGTTGTTCCTTTCTCGGAGAAAGATTGTAGAAATCTAGTCAGCAAGCATAGACGACTATGTCTTCAAAAAGGAGATTTTGCTGCTATGGAAAAATATTTTATTGAGATGTCTTCTAAAGACAAAAAATTTTATTACATGTATGACACAAGTGATGATGGCACACTTAAAAATATATTTTGGGCCGATGGAAGGTGTAGAGCTGCATATCTTTGGAGATGTTGTTTCATTTGACACCACATATTTGAGGAACAGATATAGAATGCCATTTTGCCCATTTATAGGTGTGAATCATCACAATCAATCGATCTTACTTGGATGTGCTCTAATTTCTGGAGAAGATACAAGTAACTATGTTTGGTTGTTTAAGACGTGGCTAGCATGTATGTCTGGAAAAGCTCCAAATGGTATTATCACTGATCAATGCATGGCTATAGGTAATCTCCAAATTTCGTACTTGTTCTACTGTTTTTTTAACTAATTGTTTTATTCATTTATGTTGTGGTTATGTTACATGCATATATATGTACTTGCAAAAAAAAAAAATTAACTGTCACCTTATGATAACTAGAAAAAAAATCAAGAGAATAAAATCCAAAAGTTAGTATAAATAAAGGTAAACAAGATTAAAGAAACAGAAAATATTTACAATTGTAGAAGAAAAAATATAATCAAAGATATTATCTTTATCATATATTATGTCAAGTATATTATCTCATGGATCATATATATTTTTCATCTTCATGGTTTTATCTTATTATATGTTTGTTTAATTTAATTTTTTATTTTATTTTATTTATTTCTTAACATTATTTCAATAACATACTATCATGTTATTATTTTTTATCATTATTAATACAGGGAATGCAATCAAAGAGGTTTTTCCCAATAGCAAACACCGATGGTGTATTTGGCATATTTTGAGAAATGCAAAGAAGCATCTAACTCCTTATGAAGCAAGAGATGATATTCGTAAGGCACTACGACGTGCTCTCCATGATTCTCTTCATGTTGAGGAGTTTGAGAAGAATTATGGAGATATGTTGGAAAAATATAAGTTGCAAGATGTTAAGTGGTTTAATGAGATGTATGATCTAAGGCATAGATGGGTCCCGGTTTATTTTAAAGACGACTTTTGGGCTGGTATGTCTAGCACCCAAAGGAGTGAGAGTATGAACAAATTTTTCAAAGCATTTGTGAACTTGAACACTTCATTGAAGGAATTTGTTGATCAATATAGTCTTGCACTAGTAAAACGAGCAAATGATGAGGAAACTGAAACTTTTCGTTCAATTAATAAGCCAACGATGTGTTTCACTGAATATGTTAGTGAGAGTGTATTTCAACGTCTTTATACATCAAAGAAGTTTGAGGAGTTCCAAGATCAAGTGCGTTTGGTGACTTACACTAGTGCAACAAAATTTGAAGATGATGGAAGAGTTTGTGTATATGACATATAGTGACAAAAAAGGCTAAGTGGCCTCGGAGACAAAATTTTAAGGTGACATTTGATCGAGACACATACGATGTTAGGTGTGAGTGTAAGAATTTTGAATTTAGGGGAATTTTGTGTTGCCATGTAGTTCGTGTTTATCACGAGGAAGATGTTGAGTGTGTTCCCGAGAAGTATATCCTATCAAGATGGAGAAAAGACATGGTAAGAGAATATACAACTATCCCCGTTCCATATTACAACCCGGACAAAAAGCCACAAGCGAAGAGGCATAGTTCTTTGTATAAAGAATTTGAAGGAATTGCCTCTTTGGCAATAATAGATGAGAAACCTTATTCATTTCTTATGGAGTCTCTATCTAAGTTGAAGTTGGAAGTGAAGGCATTGGGTGAAGGATGTCTGGAAGCACCTCAAACTGTGAATACAATTGGTAAAGTTTACGGAAGACACTCATCACAAGGAGGTGGAAATGAAGAAGAGGAAAATCGCCAACACAATGACTTGGGACACCAACAAAAAGTCAATGATCCAGTAGATCGTAGAGGTAAAGGAAAAAACCAAGCAAGAGGAAAGGATACGGAAATGAACATCAGTTTGATATATACAAGAAGAATCATCACTCATCTGTCCACCCGGTTTACCCGCATCCATCCATCCACCACCCGCGGGTGAACCGGGTGGACAGGGTGATCATCCATTTAAGATAATTGAACGAAAAAAGTTAAATCAAACTTGTAAAATTACAATTTATATATTAACTTCATGTCAAATTAAGATAAGTTTAGTTTATGGAAACATGTCGATAGTAATCAAAAGGGAAAATTATTATACTAATGTTAATAAAATGATAGTAATCAAAAGGGAAAATTATTATACTAATGTTAATAAAATGTAAGAAATGGGTGATGGAGCGGGTGATAAACGGGTGATGGGTCGGGTGATGGATGAAACTTTCTCACCCTAATCCATCCATCACCCGTTACACATTCACCCGTCACCCGTCCATCATCCATTTAACTCGGTTTTTCACCCTTTTATTTTTTTCGGGTGGAGCGGATGATGGATCATCCATTAGATATTGCCATCTCTACTCACAAGTCATTGGTCAAAATGTCCCAGAACATTTGTGACGTACGGTTGGTAGGAGTGCCTTTTTATCTTTCATCATTTATATATTTTATAGATTTTGCAAAACTATTTGTTAAGGCTCTTGAAATGGATAATTGCTGTTAAATATATAAAATACTGAAATATTGTATAATACTCGTAAATGAATTCTTCTCTTACCATAATAAAAATTGAGCAAATTTTATTTATATAAAAAAAGGAAGTTATAACCACCATTGTTGGAGACCATGCACCGTACACCCGGGTGCACCGTGCGCACGGTGCACCCGGTGGCATTTTGGTGATTTTCGCGAACTTCAGCAAAACAGCTCTAATACTATTTCCTTCCATTTTACATCACTAAGTGAAAGCTACCTCAGTGGTTGGGCCTCTATGCTCTCTCCGCGTTAGAGGGTCGCGGGTTCGAATCCCCCCTTTACCACTCTTTGTTTTTTTTTCCTCCTTCAACTCCTTTTTTTATTAATCTTCTTTTTATTCCTATTTTTTTAAAATAAATATATTATTGCTCATTTAAAAGTTATATTGCTCATTTGAAAGTTACGATGCTCATTTAGTTATTTTTCAAGTTCAAGTATAATCAATTTGCTCATTCGAAAACAATATTGCTCATTTACTTGTATTATAACTGATTACTCTATTTGGTATTTATTTTAACACATTAGAAAATATATTTTCTCATTTTAAGATATATTTCTCATTTGAAATATATAATGCTCATTTTAGTAATATATTCGTCAATGTGACACATTATATACATGTCTACTAATCAATAAAGAATTATATAATTGCTCATTTAAAAGATAAATTACTCATTTATTTATTTTCCACGTACCAGTGTTAAGCTACTACAAATTAGAAAATAATATTGTTTATCTTCTTCTTTTTTCTGACTATTTATTTTTTATTTTTAGACATTAGAAATAGACATTTAATTTGCTCATTTAAGATACATCGCTCATTCGAACTATGTATTGTCCATTCTAGTGATATATTGGAAGCTTAAAAATTAAAGTGAATTTAAAATAATTATATATTCTACACCGCAAAATAAGACAATGTTTGCTCATTATAAGGATGTTTTACTCATTTAAATTATTTTTTGCTCCATAAATATTCAGTGGTATTTTTAATAATTTCATTAAATGAGCAATATTCTAAGAGTTTTTTTTTTCTCATTTAAGGACTTTTTTCCACTAAGTAACATATTTACTCATTTCAAAGCTATATTTCTTATTTCATTAATTTTTCAATGGGTATCTTATTGTTTGTTTAGTTTTTATTTCTCCACATTGAAAAAAGAATTGGAAAAAGTTAGAGAGTGGAAAAGAAAAGAAGAATATAATAAGAAAATTTTAAGTCATAGTAATAGCTCATTTTGTGAATGAGCAAATTTATTACCTCACTCAAGATCAAAATGTTTACTGATCTTCATGTGTAAAAAAGATTGCTCATTTGATCAAATGAGTAAAATAAAACTGCTCATTTGATCAAATGAGTAAAATGAAACTACTCATTTGATTAAATGAGTAAAATAAAACGACTCATTTTGTGAATGAGCAGATTTATTTTACCTCACTTGAGATTAGAATGTTTACTTATCAAAACAAACATGCTCATTTGTCAAAATGAGCAGATTGATTTATCTCCCAGACAAAATAAACTGCTCATTTGATCAAAATGAATAAAATAAAATTGTTCATTTTGTAAATGAGTAGAGTTAATTTAACTCACTCAATATCAAATCATAATGTGAACTATATCAAATATGTTTTTCCATGTTTTCCTTTGAAAATCATGTTGCTCATTTCCTTATTTTTTACTCTCAATGTTTGTTTTTAATTGTTACAAAATGAGTAGATTTATTTTACTTCACTCAAGATCAAAAATCTTTACCGATCTTCCTTTGCAAATAGATTGTTCATTTGATCAAATTAGTAAAATAAACCGCTCAATTGTGATCAGAATGTTTACTGATCTTGCTGCACAAAAATGATTGCTCATTTGATCAAATGCGTAAAATAAAATCGCTCGATTGTGATCAGAATGTTTACTGATCTTGTTGCACAAAAACAATTGCTCATTTTGATCAAATGAGTGAAATGTATTTTAAGAAATGAAAAAAGTTAGTGAGTGGAGAAGAAAAGAAGAATAAAATAAGTTTTTTATTTAAAATTTTTTTAAAAATATATTGTAACATAATATGGAAAATATTAAAAAGAAAAAAGACGTGTTATAATAATTATATATTCTACCCGTAAAATAAATTTAAAAATAACAATTATAATACAACATCCCTCCAAAAAAATAATTGAAAAAGATAAATAAAAAAAAAGCTAAAATAAGAACTAAGACTACGGAAGAAACATAAAAAAAAAATTAAACAATGAGATTCAAAGCGAAAAGAGGAGGAAACGACAAACGTAAAAAAAATTATAAATGATTGGTATGGGAGTCGAACCCATGAACAACTACCAAACACATAAACCTCAAGACCAACTGAGCTAAACTATCTACATGGTATTGGGGCAAACTTTTAATAGTTATACTCTTGCCCAGATTTTCGCATTAATTACAATAATGCCACCGGGTGCACCATGCGCACGGTGCACCCGGGTGCATGATAATAATTGTACCATTGTTGAAGGCTTTTAGTACTATATGGTGCTTGGATAACATCATAATATAAACTGGGCACATGTTATTTATTTTTAAAAAAAAAAAAACTTAGAAAGTTAAAACAGCCATTGTTGATGGCTTTTAGTTGCCAAATGAACAGAGGTGGAGAGTTGAAGGAGGTTTCAGAATGAGTTATACAGTAGAGATTAATTGCATAATTGAACATGCATTAATTGCATAATTGAACATGCACTGCATTAAAAGCTGTTTAATAATAATTTTCACCAACTCAGCATATTTGAACATTGCATAATCCAAATAAGCACACCCACTTACCATTTCAATTGCCAACTAAGACGCCACATAAGGTGGGTTAGTATACAACTATTATCATGCACCCGGGTGCACCATGCGCACGGTGCACCCAGGGGTAATTTTTTCAATTCACGCGAAAGTAATTATTGCACGAGCCACTTTCTGTTGTCCATTTTTTCGCAAATTCAAATTGTTCGTCTCTCTCCTCCTCCTACTCTCCTCTCTGCCCGACGCCATTGTTGCAGTTTGCAAAGGTTAGTTTCTCTTCCTTTTTTTTATTTTACGTCATTGTTCCCTCTTAGTTTCCTTCAAAATACCACGAAATTCAGATTTCACTTACGCAATCTCTTTAATTTTCGACTTAGTGATTGATTTTTGTCTCGAAAAATTTGTGCAGATTTACGGGGTGAATTATTTGATAATTGCAATATGGAAAGGTACAATTATAGCTTATCTTCTTTATTTTCAGCGATTTTTTGAATGTTTGTTGTAGAATTTGTCATTTCGAATTCTAGGGTTTTTGCTCATTTGCGATTTTTGCTCATTTGAATTCTGGTGTTATTTGCTCATTTGAGAATTTTAATATCTGAATTAATTGTTTGCATAATTGATTCAACTGTTAGCTGTTCAAATTTATATTCTTCAATTAGGGTTTTCTCTCGCTAGTATGCTAGCTTGAAATGAATTGTCTTTCAATTATATGCTGTAGAAATAGGGAAACATAAGTTTGTTGAAACATTTGCAATCTTCATTGAAATTATGGAAGACCAATGCTGTTGTGCTGTGCTTTTCAATTATATGTCATAGTACAAAATCTTCGAGAAACTGAAAATGGAAGAGTGTGAGAGATTTCTTCTTCCATGATGAAAGCTTACTTGTATGGTCAAGTCTTTGAGAAAATTAGGGTCAACATCATAGTGCGTATATGTTTAATCATTTTTACTTACTTTTTTCAATTGACAATTTGCCAGTCTTTACATAGCTACTTGCAATATATTCTTTGTCTTGGCAGTGAAAATGAGCAAGCAGTCGCTAATATTGTAAATGAGCCACGTAAAAGACGTTATAAAACAGTGGCTCAAAAGGGAAAGTCAAAGATAAACAAATCAGATCTGAAAGTTAAGCAAACTCTAAAGCAAATACAAGAGGATTTAGTGAAGAAGAAGGCAGAAAAAAATGTAAGAAAGCCTGAAGTTGTGAAGTGTGAGGTCGATGTTGTAAAGATGGAAGAGGAATACAATACTCAAATTAGATTAGGTAGTGATGCTGGTCCTGTTGTTTCTAGTTTGATGTGTAGGATGGCCCCGGCTGCTATAACACGTCTGATGAAGAACTTCAGTGAGCAAAAAAAGAAAGACATTAGAGACATTGGTTTTGGCAGTTTGGAGTATTTGAGAGTTGAGAAAATGCCGTTGCAATTGGGTTATTGGCTTGTACATATTTTTGACGCTGATACTTGTTCTTTGAGGTTATCTGAGGAGGAGAACCTTGTTATAACCGAACAAGATGTACATGAAGTTTTAGGTTTTCCCATTGGAGGAGAGGAAATAGATATAGGTTTTGCTGAGAAGGATTGTGAACTTTTACAAGATTGGAAGAAACAGTTTAAGCGTAATAGCTTATGTGTTTCAGTTGGAGAACTTGCTGAATTTCTTGAGACAAGCAGTAAAGGGGCGATGTTTAAGAGGAATTTTGTTGGACTTTGTTTTTCTGTTTTGATGGATGGTACTCAGAATAAGAATCTAAATCATTGGATTCTACGCTATTTGAAAAATGTCAAGGAGATCAAGAATTTGAATTGGTGCAAGTTCATCTTATCGAGCTTGGTCAGGGGTAAAAAGTACTGAGCAGCAAAAGCAAATCGATATTTTCCCGGACCGTTGTTTTTTTTTAATGGTAATGAAATGTTTTTAGTCTCTTTTAATATATTTATGAAATGTCAGATTGTTTTTTATTTTTGACTTTTAACTTATTCTTTATAATAGATCTTCTATGTGGATCGAGTTGTCATAGAAGATGTGCGAGTGCATCGGGAGCTTCCGGTGATCAACGTTTGGACTTCTAACATGCTGGTATCCAGAGAAAAGCTGGAGATTTGGAGAGGGAGGCTTAGAGTTACTGGTTTCGACATGGCTCAGAATGATCCAGTTGGTCAGCCCCCAAAAGTAAAGTTTTTACTATATCTATTTTCTTTAGTAGTTTCGTTTATTCTCTGTTCTTTTAGTTTTAAAAAGTACACTTAGGTTAGCTAAACTAGTTAAATTGTTATTTAAGATAATACTTAATTTTGCATATGAGTAAGCTAAAATAAATCTGCTCATTCACAAAATGAGCATATTTATTATACTCATTTGAACAAATGAGCATTTTGTTTCATATGGAGATCAGTGTTACATTATGATCTTTAGGAAAAATAAATTTGCTCATTCACAAAATGAGCAGATTATTATACTCATTGGAACAAATGAGCATTTTGTTTTGCACAGGGAGATCAATTCTGATCTATGGCCAAAACAAATCTGCTCATTCATAAAATGAGCATATTTGTTTTACTCATTTGACCAAATGAGCCATTTTGCTTTACAGGAAGAAATATTCTGTGCTCATTAGTACTAATGAGCAGAATACTTTCTACTCATGTAGATTATATGTTGATGGTTATTGGATTTCTATCTTTTTTTTACCTTTGTTGATTTATTGCATTTAAATTGTTTAGGGTGAATCTTCAAAGGGAAAAATCAGAAAGAGTATGAATGTAGACTCGAAGGAAGAAAGCAAGAATCCCGCTCCTTCACATGAGGGATCCAAGGGAATCAAAAAAACTGAATATGAACTTAAAAGGGTAATTTTTGTAAGTTTTTTAGTTTTTAGTTTATTAGTTGTGGTTTGATCTAATTTTTTTACCCCGGTTTGTAGGATTGTCTTATGGATTTGGCTAATGCGGCTAAAGATCTTGCTCATTCAATGGTGAGCTATCAAGAGAAGGCTAGAGTTCCTTTCTGCACCTTCCGAACAATGACCAGCTCAAGGCTTTGCATCAAGCTGCTTCGGCCTTATGCAATGGATACCCTGAGCGAAATGAGGATCCTCCGACAGTTTCGGAGAGTCAAGATGATGATTTTTGGAAAGATCCTGAAGTTTGGAAGGCTGTTGATGAAGCAATTGAGCAAGTTCTTGCTGCTCAATGTCCTAAGTCTGTTTCCCCTAAGTTCAGTGAAGATAATTGTCCATCATCATCCAAAGACATCCCAGAGTCTTCAAAAGGGACATATTCTACTGGAAATCAGGTATATTCTGAATTCAATTTTTTTATTGGACCAAAAGTTGTTTTATACTTGTTTAAAAACCTGCTCTACTAATGTTATTATGCTTGGCAGCGAAACGCTGAAGAAGACCATGCTTCTTTCAATCTCCTCGAGTCTCCATTTGCTTATATAGGTGCCATAGCTCAAGAGTCTGTTTTATCAGCGAAGGACATCCCAGACACACCAAAAACCACAGATTCTAGTGGAAATCAGGTATATAACTGTTTGTTTTATATTCTTATTTCAAGCTTTTTGTATTGCTGAACTTTACTTCTTTTTTTTGATATTACGATCGAATAGGATGTGGAGACTTCAATTGGTGAGTTAAAGAAAGGAGAGGGGGGAAATTCAAGAAGTGAAAGTGCAAGGCGCATCGTCACTGTTATGCAAACTGTATTGAAAAGGAAACGTGCAGTTTCACACTTGAAAACTAGTTCAGCAAAGAAAAGGAAGGTGGTGAAGCGTGACGTAAGGAAGGTGGTGAAGCGTGAAGTTAAAGTTTCAAAGCTTGATCGCTCACCATTTAAAAACCGAGTTGTTAATATCAATTCTTCTTTGACTAAAAGGCAAAATAATATGGTGGACTATGTCTTCAACTCTGATGAGAACCGATTGTAAGTTTGGTTTCTTATTCTTATATATATCGTGGTTGTCTTTTTTCATTCTCTGACCTATTTTCTTTCATTTTTTTGTTTTGCAGTGCAAAATTCTTTGTGTATGATCATGGTGACAGGGAAGTTAATGTGGTGTTGAAGTTTCAACTTCAAACACTAAAGCTTGGTAGCCCTATTTCGGGTTGTGTTGTGGACTCTTGGTCCGCAATTATGAACTTCAAAGAAAAATTCAAATCTGATGATTCTCCACTTCGATTCTTTTTTAAACTTCAATGCACTGTAAGTTGTTACAAAAACATATCTTCTATCTTAACTGTTTGTATGAGATGTTGCTTTAGCGAGGCCTAGATCGACTATATTTGCTTTTGAAACTGATTGATTTATTGATTGTAGTTGTCATATACTTCTAAGAACTAATATTTACTAATACAACATTTAGTTTTTACCACATCCATGTTGCTTCTAGAATACCTCTACCGAGATTACATACTTGTATTATATAAAAAATTTTGTTTAACGCAAATCAGGAAAATCTTCAGAAGTTGGAGAAAGTCAATATGGTAGCAGCCTGTGAGAGTTTTAGTGATGTTGTTGAAGATGAATTGAGCAGAAGTTGTTTCAAAGTTGATGACATTCAACTGTTTTTCTTTCCAATCTGTCAAAGAGGTCACTATTACCTCATCTGCTTCAACTTTATACATGAAGCAATGCAAGTGATTGACTACAACTCAGAGTTTTTTGATTACAAAAAGCTCCCGTCGCTCATTGTATGTTTTCATTCTTCTTATAACCTTACTTTTTTGTCTGGCTTATTATTTTTTGTTCTTATTTTTTGTTCTTGTGATATGTTATGAATATAGAAATCTGCTTTCTTGGATTTGTTGAAAGATCGGCATTCGTCCATGGCCAATTCAGTGGTCAATATGAAGGTGGCAACTCTGGGTTTGGATTGGAAGTCAACGGATGATCATTCTAACTGTGGGATATCTGTGATGAGGCATATGGAGGCATTTATGGGTTCTAAATTTGAATGTGGCCTAAGGAAAAATGATGTAGGTATCCTAATAATTCCATTGAATTTATTGTGAAGATTATAATTCAAGAACTTATTCTAAAATGATGTTTCTATTGTGCAGGTTAAACCCTTTAATCGCCTTCGAAAGAAATATTGTGTGGAAATTTTGAGCAGCGAGATAAATGAAGTGAAGACAGATGTGATTGGATATATGAAGCTGAAATAGATGGCAATTTCTAGATGTTTGAACAATAGGTTAATGAGACACGTTTGTAATCTTTTAAACATATTATTAGTGTAGTCATATGGACCTTTAAAGGTTTAACTTTGAAGAAGTCAGATTTTGTACATGTTTGAACAATAGGCTAATGATACAAGTTTGTAATCTTTAAAACAGATTAGTAGTGTAGTCATATCGACCTCTAAAGGTTTGATTTTGAAGAAGTGTTCTTTTGAATCTGCTCAAGTTGAAGAATTGAAATGAATTTGCTCATGAATTGAAATGAATATTTGATCACTTGAATAAAAGTTGCTCATTTATAAAAAGAGCATTTTTATGTTTACTCATTTGATGAAACGAGCAATGTTGTTTGTAGTGTACGATCAGTAAACATTCAGATCTTTAGAGAGTTAAAATAAATCTGCTCATTCATAAAATGAGCAGTTTTATTCTAACATGAAGATAAACTAACATGTTCATTTAAACAGATGAGCAGTTTTGTTTTGATCAGTGTGTAGACTGATAAGTTTCATTTACTCATTTGATCAGATGAGCAATGTTCTTAAACAAAACTAAATGCTTGTATATAATTTAAATGTTCAATATATTAGAGATTATGTTCAACATTTTACACAAAACTAAATACTTATATATAATTTAAATGTTCAACATATTAGAGTTTATGTTCAACATTTTACTTAAAAAGAAAATAAGAAAAAACATAGAGTACTATTACAAGCTTTTATATAAGCATAGGATAATATGGTAATATTGATCTATCTACTTCTTCATCAGTTACATCTTCCTCAGTTTCCTTTTCTTCCACATTTGCACTTTGTACTCCTTGTTTTCTTCTTTTAGCTATATTTGTTTTGATTTCCAAAATACTTTTATTCCTGTCATTCCTTGTATATTTCTCTCTTTTTCCTTTAGGATTTGCAATCAGTTCTTTATTAGGAGTAGCTTCTCCTTCATCCTCTGATATGCAAAGGTTTCCAATCTCCTTTTCAATATCAGATCTTGTTTTGTTGAAGCTGTCCTCGCAAATTTTGCGACACTCTCTGTTATCATCACTAGCACATAATAATTTGTGGAATTTTCTTTGCATATGCATTCTCCACACAGCTCCACCAACACTCGACTTTTCTTTCTCCACATTTTCCACACTAACTGTAGCCTTTGCTGATCTTGACCATCGCTTCAGCATGTATGCATGTGGTACCACTTCCACTGAATATATATGATATATTCTATGTATATGCCTACATAACATGCCCTTTTCTTCAAACCTCTTGCAAGTGCAGCAAGCCTGGTTATTTACTTCATCAAAAGTAACATACTGTCCGAAGATATCATATTTTTTAGACCAAACAAGATATAGTAGCATTGTGCCTTCTTTTTCTTTCAGTTCATGGCTTAAAGACATTCCTTTTATGAATTCTTTTTCAAAAATCTTGTAAGCATTAATTGTATATTCTCTAGAAGCATAGTGTAGGATACTGACATTGTTCAAAACAGTTTCCGGATAACCTTCCCAGCTTCTTTCATTATCCTTGCCTTCCTTACTTTTCCACTCGCTAATGACTTCACAAAAGGAATTATAAAAATCGCACAAACATGTGCTCTTTGTTAGTCTCCTTGTAAGAGCATGGTTTGTAGATTCACTCCTCTGAGAAGACAGTACACCTCCTGAGAAATGATCTTTTCCATAGCACCGACACCATTTTTCTTTTATGCTATAAAGTCTTGTTAGACACACATTGTTTTCACATTTAAAATCTTTGAGCATCCTGAAAAAACATGTTTTATATAGTTCACATTATGATTTGATATTGAGTGAGTTAAAATAAGTCTTCTCATTCACATAATGAGCAATGTTATTTTACTCATTTGATCAAATGAGCAGTTTATTGTGTCTTGAAGATAAATCAATATGATCATTTGGACAAATGATCATTTTGTTTTTGATCAGTAACCATTCTGATCCCAAGTCTGGTAAAATAAATGTGCTCATTCACAAAATGAGCAATGTGATTTTAGTCATTTGATCAAATGAGCAGTTTATTGTGTATTGAAGAGAAATCAATATGCTCATTTGGACAAATGAGCATTTTGTTTTTGATCAGTAACCATTCTGATCCCAAGTCAGGTTAATAAATGTGCTCATTCACAAAATGAGCAATATGATGTTACTCATTTGATCAAATGAGGAGTTTATTGTGTATTAAAGAGAAATTAATATGCTCATTTGGACAAATGAGCATTTTGTATTTGATCAGTACCCATTCTGATCCCAAGTCAGGTAAAATAAACGTGCTCATTCACAAAATGAGCAATGTGATTTTACTCATTTGATCAAATAAGCAGTTTATTGTGTCTTGAAGAGAAATCAATATTCTCATCTGGACAAATGAGCATTTTGTTTTTGATCAGTAACCATTCTGATCCCAAGTCAAGTAAAATAAATGTGCTCATTCACAAAATGAGCAATATGATGTTACTCATTTAATCAAATGAGCAGATTTTAAAACATTCTATAAAAAAGTAATTCGAGAGTGTTTTATGATACTTACTTATTCCAATGATGTTCCAATTCTATTTCAGTATGACATTTCTTTGTCACATAGCTGAAACTTTCCTCGAAATTAGGTAATTGCCTTAGACCGCGGATGTGTTTCTTCGAATTTTCTCCAATGTGCCAAACACAGAGTCGATGTTTTGTATTTGGAAATATAGTAGAAATGGCTGCTGCCATTGACAAAGCTTGATCTGTCATTATTGTGCATGGATAAAGTCCTCCCATAGACTTCAAGAATGTAGTAAACAACCACTCAAATGATGAGATTCTCTCGTTCAAAATAAACCCACATCCAAACATGCAATTATGTGTATGGTTATTCAAGCCCACAAAAGGTGCACATATGAGATCATATTTGTTGGTACGGTAAGTTGTATCAAAGACCAACAAATCCCCAAAAGACAAATAATCTATTTTCATCTTCTTATCTCTCCAAAAGAAACTAACTAATGACGTGTCTACATCAATCTCAAAATCATAGTAGAAGTCTTCCTCTTCTTCTTGTCTTCTCTTGAAATAGTTGATTAATGTCTTAGTATCCGTTCCATCAAATGTTTTCTTGTGCTCCCTTTCAACAGCTTGATATGCATCTTGCAAACTAAATCCAAGGGATGGCGAACTTCCTGCT
The DNA here is from genome assembly GCA_947645195.1 of Patellifolia procumbens. Lineage (NCBI taxonomy): Eukaryota > Viridiplantae > Streptophyta > Magnoliopsida > Caryophyllales > Amaranthaceae > Patellifolia > Patellifolia procumbens. Next base: position 52,208 of record CANSGD010001467.1, read on the forward strand.
TGTGCCTTTAGACAACGGTATCCATCAGCTACTCCAACCCCTTTACTTTTTCAATGAGAAAGGTATTCGATTTCTGGTTTGGATATGCTTCGTTGTGATCTTATATGATGGTTCAATCCCGGAGGACAGAATTTGTGGTTGTGTTCCATTCTATGTCTCACAACCACAAATTGGTTATTTTTATCAATTTCAAAATAAACCATAGTCTTGCATCCGGTTCTACGATCAAGTTTGGTATATTGTTTGTCCAATTGCCCTTTTAGTTCTTTTTTCCCTTCTTTGTTGCAGCAAAATTCCCTACCCTTTGTCACCCCACTTTCTCTTTTTCTCAGTCTTGACATACGAATTCCGAACCCAATTTTGTAAGCATAATCATTGTAAAGTTCATATGCCAGTTTTTCAGTACTTACTTCTTTCCCTAATAGCTCAGATCTTGTACTAAAATATTAGCCTCGTTGTTTGTGTCATCACCTACAAAAACACACATTTAATAAACCCTTATGAGTAATTTGTATCTAAATGAGCAGAAACTAATTAAGATCTTTGAGTATCCCGGAAAACATGTTTTATATAGTTCATATTATGATCTGATATTGATTGAGTTAAATTTTCTCTACTCATTCACAAAATGAACATTTATATTTTACTCATTTTGTCCTAAGTTGCTCATTTGACAAATGAGAATTTTTATTTTGATCAATGAACATTTTGATATCAAGTCTAGTACAATAAATATGCTCATTCACCAAATGAGCGGTTTTGTTTTGCTCATTTGATCAAACGAGCAGTCTTTTGTTACTCATTTGGACAAATGAGCATTTTGTTTTTTATCAGTAACCATTCTGATCCCAAGTCAAGTAAAATAAATGTGCTCATTCACAAAATGAGCAATATGATTTTACTCATAATTTGTAGGAGTGATCAGTAAACATTCTTATCTGAAATGAGCAGTTTTATTTTGTAACAACTTACAGTGCATTTGATCAAATGAGCAGAGAATATTTGAAACAATTACTCATCTTCCTAAAATAATCAAAATTTTGAAATCGGTGCATAAATGTATCAAATAAATAGAAATAGCAATGAATAACCTTGATTTTGTTCTTCGATTGGTTCTACAATTTGTATCTCTGCCATTTTGAACTTCAATGCTTGAAATTTTCAACTTAAATCAGCAATGAATTTCTTAGTTTGCTATTAAATTTTGTGGAAATCAATTTTGATTTGCTCGAATTATGTGATTTTCTGTCGGAAATTTTTTTGTCAAAAAGATCAGGGTTTTCTGGGTTTGGGGATGAACAATGTTGCTGCTATGTGTTGAAGATGATTATCATGGTAAAAAAAAATTGGGCTCATGAAGGATCGAACCCGCGCTTCAGCTACCGTGCAAACATACCTCCAACCATTGAGCTAGACATCTATTACTGTCAAGTTGTTGCATGCGTACAATATAAACGTTAGAGCTGAAGTTCGCGAAAATTACAACTATGCGCACGGTACACCCGGGTGTACGGTGCATGGTCTCGGGTTAGTAACCCACTGGGTTGTTTAAGTTTTTTCCAATCAATTAGTTGGATCCCTCTGCTAATGCAGCAAATCAAGGCTCTTACGAAGAAAAATATGTGGGTAGCTGGGAGGAATAAGTACGCCTTGTTCCCACTATTCCTCCTTACTTTCTTCTTTATCTTCTTAATATTTGCATTGGACAAGTTAGATCATGTCATAGAGAGTGCAACTCCGGCCCAACGTGACATGCCCGAGCCTCCATATGACCTCCTCTCCGAGCCAATCCCGCGCGCCGTGTGAAGAGTTTAGCGTTCGCCGCCCTTGCTATGACTTTGTTTGGAGTGGCGAGTCTTCCGACTCCAACCCCAGGATTCAACGCATTATTGACGCTATTGATTTATGGCTAACACTCTCGGTCGACCCATTCCACCTTACAAGGTATGTCGCCTCTAGACTTGTGTCGTACATTAATTGTAAAGCATAAGATATGAGATTAATATACTATGTTAATGTATGAGTCGTCTTCACATTATTTAGTACTAGATTTCTATGCACGCGATGCGTACGACAACAATTTTATTATGAAATTGTATAATCTACATTAGATAATTTTATGGATAGTCGCATCTTACTACTTAAACTTTTTATGTTTTAAAAAACTCCCACCTTAACTATTTTTTTTAATTCCACCTACTATTTATAATTTTATTAAAACTCCCACCGCTTAACGGTTTTCTCAAATTTCATTAACAAAAAACCGTTAAGTGGGTCCACATATACATTTTGTTAACAAAATGGAACTTGCAATAGTTGCAATTCTTTTCAAATAGTTGTAATTTGTTCCAAATTTGCTCTAAATTTGTTGAGGATTTTCCCTTAAATTGATGAAATTGACTTCAATTTCAGCGTAAACTATTAATACAATGTATTTGTGGGGCCCACTTCACGGTTTTGTTAACATAATTTAACAAAAATCATTAAGTGGTGGGAGTTTCTAATAAAATTGGGAATGATAGGTGGAAATTTAAAAGAAAATTTCATTAAGGTGGGAGTTTCTAAAAACGTGAAAAATTTAGGTTGTTTTGAACAAAAAAAATCCTAATTTTATTTGCATATGATGTGTGTTTTGGCTAGTGTAACATGATAAGATATCAAGGTACACAACATATTTTATTTTCAAGCTAAATTCATTTTGGCTCATTTTTCTTTGAAAACATCCCTTACTCCTCACCATCAACTACAACTTTTGTTATATAGTACCCAATAAGATATTTTTTGCTCATCGTCCAAATGAGAAAAATTTCAAAAGTACTTGAAAATACTTTATCATATTTCTCACTCATGCTTAAATACTTTATCATGATCAATTTGATCAAATGTGCCTTCACTCATGAACAATCAATTACTCATATATTTCAAAATAAGAAAATTCCAAAGTATATAAAAGTATATCAAAGTGGGTGTCTATCTATAGATCTCAAGAAAATATAATCGTTGGTATTTTTTAATTGTTTTTACTTTGTAGGTTTTTAGATATTTTAGTTAAAAGTTTTGAACATCTTTTATTAAAAATCTGATGGCTAAATTTGGAAATAAAACTTAATTACTTAATAAACTCATTGAATTATTTTATTTATTTTTCCTTTTTTTATTTTTGGTGTCCACCCCACCTCTTCACTTATATAATAGAGATTAGGTACAAGTTATTGCTTGTTTTGATATAGCCAATGTAGGCATGGATAGATATACATTTGGAAATGAGGTACATTTCATTTCTTGTTAAAGCATTTCTTTCGATTTCAAGAAGTATTATTGTATTGGGATCAATTTTCATCCGACATTCATGCTTTCTTATACACCAAAAAAGAAATAGATATACAATAACTGACGTACACTAATGTAAGAGAAAGTAAGTCTAAATATACTGCTAATAATTACTCCCTTCGTACCTCAAAAGATTTTCCAGCACTATTGGCCATAGAAATTCGCCTCCATCTATTTGCTTATAAGTTGAGAACCACTCCCTACTCGGACAAATATGGTAAGAAGCCCCAGAGTCTACAACCTACACATCACTATGACGAGACTGTTCATTAACTACTAAGGCTAAGTCCCCATCTGAATACCCATTAGTTTCTGCCACAGAGGCATAACCCTTCTCTTGCAGTTGCTTCTTTCTCTTAGGACATTCATTCTTCCAGTGTCCCTTCTCCTTACAGTAATTACAGACATCATTTGGCATAGGACCATTCGAACCCTTAAAGTTCGATTTCTTTTTAACAGATTTCCCAAACCCTTTATTGCCTGTAACAACTAACCTAGATGCCTCTCAGATCTAAAACCAGATGCCTTATGGCGAGACTCTCTAGCATGAAGTGCAGACCTAAGTTCTTCTAGAGACATACTATCTTTCTCAATAATAAAAGAATCCACGAAATTCTCAAATGACAGGGGCAGAGACACTAACAGATTAGGGCAGCATCCTCATCTTCTACTTTAACATCAATGTTTCGTAGATCTAACATAATAGAATTTAATCAATCGAGATGTTCCCTATAAGACGTACTTTTTTGCATACACAAGCTGAATAGACATTGCTTGAGAAGAAACATGTTGGTTAAAGATTTAATCATATACAGACTCTCAAGCTTTAACCACAGACCAGCGGCAATTTCCTCATTCGCAACCTTAATGATGATGTCATCATCGAAACAGAGCATGATGGTTGAGTGAGCCTTCTCCTCCAAGCTACTCAAATTTACGTCATTTGCACCCACTTCTTTTGATTTATTTGATAGTGGTGCCCAAAGACCTTGTTTCTTAAGCAAAGCTCGCATCTTGATCTGCCATAGACCAAAACTATTCCTCCCAGTGATTTTATTGATTTTCACGTTTACCCAAGGCATCTTTAATGCCAAACAAATTGCAGAAAACTTCAAACCCAAATGAACCAGATGAGGCTCTGATACCTGTTTGTTATAACAGGAGAGGCGCTAAAGAATAATGAGAACGTAAAAGCAATAAATTCTCACACAGAGTTTAACGTGGTTCACTAGCAATATGCTAGCTACATTCAACAGACTAGAGAGATAGTAGTTTTATTAGGAGAAAAAACACATAATACAGAATAGTGTTAGACAACACTAAGATAATCAGATTGTGAACAGCGAGACCCCCGTACTTGGTTATTCGAACCAACATATATTCAAGGCATATCTAACAAAAGGAAAATCCACAAACAAACAGAGCCTTAAAGATAAGTCATTTTGATTCCCAGGTTGTTATATGGTTTTGACTGTACAAAGATTGAACACTTTAGGGCAGATTAAAGGGGATTTAAGAAGTTGTTTATGGAGTTTGAGTTGGGTGGTAGCAATTTTCTTTAAAGGGGAATCCTCCATAAAAATTGCAGTAGAAGGTGAAATAAGCTGTACAATTATTAGCAATGAAGCACAATTATGTTTAGTTTAAGTTATGCAGCTGAACTCTAGAACTAAAGTTACGCGGCCTAGTAAAGATTTACCCTGGAAAAATGAATTTCGGTTGCTGCTGCAAATGTCACAAAACTGACCCTTTCCATGCCATCAAGGTATCCTTATCTCTTTTCTTAGACATTCTAATTCAACACGAGCAGTGGACAATTAACATATTCTGCTGGTAATTATCCTCTGCTACTCTTTGTTTCAAGAATCTATGAGCTATTTGGAAGAGCTTTGCCATCCTCATACTATCACTTTGTACTGTCCTATATGGAATGAAGTTTCAGTTCCCACTTTTCTTGCACAACAGCTTTCCTTTACTGTTCCTCGTTTTCTTCCTTTTCCAGTTAAATATGGTACATATCTCATACATTTTTTATTCCGCCCGTTATATTGGTAGGGGACGAGGTAGTGATCTGATGCAAATGGATTCGTAAGTTGTTTGACAATAAATTCTCATATTACTGATCTTTCCAAATAATATGGGGATAGGACTTTGATTACATAAAAATTAATCATCTCTACCGCGTTATTCACTATACTACCATAGATCAAACAGGTTACTAGTGATTTTCGTTTTATCCTTTGTGGTATTTTCTTCTGACATCTCTCTCATTTTTATTTGGGTGTTTTCTTATACTAGACCAGTTTTGCCTTTATGCTATCTTCTTCTCTTAATAAGTCATCCTATTCATTTAGAGTAGGATTCTTTATTTTTCTCATTGGAGTCCTCTTACAGGTAATTTTAAGTATTCTTAGCTTTAAAGCACAAGTTTCCAATCTGTTTTCCGAGGTTTTATTAACGTATACATTACATGTTGCAGTTTACAGCTCAAGTAGTTGATCCCTCCAAGAAATCGAGCTTCTTGTATTTTCTCCCACCAACTTTGCTTTCTCATGCACTACAGATGCTCATCAATGCAACTGCAGTACATAAGAGTCATGGGATTAGCTGGAGAAAACGAGCAGAGTGTCCTACTAATCAATCTGGTTGTTTCTTGACAATGGTATATAGGTTTACCTACCAAAAACCTTAGTTCCAGATTACATATTTGTAACATAAAACTATGTTAATAAGAAACAGGTGTTATTGGTCTAGTTATAAAGACCAATATATTGATTCTCCCGGTCTTGTGTGTGCTTGGCTTTACATAAACTAGGATTCATCCGACACCAGAATGTAATTTTACACCTTCACATTCTCCACCATCCCCTGATGTTCATGAGTGGATAACGTGAGAGGGTTTCATAGTTAGGTGTAAGACGAAGATTATAGCTTTATACGCATATTCATTGGACTTGAAAAAACCTTATTCTTTTTGCTGGCATCTTTGATTTGTGCAGAATGATGTCTACATGCGGCTCATATATACCTTTGTTCTGTGGTTTATTTTGGCGATGTACTTGGATAATGTACTACCAAGCCCTAATGGTACGAGGAAATCACTACTCTAATTTCTGAACCCGAGATACTGGGCAGGTATAGGAGGAAACAAGCCTCAAGGTAAGTAAACTTCGGATTTGTTGTTACCTCATATTCTCAATATAGTTGGTAAATTAAATAAATGCACTTACCTCTTTCTCATAATGTCTTTGTTTAGGTGGTATATATGGCTGTTACAATTTGGCCTCTACGCTTGACAATATTATTCCGGATGACACAAATGTGCTCGAGGAGGAAAAATATCGTGAAGCAGCAAATGAAATCAGATGAAATTGATCCTAATATTGTTGTTCAGATACGCGGCCTAGTAAAATTTTACCCTGGAAAAATGAATTTCGGTTGCTGCTGCAAATGTCACAAAACTGATCCTTTCCATGCCATCAAGGTATCCTTATCTCTTTTCTTAGACATTCTAATTTAACACGAGCAGTGGACAATTAACATATTCTGCTGGTAATTATCCTTTGCTACTCTTTGTTTCAAGAATCTATGAGCTACTTGCCACCCTTGTAACATAATTTGACAATCGGAGATTTTTTCGACCTCCTTTACCTAAATCTTCTATTTTTAACAACGCTAGCTGCTACCCTTTTCCGGTACTGTATTGTGTTGGTACTTAAGACACGAGATTAAATTTCGTCTATATCACTGACGCCTCTATCTACGCACCAAAAAACAATTCTTTTTTGACATAGCTTTGAATTATGTAATTTGTACTCTCTTTCCTGATAAAACCGTTTCTCCATATACCTAATGGATTTAGCTAGCACATTGCTAATGAACCACATAAAAAGCTGTGTGTTCTTTATTGCTTTACGTGCTTCATCTTTGTTGCTGATTCAATCTGTTACAACATTCTTCATTCTTTTTATACTTGCCTTTATCAAATCAGGGAGTATATATCAATTTGGCTAATGATCAGCTCTTTTGTCTCTTGGGAACAAATGGAGCTGGAAAGACAACCACTACAATCAATTGTCTACCCTCAGTGACTGCATGAGATGGTATAAGCAAGCTGTCTGAATACCTTTCATCAGTTGAAGCTTTTCTTCTAGTTGAACTAGAAATTCCATATGCTTAACACTATAATAACTAAATGTAACCACAACAATAATTTGCGGAAATTCCATCAGAAGTTCCATTGGAATGTCAAACATCCGGAAATTTATAGGAGTCTGTCCTCAGGTAATACCTTTCTCTGGTTCATACAATGTCGTAAAGCAAACAACAGATTCGAGTCTCATGCATTTTAAGTTATTTCTCTTAGTTTGATGTTCTTTGGGATGTGTTGACTAGTGAAGAGCATCTTCAGCTATTTGCTAGCATAAAAGGCCTATCATCGGCATTAATCAAAGAGGTTTGTTGCAGAATGCAAGACATGCTTTCATATCTTATACTTCATACATGTTCCATTCAATGAAGATCTTTCATTAATTCTATGGTAAAATAAAAGGTTGTCAACAAATCGTTGGAGGAGGTGAGACTAATAGATTCAGCCAAAGTGAGAGCTGGTAATTACAGTGGAGGAATGAGACGCCACCTTAGTGTTGCTTCTGCTCTCCTTGGTGACAAAACTTAGTTACTTTGGATGAACCGGTATAATAAATTACTCTCCCTGTTATCTTTACATTCCACCCATTTGGAATTCGCAAAGTCTCTAATGCACAATTGTGACCATTGATATGTATAATTACGTATTACTAAAAACAAAGAGAAAGTTGATATCTTGAACATACATTACATCGAATCTGATGAGAACGCACATGTATTTATTTTCCTTGGGTGTATATAAAAGTCATAGCTTGTACTATCAACCTAGTTAGACAAATTTAACGGCATGCAACTGAATAAAACTGATAGATATTAGAGAGACTATCACATAATAGCTGGTTGTAGCCTGATACTATCAAACTAGTTACATTAGTGAGAAGAGTTATGAAGCATATATATAATTGTAATTGTAGACTACAGCTATGGATCCAATAAGCAGGAGGTATGTATGGGACATAATAGCAAATGCAAAGAGGGGACGGGTAATTATTTTAACAACACATTCTATGGAAGAAGCCGATATACTAGGGGATCGCATAGGTAACATGGCTAAGGGGAGACTACGTTGTATTGGGAGCTCAATTAGATTAAAGTCAAAGTTTGGGACTGTTTTTATTGCTAACTTGAGCTTCAGAACGGAAACTCGGCATCAAATAATTCAACTTATAAGGAGATAGTAAAGGAATTCTTCAGACAAGTAAGTTATGAAATATTTTAGTTTTAATCAACTTTGCAGATGTAATTTATTGTGTAATGGTTCTTACAGCATTTGGGTATCTCCCCAAAGGAGGAGAGTAATGCATATCTTACATTTGTGATTCCTCGACCGAAAGAGCCCCTTCTCAAGGTAAATATTGTTACTTCAATGAAGTATCTAGTTATCATTAACTCAAGGAGGACCTTGAAAATTATGCTTCTGACAATTGTTTAAAAACAAGCCATGTATGTAGTTGCGCATTTGCCTTTGGATATCTATGGTCATTCTTTTTTGTCAGGTGACTTTCGGAATGCTCCAAGATAAACAACACGAATTTGGTGTAGCGGACATTCATCTTGGCTTGACAACACTGGAAGAAGTTTTCCTAAATATTGCGAGGCAAGCAGAGTTGGAAACTGCTACAACTGAGGGGCGAATGGAGACTCTCACTCTAAGCTCTGGAACACTAGTTCATGCAAGTTCAATTCTGATGTGACTTCAATGAATCAATAGCGCAAATATTTATACATATTTCGGCACTGCAGGTTCCGGTTGGAGCTAGGTATGTGGTAATTCCCGGATCAGAGACTGTAGAGAATCCTCAAGGCGTTATGGTCGAAGTACATTGGACACAGAATGAATCAGGTGCACTCTGCATTTCTGGATGTTCAACTGAGAGCCCAGTTCCTCCCCAATGTACGATCAAGCCATCTTGTGGCTTACCCAAGGTCGTTGGGACAGCCACAAGGAATAGAGGGAAGGGTGATTGATCCGACCCAACTATCCGAAACTAGCTTCCAATGGTCGTAAAACTGTAATCAGATTTACTGTAAAGCTGGTATTATTAATGTCTTTGTTTATGGCTATTTTTTCTGCAAAATCAGTATGGTTATTGAGTGAGAACTTGTAATGTTAGAATTTATGATAAGTCCTTGACTTTTAACTAAATTTCTTCTTTTGAAAAAAACAATATGTTCAAAAGAATCGTTGAGCAGCTAACAACTATCATTACATCCAATAAGTTGGAAGATTCTTACAACATGGCCATCATGAAATATACTACAATTGAAGAAAAATGTAGATCCTATACCATCAGCTACTACCCTGATACATTTTTCATACGAGGTAGGAAGAAAGATGACAAATATAAAACTAGAACATATTTACAAGCAGAACAAAAAAAATCACTCATCAGAAGAACGAGCTTGAGCCTGACGAGTGACCTTGATGAAGACATCCTCGATAGTGGTGTCAGCCAGACCCCAAGCCTGAACAGGGAACTTATTCTTTGCATTTTCAACAAGCTGGAAAATATCAGCAAGGCGGACTTCATGCTTTGGCAGCTCAAACTTTTGAGTACCACCCAAATGGTATGTTTTGATAGCGTTCCTACAAAGCGCTACAACCATATCCTCCACCTTTGCGTCATTGTTACCTGATGTTGTAGTCATTGTAAAGATGAAGTAACCTCCATATCTAGCCTTCAGCTGTCATACACCATTAATACACATCCACTCCAGTTTAGGTACTCCAGAAAGTGACGAAGAGTTTAATAACTCTAGCAAAATTTCCTAAACTTTAGATCAAAGTTTCTTGAAGTTTTTCAATTTTGCTAAATTGAACTATACTTAATTTGTTGAATCTAATTGACTTTGAAATTTCTGAAGTTAGAGAACACACTATAACACTAAGAAACTAACCTCTTTAGAGTTTCCTACACAACGTAGAGCACCATCAACAAAAACACCTAGTCTATCACAAAGAGCCTCTGCCTCTTCCATTGAATGAGCTGATAAAAAATAGAAAAGAAAATTGTCTTGACTTGCCAGATCTTCCAGTCTGTCTTTAGTACTAAATAAAGATGGAACATTGACCAGACATCTTAGATATCTACATATCCGAGGAAGGATAACAGAATACTTACTCGTGAGAAGAATTGCTCGATTTTGCTTTGCACGCTTTACAACGTTCCATAGACTTTTTTTGGAAACAGGGTCTAGTCCAGTACTTGGTTCATCAAGGTAAACAATCTGCCAAAGATCCAAGAAACTTCTATTAGGATAAAAACTTTTGAATCTTTAAGTAAGAATAAAACAGAAGAAAGGATCACTGATATGAAACAACCTGTAAGTAGATCACCATAATATGCATCCAGAAAAACAAAATTATACTAGAAAGGGCACAAAAATAGTGAAATAATAACCTTTGGGTTGCCAATGAGTGATATAGCAACGCTGAGCCTTCTCTTCATACCCCCACTATACTTGCCAGCACGTTTGTCAGCAACACCACCATGTAATAAGTTCACTTCTTCGAGAGCATCGTCAACTGCCTATACAACTGAATATAAGTGAAAATTATTGTTATACAATTAAGATAATCAGATTGTGAATACGGATATAGGTTTAACCTAAGGGTTTATATAATACCCTTAGAGTTAACCTAAACAGAGATGGGCCTAAAACGAACCCATAACAGAATATAAGATTTAGTCAAACCTTATAACACCCAAAAAGCGAGATCTCTGTGCTTGGTTATTTGAACCAACACATATTCAAGGCATATCTAACAAATCTCGACCTTGACTTGAATTCTCCCAAAACCACCAGACCACAGATGTACCAGATGCAACAGCCAAGTTGCCAGATGTACTAGACTCTCCCTCTGTACCAGATTGCTCCTTAAGAGCTCAGATTCCCATATTGCCCCATAAGAAGCCCAGACTCTCAGAAGTGCTTCATCAGAAACCCCAAACTCTGAGATTGCCGCTAAGGGCCCAGATTGTTCCATAAGGAACCCAGACTCCCACTTAAGGGAAACAAACTCTAATGACTTAGAACATTTAGCAAGTTCAAGCAATATTGGAACTTGCCATGTGGAACAAGTTTGGTGAACATGTCTGCTGGATTATCAGCAGTACTAACCTTCTTCACCTTGATCCTCTTCTCGTTCCTTAGGAAATGATATCTCACATCAATGTGCTTAGTCCTCTCAGGATGGACTTGATCCTTGGCTAAGCATATTGCACTGAGACTATCACAATAAACAACAGCCTGATCATGATGTAAAACAAGATCACCAACTAGCCCCTTCAACCCGATTCCCACCTTAGCAGCTTCAGTTAACGCCATGTTCTCTGCCTCAGTAGTAGACAAAGTCATTATAGCCTGTAGAGTTGCCTTCCAACTCACCACTGAACCACCAAGAGTGAACACATAGGCAGTCATAGATCTCCTGCTGTCCACATCTCCAGCATAATCAGAATGAGAATAGCCAGTGACTAAACATTGTGACCATTCCCATAAACAAGACCTACATCAGAAGTACCTCTAAGGTACCTAAATATCCTCTTCACAGCCTGCCAGTCTTCCTTTCCAGGTTGCCCCATGAACCTGCTGACAACACTCACAACATGTGCAATGAACTCCTTCTCAGCTTCAGACTGAGGTGCAAACACAGGTTACTGACGCACATTCACAGCGCTAGGAGTATCTATAGGTTTAGCTGATAACATGCCAGACCTTGACTATATCTTCTCAATGTAGCCCTTTTGTGAGACAAAGAGCTTACCCAAATTCCTATCCCTATCAATCTCCATACCCAGAATTTTCTGTGCAGCACCAAAATCCTTCATCTCAAACTGTGAAATGAGAAGAACCTTCAACCTCTGTATATCAGACTTAGACTTTGCAGCTATCATCATCTCATCTACATATAGGACCAAATAGATCATACCATCAACAGACTTATTGTGATACACAGTTTAATCATACAGACTCGTAATGTAGCCTAACTCCACCATATAATTGTCAAACCTCTGGTACCACTGCCTAGGAGACTGTTTGAGTCCATATAAGGGCTTCTTCAACCTGCATACATAGTCTTCTCTGTCAGGAACTTCAAACCCCTCTGGCTGAGTCATATAAATCTCTTCCTCTAACTCTCCATGTAGAAAAGCTGTCTTCACATCTAGTTGCTCACGTATGAGATTCTGATGTGCCACCATAGCTAGTAACACCCTGATGTAAGTGTGTCTGACCACTGGTGAGAATATCTCATTATAGTCCACTCCCTGTCTGTGAACCCTCTTGCAACAACACGAGCTTTATACTTGACTCCCTCAGATGGTGAAATCCCTTCGTTCTTCTTGAAGACCCATTTGCAAGTAACAATCTTCCTCTCCTTAGGCTTCTTTACAAGCTCCCATATGTTTGATTCTTGTCTAGAGACTCTATCTCATCCCCCATTGCAGCGAGCCATTGTGCAGACTCACTGCCCAAAACAGCTTTCTTGTAAGTAGATGCTCATAAAGATCTATCTCCTCAACAACCTATAGAGCATATGCGGTCATATTCTCAAAACTGTACCTCTTTCGAGGTGTGTCCCAACCCAACTTCTTTGGAGGTCCAACTCCAACTCTTCTAGACCTGTCAGGGACTAGACTTGGTTGAGACTATGACTGACGAGACTCCCTCTGAGACTCTGATCTTCTCCAAGACTCTGATCCCTGAGACTCTGACCTCGAAGACTCTGGCTGACGAGATTCTTACCCACCAGATTCTGGCAGGTGAGTTCCCAAACTCTCAAAATCTGCATCTCTAGACTCTGACTGATCATGTTGATTATCTTCTCCACCTTGATGTTGTAAGGCACTCTCATCAAGAGGAACTTTCAACTCCACCTGTTTATCAACATTCCCTTCAACAACAGGCTTCACAGTGGGGGGTTAAGCATAGAGTTTTCATCAAATACAACATTTCTGCTAAGTATAACCCTACATTTTGAGGGTGACCAAACTCTGTAACCCGTAACACCATCCCCAATACCCACAAATAAACCCTTCTTAGCCATAGGTTCTAACTTACCCTCATTTACATGATAGTAAATAGTACAACCAAAGACTCTCAATGAAGAATAATCAGCATACTTACCAGACCACACCTCATAAGGTGTTTTATAGTTAATACCAGTGTGAGGTCCTCTGTTGATCAGATAGCAAGCTGTGTTAACCACTTATGCCCAGAATCTCCTAGCCATACCAGCATTAGAGAGCATACATCTTGCCCTCTCCAACAGAGTTTGATTCATACGTTCTGCTACTCCGTTCTGTTGTGGAGTATCCCTAACAGTGCGATGACGGGTAATACCTTCATCTTTACAGATCTTATCGAACTTAGAGCAACAGATTTCCAGACCATTATTAGTTCGCAACCTCTTGATCTTCTTCCCAGTTTGATTCTCCACCAATGCTTTCCAATGCTTGAACTTCTCGAAGGCTTCACTACTTTTATGCTTCATCATAAATACCCAAGTCATTCTAGACTAATCATTAATCATAGACACAAAATACCCGTGACCTCCAATGGATTCAACTCTGCATGGACTCCAGCAATCAGAATGGATGTAATCAAGTGTGCCCTTACTCCTATGGACACCCCACTTGGGAAACTTGGTGCGATGAAGTTTCCCAAATACACAATGCTCACAGAATTCTAGATTCTGCAACTTATGCCCACAAAGAAGATCCCTCTTAGCCAGAATATGCATTCCTCTCTCACCCATATGACCCAGTCTCATGTGCAGAGTCTGGTTATATCTTCCTTAGGAACTGCAGAAGATGCAACAGCAGCACAACTTGTCAATGTAGAACCTGTAAGAAAATACATAGTACCACGCCTGACCCCTTTCACAACCACCTTCAAATCCTTGTAGACATTCATAACTCCACCTTCACCCTTGAAACTGAACCCCTTTCTGTGTAGAAGACTCAAAGATATCAGATTCTTTGTTATAAGTGGGACATGCCTAACTTCATTCAAAGTGCAAAAGGAACCATCATGAGTCCTAATCCTGATTGAGCCAATCCCAACAACCTTACAAACAGCACTATTAGCCATTAGAAATATCACCTCCATCTATCTGCTCATAAGTTGAGAACCACTCCCTGCTAGGACAAATATGGTAATAAGCCCCAGAGTCTAGAACCCACACATCACTATGACGAGATTGTTCATTGACTACTAAGGCTAAATCCTCCTCTCAATACCCATCAGTTTCTGCCACAACGGCAGAACCCTTCTCTTGTTGTTGCTTCTTTCTCATACGACATTCATTCTTCCAATGTCCCTTCTCTTTACAGTAAATACAAACATCATTTGGATTAGGACCCTTCGAACCCTTAAAGTTCGATTTCTTTTTACCAGATTTCCCAAACCCTTTATTGCATGTAACCACTGACCCAAATGCCTGACTCTCGGACCCAGAACCAGATGCCTTATAGCGAGACTCACTAGTATGAAGTGCAAACCTGACTTCCTCTAGAGACAGCCTGTCCTTCCCAATAATAAAAGAATCAACAGAAGTCTCATATGACAGGGGCAAAGACACTAACAAAATTAGGGTAGCATCCTCATCTTCTACCTTAACATCAATGTTACGTAGATCTAACAGGATAGAATTTAATCTATCGAGACGTTCCCTAAGAGACGTACCTTCTTGCATACGCAAGCTGAACAGACGTTTCTTGAGAAGCAACTTGTTGGTTAAAGATTTAGTCATATACAGACTCTCAAGCTTCAACCACAGACCAGCGGTAGTTTCTTCATCTGCGACCTCAGTGATGACGTCATTAGCCAAAGAGAGCATGATGGTTGAGTGAGCCTTCTCCTCCAAGCTACTCAAATCTGCGTCATCTGCACCCACTTGCTTCGAGTTCTTCGATAGTGGTGCCCAAATACCTTGTTTCTTAAGCAAAGCTCGCATCTTGATCTGCCATAGACCGAATATTCCTCCCAGTGAATTTATCGATTTTCACGTTCACCCCAGACATCTTTAACGCCAAACAGATTGCGGAAAATTTCAAAGTCATATGAACCAAACGAGGCTCTGATACCAGTTTGTTATAACAGAGTAGGCGCTAAAGAATAAATAAGAACGTGAAATATAAAAGCACACAAAGGGAGAATAGTTTATTAGGAGAGAATCACAGAATATAGAATGGCGTTAGGTAGCACTAAGATAATCAGATTGTGAACACGGCTATAGGTTTAACCTAAGGGTTTATATAATACCCTTAGAGTTAACCAAAACAGACATGGGCCTAAAACCCATTATAGAATATAAGGTTTAGTCAAACCTTATAACACACGAAAAGCTAAGGGGGGCAACGCCCCCCTTACCCCCACCAGGGCGCTTGGTTATTTGAACCAACAGATATTCAAGCCATATCTAACAATTATAATTAGAAAGCAATGGCGTGAATCAACTTTGACCACCTGTTCTAACAACTCATGGTGAGATTTTGGATGCATTTCTACATAATGACTAAAGATAAATTGTAAATTGCCTAGGCTTATGGATTAAAAAGGATCATTTAGGTACGTAGTAACCGTAATTATTCACTAACTTCTCGTTTCAGCATAATCTTCACATCCTATGACTGCTTTCTGACATCAATGCAACTACAATATATCCAAGACCAATTGTATTTAACCCTATTTTCAAAAGAACAAGGGAAGTACCTGTGTCAATGTAGCACCTGAAAGGTTCTTAAGTCTACCATAGAAATATAGATGCTCTCTTCCAGTAAGTGTTTCCCACAGAAGGCTGCAAGAGCAGAAGAAATCGAAACATAAAGATTTAAACCACAGAACACAAGGAACATATTGAACAATTATATTCTCCAGTAAAGCAAACGAACATGACTCAAACTTACTCAAATTGAGGGCAAACCCCCATGCAAGAGTAAACTTCATCCATTCGAGTTGTTATGTCTAAACCTTCAATATATGCCGTCCCTGAAGTGGGTTCTGTAAGACCAATCATCTATGGAGATATAGAAGGATGCAATAGAGTTAAATTTATATTACTGTGCCAATATGCTCCCATGTTATAGGATTATATTACAAACAGAAAATAGGTTTGAAAAGGGAAAATTTACTGACCATACTGATGAACGAGGTTTTTCCAGCACCATTTGGGCCAAGCATGCCAAAACACTCTGACCTTTCTAAAGCAAGAGACAATCTTTAACTGCAGCTTTTGCTGGATTTCCATCTTTTCCTGGGTAAATTTTCTTGATATTGTCACACACAACAGTGTGGCTTCGGTTTCCTTCTTTCATCAGTTGTTCTACCTTTTGTCTCTGTCAGAAGACAAAGAAACCCAAATTGTTGTAAGTTTCGGCTAATTTGGTCCTAGATTCAATCACTTAGGACGGGAGGGGATTTTCCGAAGTTTTCAATAATAATGAAATAAAATTATCTGTATACAAGGCCTTGTTTGACAATTAGTTGTGGGTCGTTTGCTGGTTCACTTGTCTTGTTTGACCAACCGCTAATGTTAGCTATTTGAGTCAACCTTTTGTACTGATATTTTAGAGCGATGTTTGGTGAAATCGGCTGTTAGATACTAATAGCTTATTATGAGCAGCATAACAACTAGTAGGCAAAGGCAAATATCGAATTACTAAAACAAGGCAAATAACCTGGCTTGGTACCACTTGGGTTTTTTACGGTTAATGATAGTGGAGGCTACATTACTCAGACTACCTATGTTGCTCAGACTTGGATACGGGTGTCGTATCCGAGTAGGGATCCGAGGATCCGATACTCTAGACCTAAAATTTTGAGGATACGGCGATACGGTCAAAAGAGTGTCTTGACTAATTTTCTAGACACGGGTATCTGAAAAGTGTCGGAAAAAAATAATGGCTAGCCCATTTTTACAAAATGTCTTATTATAAAAATATGTGTCAAAGTGGCATATTTTTACATAATGGCAGCTTCTTTTAAAAGAGAAGCCCAAATAATGGGTAGCCCATCTTTTACAAAATGTCTTTTTAGTAGCACATATTTAAAAGAATTACTGGTACAACCTTCAGAAAAATAGTCAAAAAAGAAAAAAAAAGAAAGGAAAACAGAGAAGGAGGCCCACAACTCTTCTCTTCCCAATTTCTGGCGCCGCCTAACAGAAGAGAGGGTGAGAAGAATGCGACGGTCTAAAACGGCAGCCGGAGCTCCGGTGAACTTCATCTCCGGAGATGAAGCCACCAAATGGCTTGGATTTTCTCCCACAACAAAAGCCCCATGGTAATTTATTCTAGTTTTAAGCATTTCCTTGTCAATTTCCAAATCTAGGTTTTCGATTTAAACCTAAATCTGCGATTTTTCATCTTCTTTTCTCTCCTCCTCTCTCTCTCTCTTGGTCCTCTTGTGCAAATCGTCGAAGACACTCGAAGAATAGATACGACACTTACTCCGATACGCGACTCGACACCTTTTCCAGGCGTGTCGTGTAGAGTCGACACGCGATACTCCGGGTGGTCGAGGGTGTCGAGGCAACATAGCAGACTACATTTAAACTCAAGTAGTTGTGGCAAGTTCTCGACACTCCAACATGGTTATGAATAGTTGTAAACGTCATTTTATTTGGCTGAAAATATGGAAGTTTATGCTCAAAGTAGGTGGGGTCTGACACACATACATACACGTCTCCGACATGAGTACTCGAGTCTAAGTACTGAAATAATACCTCTTGGGCGATATCACTCTGATCGTCTTTAGAGAAGTCTTCAGAACTATTTCTTTCCAAACTTTGCTGGATAGTAGTAGGCTTCTTTCTGAAACTGGGTAAGAAAAAGAAGGGACTCTTTGTCGTCCCACTTCCACTAGGTACAACCTGATCTAGATAATATGCTAACAGTAGCATGAACGCCCACTCTGCAGCCATGATGATCATAGCTATTTTCATTCCATTACCTTCGTCACTCAAGTTCTTCCACCGCATTCCAATATTATTACCACTAGCCCTACCAAATGCAGCATATTTCTCGAATTCGTATAGGCCTCGATATAATGCAAACCCAGGAAACATCTCGACCATAGTTACCAATTTGCCTGAAAATTTAGAATTATACGTAAAATTGTACTGAAAGATTGATGAAGAGAGTAGCAATTGTGTTCTGTGACTTGTGTCTTGTTCATACTACTTGTATCCTATTTCAAGTTATCTAGTTTGACTATAATCATCAAACTAAGATATTCTTGACCCAAAAGTCTTATGACTTTATGAGTACTAAGGTTAACATTGTCATATGAGATTTTGTTAATTTGCGGTTAGAAAAGGGAGGAAGCTTGAAGAGGAGAGAAGGGTGGGAGGGGAGGGGGTTTAACGAAACCAAGGGGTGGGAAGGCAATGGAAGGCTTAAGTGGTAGTAATATCGGGCAGAGGGATGTGAAAGCGTATTTATCATACATAGGGGTGTACCATGCTCATGGTATATCCAAAATCATTTTTTGCTCATTGCTCATTTGCACGTTTTCAAATGAAAATCTAGACGTACCTACCCCCCATCCCACCCACATTTCCCTATACTTGCTAGTCCCACCTCTTCCTCGTCTCTTAAGCAAGATGGCTATATCTAATGGATGATTCATCACCTACTCCACCCGAAAAATAAAAAGGGTGAAAAACCGAGTTAAATGGATGATAGACGGATGTCGGGTGATGGGTGATGGGTGATGGGTAATGGGTGATGGATGGAATTAGGGTGACAAAATTTATCCATCGCCAGTTTATCACCTGTTTTCTCACCCTTTGTTACATTTTCTTAGATGTCTATATTTTTTTTGACATTAGTGTTTTTTCCCCTTTTGATTATTATTTGACATGTTTCTATAAACTTAACTTATCTTAATTTGACGTGAAATCAATGTATAAATTGTCATGTTAATTTGATTTATCTTTTCTTGTTTAGATCTCTGAAATCGGTTATCACCATGTCCACGGGGATGGATGGGATATGGGTGTCAGTCTTACCAGGTGACGGATGGATGGTTGAGAATTGGTCTAACCGGGTGATGAATGTGGGTGATGGCTCACTTGACCCAAATCTCACCCGATACCATCCCTGTGCTTAAGTCCTATTAGTCTATATAATATATATACAATCCTCTTGAAAAAAATATGTTTATTTTAAGACTTCTCTTTAAAAATATTTTAGCACATACTTTAATAAAGAAGGGTCGGGAATGGCCGATGTGAAGCAAATATGAGAACCTATGTGGGTGATGGGGGGCGATATTTTTAGTATGTAGCATGTGGCATGAGGACATTGCGATAATGTGTGATGGGTCGAAGATGGGAATGAGATTGTTAGGCAAGTATGATTGTATGAGTATGGAGGGACCATTCTTTGCTTTCCCCTCGCCTGTCCGACCCCATTTACATCCCTAGGTTGGAGGATCGGACAGAGAAAGATGAGAGAAATTTTTATATAAAAAGTTACCTTATTTAAAGTTTCAAGTCACCTAAGTGCAATTTTAATAGACTCCCATAGTTGAAATTGTACACAATTAATTCATGGCTGGGATTATTTTCGATGGAATGGTAGTAATTTGAAATTTGTCCAATAAAATTTTCAAAGATATCAAGGGCGAAACTTTAGTATTAGGCACCGTAAAAGTCAAATTAGGTGAAGTATAGTTTCGTTGTATTTAATTTATTGTAACTTGTCTTTACTTATCTTAAATAATTTCAACTCATTTGAATTTATTTGAACGTATTTCAACTTATTGAAGCTTCTTATATAAGGTGTTAGAAAAGTGAGGTCCCATAGAGAAAGGGAGGAGGATAATTTCCCTTGTTTGGATAAATGGTTGGGGGGAGGGAGAGGAGATCAGAGAGAGTGATTCATTTCCCTCCTTCTTTAATAAGCATAATCTTTCTAAATTTGGAAAAAATTGGAGGAAAATGGAACACACATCCCCCCCCCCACCCCCCCTTTTCTTCCCTCCCCTTCCTCTCCCTCCTTCTTTGTTACCCAAACAAACTTTAAATATGCGAGACGTGAGAAGGCCCATAGGCACCGAAAAGACAAAAAGGAGTGTGCAGGAAAGAGAGAGGTCCGCGAGAGGCAATAAAGAGAGGGAGCAGAGGCGCTGGAGATTGTTGTTGGATCAATGAAGAGATGGAGGAGAAAGAAGACGAAGGTTTTTTTTTACCCTTTTGTTTTATAAAATTAACTTTATAAATTGAATAGTTTGAGCTTCTTTTCTTTGTATAACCCTTTCTTAATTTTTTTTCCGTTACTTGCACTCACCCCTAAGTTGGAAATAATAGAGCCTAGAAAAAAATAGAGCTAGCAATAAAGAAAAGTACTATGAGAAAAGTGAGGTCCATAGAGACTACTTGAAAAAAAAGTAGATTCGATAAATCTTGCAGCAATCAATTGTGACAAAACACAAATCAACCTGAAGTACCATGAGGTAATAACTGAAAACATATTTACAAGTGAGATCATCATTAAAATAAACACATGCTAATATAGTTAATAAATACCGGAAGTGTTAAGAAAAATTAATAATGGAGGTGGTGAAAATCAAACCTTGAGCAGTTTTGACGGTAGATACAAGTGCAACAATCACAAAAGCAAGTGAGATTAACCAGTTCACATGGATAAAATAGAAGCCCGATTGAAGGATGTAGTCATTGTTGGTGAATAATGCTAAACCTGTAAATTAACTAAGAAAGTTTACTGGTGTAATCATAATATAAAGCATAAAAATGTAATGCCCACCTGGGGCAGAGCTATATTTACTCTTGTGAAACTAATTGACTCCACTTAAATTTTAGACTTATGAGAATTGTAGTAAAGAAATTAAAATTTTATAGAGTTATTTAGTCAAACTGGTAAAAACTTATTAATTGTATTTTCCCTCATGACATAATTTTCTTTGATCTACCACTAATACAAGAAGGTTAAATTAGAATGATTCAGATTACCAGATAATTTTCCAGCAATCAGAAAGGACTGAACGAAAACTGTAGAAATAACGAGATCGTAAAAATAAGTAATTGTCCAATACGCGGTATCTCTAAGACCATGCATTTTCATCATGATCCGTAAGTTTTTTTCCTTCTCATACACCACCAAACCTCCTAAGACCTGAAATCAATTATAAGCATTGAGTTAACAAGTTATATTTCGAACAAAAACTATGATATATATCTGTATATATTCGACAAAAGTAGTTGTCAACTAATTGAATTTGGTGATTGGCTGCTAAATTATCAAGATAGCATTTGAAAGAATTATATACGGTATAACCATAGGCAGATCCAAGGGGTACAAAGGTATTGTTGTACTCCACCAGGGGAAAAAGAAACATATATATATCACAAACTTGCACGCTATGACCAATAACAATCGGTGACTCAATTGGTGGATTAAGGACTAAACATGACTTGAGAGCATTCACCATACAACCGAGTGTATTTGCACCCTTTCACATTTTCTTACATCATGTGCTTTGCTAGATTTAATCCAATTCAATTCAATTCATTTTCAAATAGTTCAGTTCAATTCAATTTAATTTTAGGCGAAGAGAACAAGCCCTTTGTAGTAATATTACCTTGTATTATACTTTTTGTCACTTTGCAGCAATAAGCACAATTTAGCTAGCCTAAGAGATAACCTCTTAAGCTCTTTCAGTTCATTCCTTTAACGACAACTAACAAATCTTCTTCTTCCTTCTTTCTTCCCTAAACTTCATTGTTTGACAATTTTACATGTATTAGAAATTTGACTTGGTCAAACCTCTAACCATTATGATATTAGTTATAAACTCCCGTATAAGTTCTTGTTAATTTGTCTAAAAAATACTTTTCATATTATTAACTCTGAAAACTCAATCATACGTAGATAAAATACTTTTCAAATTAGATTAATGAACTGTTGTGGGTTAAACCCAGTTCAGTTTACCTTAAAGTAATAATCTTCAGTAAAAACAAGTTCAGTTCAGTAAAATTAAGTTCAAATCATCAAAATTAAGTTTAGTTCAGTAAAAATCAATAGTGTAATGAAGAAAAAACAACATGATTCGGTAAAAATAAGTTCAGTTTCGCAAAAATAAGTTCAGTTTAGTAAAAATAAGTTCAGTTCAGTAAATATAAATTCAGTTCAATAAAAATAAATTGAAATGAACAGGGGCTAGCATACAATAACTCAATTGAGTTGAACATCTTGTAGACCATTAATGTTTGAGTAATTATTAATAGCTGCATATGGCAATTATAAATGACTAAGATAACCATTTGGAATAGAATTTGTTATTTTGGACACCGGGAAAAGGAAAACTTACAAGGGGATGGAGAAACACATTAAAATTTTGTTTTGTGGTAGCATAGGCATCATCAGTATTATTCCAAAACACAGTGAATATATTGATACTTACAGTTATTGGATATATAAGTAATCCATAGCTCGTGAGGCGCAACAAAAAATCATTCGTCACTTGGAACTCAGCATCTAATGTACTGATTGTTGGAACTTCTTTGATGAACTCAAACAACATTTGGGTACCAGATTCTTGCAACTCTTGCAGGTACACATTTGATACCTTCACAGATTACCATCTTAACCATTTAGATCAGGCACATTTTGCTAATCTTTTGTTTTGTCGAGTGCAAAAAAAAAAAGGGTAACATTACGGCGTTTTCGTAATTTTACTTGTTTTTAAGTTAGGATAATCATCGATTTTGCACATTAGATAATCTTTTTTTAAAAAAAAGTGTAAAAGTTATTATTTTGATAAAAAAAAAGGGTAAAAGTTATTATTTTGAGAACTTTATTCATATTTTACTATTTGTCTTGATCTGCCGGGCTACTTCTTTTGTGTTCAAGCTCAATGGACGTAATTAGGAGTGATTATCGAACGAATCGAGACCAAACGCTACTTAGCTCGGCTCGTGTTCATTTAAGTTGATTCGAACTCGAGCCGAGCTCAAAACTTAACAAACCGAGCTGTTATCGAGCCGAGATTTGACTAAGTGTTGAACGAGCCGTTGTCGAGCTGTTCACGAACAAGGTTGATCTATTATTATTCTTAGTTTTTTTTGTCTACTTTATTATTCACTAATGAATAATTTTTCTTATGAATTTTTTTTAAACACTAAAGCTATTAGCTTATTATTGTGTAATATTTAGAACAAATATATTTTTAGATTCATACATAATACTTCCTCCGTTTTTTTTTTAACCTCAAATCTACAACATCCTTCACCATCGCTACTGCCACATCTACCACCACAACCACCACCGCGAAACCACCGTTGCCGCAACAACCACCACCAAAATCAACAAATCTCCCAAATTTCTCCTAACAGCTCTCTTTCTCTCTCTCTTCCTATTCACCACCGCCCCCAAACACCTGCTGTAATTGCAAATTTTTATTGGAAATTTGTTGATTTCAACAATAAACTCTTAGGAGAGAGATGAAAGAGATGTGAATAAGGAAGGACCTTTGAGCAGGAGTCAAGGTATCGTTGAAGGCGAAGGACGAAGGTTTGCGAAGGTCGAGTAATGGTGGATGTTTCTTCCATTGTGGTTGACATTGTTGAAGTTCTGTGGAGAGTGAAGGTTTGCGAATGCGATTGTATTGATGGACGAGTTGGGGGCAAAAGATTTCAACGAAATGGAGATGAAAAGGGAGTAGGAAGACGGTGAGAAGAAAGAGGAGCGAAGCGAGGACGGCGATTGGGTCGGTGGTTGGAGAGATGATGGCGTCGGAATGAATGGTGGAGAGAGAAGCGAGGACGGCGATGGTGTGAGGTGTCGGAAACGGTGGTTTTTAGGGTGGTAGGTTGTTGCGGCAGCGGTGGTTTTTAGGGTTTCCAGGTGGTGGTGGTGGTGGTTGTGTTTCAAAGCAGGTGGTAGATTAGGAGAGAGATTAATTAATAGGATGGGTAAGTTTAAATGGGGCTAATTAGTTTTGTTTAATGTTGTAAAAGTGTGGTTAAAAATTTAAGTAAGGGTATATATGTCATTTTACAAGCAAAAGTTTACCAATTATAGAAAATTTGTAAAGTGTATCACTTAAAAAAAAACATCCATTTATGGAAGGTGTATCACTTAAAAAAAAACGGAGGAAGTATAGTATTTCAATATACTTCCTCCACTTTTTTTTACTTGCATCATTGAAACCTATTACGCAACCCAATGCACACTTTATTATTTAAATATCTTGAGTTCTATACAAGAAAAAGTTATACAAAATTGATATTAATATTCTAAATCACAAATAGTGTAACATTCCCAAATGACGCGAGTAATAAAAAATCGGAGGTAGTATAAAAACAATTCCAAGCCTGTTCACAAGCTTTCCAAGCCAAGCTTAGTAAAACTTAGCTCAGCTCGTTAAGGTCTCAAGTCGAACTCGAACTCAAGCCGAGCCACAACGAGTCGAGCTTTCACCGAGCCGAGCCCGAACTATTCGCGAACAAGACAGACTCATTCTCACCCCTAGACGTAATAATGGTTCAATGATCTCTCCCTTCTTGCGATATTTGACTATTTGTCAAGGTGATTTTATTTGCCCTCATATATTTGTTTTTTGAGTTGACGTTTTTGCAATTTCACTAGATATATAAAGTTTCACAAGAGAAGCTTGTTCAAGGAGTCGAAAAATAATAATCCTGATTTTAGAAACATATTAATTATAATTTCATTCTTATAGTTTTAGAACTCTTTGAGATCAATAATAACATTTTTATGATTAATATTGCTATAATTAGTTAATTGCTATTTATTCATTTTAAATTGTGTTCAAAGGGAACAATAAAGAACTTCTTATCTCTTGGAAGGACGAGTGCCACAATGATCCTACTTATATATTAAACTTTATCTGCAAGACGCAAAAGCTCTTTATCTCTATACTATAAGTAAGGAGGGGGGTGGGCACCAAAAATAAGAAAAGAAAAACAAAGAATTTAAATCTCCTATAATCAATTTTGGAATTTAGTTTTTTTTTCAATCTGAGCTATCTGATTTTTAGCAAAAAATGTTTAAACTTCAAACTAAAATATCTAAAAATTTACAAAGTAAAAACAATTAAAAAACATCAATGGTTATTGCTTCACATCTATAAAAAGACACCCACTTTGCTATATTTTTATATTCTTTTGAATTTTTTATTTTTAAATGCATGAGTAATTGATTGCTCTTGAGTCATGAGTGGCCTCGGGCTTTTATCACATTGATTATGAAACATGATAGAGTATTTTAGGATGAGTAAAAAAGTGGTGGTGAAAGAGGGATGATGTATTTTTTCAGTGATGATGCTCTAAATGAGATCTTACATTAATTTTTGATAAGATTTTTTTGTCTTTTTTTCGCATTGTATTTTTAAATCCCTATTGCTAATATATTCTCTAATATTTATAAGTCTTTTTTAATATTTATATTATTTCACCATTTACACTGTTTTGAGATTTCATTTACACCCTTTAAAAATATAGTATCTAAAACTTAATGTTTATTATTAAAAGTATGAAAACATATGTATACATGGATAAATTACAATGTATTTTCTCACAAATTCTAACATATTACTTTTTCGCACGAAGCACGCATCTCGTTCATGTAAAGCCAGCTCTTTATAATACTACTATATGAGGGAAAACAAGATCAATCCTTAGAGCATTATTAGCAATGACTCATTCGCTAAAGTTCATAACACTATTCATCTTTTTCTCTCTCCTAAAATGTCACATTTCAACCTTTTCTTCTTAATAATGACCCAGTTTAAAGTTCATCATAACTTTTCTCTTTTTATTTATATGATTTTTATTTTTTATTTTAATTTATAAAATTATAGCAAAATTGGTGTCATTTTGTAGAGAATAAGAAAATAAAGTTGCCCGTATTTTTATTTTATATTTATGATTTTTATTTTTTAAGTTATGCTATCTACAAAATAATGAAAGTGATATTTTCTCTCTCGTAACACCACCAACCAACTCCTGCCACCTCACACAACTAGCAACAATATGCTATTTTAGCCAAGATGAACGTTCATGTAATTAGGTCACAAGATGACATTTTTGGATGACTTTTTCATGAACAACCTAATATTGGAGCATTGTTAATAAGGGTTTTTTAAAGTTCAACCCATGAACTTTAGCAAAATGTCATTGCTAATAATGCTCTTACAGCTATCAACCTAACATCACGAATCATATTTCTCTAACTCTATTGGTGACGAGTCGTGCTCTTATTCTCCTTTGTGCCTATGTCTACCTATTTGACTTTCTCAATTCCTCTAAATTGAACATCTCTTATCTCTAAAAAAAATCAAAGTCATTTTTAGCTACCCGATTAAGTAGTCATTTCAACTACCCTAAATCTTCAATTTGTCATCTTTTTCAATTATTACCCAAATTCACATTTATTGGAGCTGTTGCAGTCCCACATAGGTGGTTGATGGAAATTTTCCTCTTCTTATAACTTCTTTGTTTTTTGCTTTAAAAGAATACAAAGGTATAGTCTCACATAGGTGGTTTGAAGAGCTTTTATTACTTTTATTTATTCTTCTGTGCTTATAATTTATGTTTGGAGATTAGAGATTATACACTAGTAACCACAATTCATGCTCGCGGGTTGAGGGCGTGTAGTGTTGGCACTACGAGTTCGTGGATGAAGGTATGTTCTTTTTGCAACTCGATCCAATATCAAACTAGAGGTTGTGATGGGCAATTCTCAAATGTCCGTTATAAAATCATGAGTAATTCAAGTAAAACAAAACCAAACTAGATATAATGTATGACCAACAATTAAATGCTATCTTGTCACAACCTCAAAACATTTCAAAAAAGGAAAAATTGAGTGGGAAAATTTAAAATTTGTATAATGGTCAAATCTCAAAGAGATAAGAATGCATAAGGAAACGGACTTTGCCTCAAAATCTCAAAATCCTCGATCTCCTCGACAATAATTGCCTAGACAAAGGCATAAATGGTTTGATCAATGCATGGTTTCTCCTAGAGATATTATTATAATTGTGTATTACTTGAAAGAGCTATGTGATGGCTCTTTGATTATCATTGGCTACATATTGATGATATGCTTGTTGTTTACGTAAACTTTTAGTAAACGGTGTTTGTCCGGATGATGGACAGGTGTTGGGTTGATGAAACTGGGAGGCTTGTGCAGAGACGTAACTTCGTTTCCGATCCTGCAAAAAGAGGAAAACCAAACCGGAGGTTTGGGTTTGATTCCCTCTCCGATGCTTAAGTCAGTATACTATAGATAGAATCTGAGTATGAATTTTGACAGAGTAAGTTTAAGAGAGTAGTTGTGTGTTTTTTACGTGATTATGAGGAGCTATTTATAGTATCTATGTATAGAAAGGAGCACCCTAAAATAGAGGGATGTGATTGTTTGAGCAATGAGAAGGTGACACTTGTCATAATGTCATTGCCTTGAGTTTTTTAACCAATCAATTTCTTCCTTTTATGGGGATTTGGGCTTATTATTCCCTCTTTTAGGGAATAATTGGGCCTCTTTACTCAGATTTGATGAGGTCACCAGCTATCCTTTTGTATGTCGCCAAGTGTCATATGGAGGAGGAGCCACGTGTCACCAATTCATTGGGCCACGTGGCAGTCTTTGACTGGGCCACGTGTCCTCTTTTAATATGTTACAACATTTGCCCCTAAAAGGGGTTTAATCTGGGGCCCTTTTACTGAGAGTAACTGCTGATATTCATTGCACTGTTTAGGAGTTTAACTGACTTTTCCTCCAATCAGAAGAATGTGAAGTGCCGTGCGCACCATACGGCGCTGACATGTGTAAAGTAACTGTTTGGGAAGAGGGAAGGTTCTTACCTCTCTATAAATACCCCTCCCTAATTTCATTTTTTCACTTTCACTTTGCAAATCTTCTAGAGAGAGAACTTTCTAGAGAGATAAGCTCTTGGTAAAAGAGCATTTTTGTCTTTTATTTGTCGGAGAAAGTTTGACTTTGGGAGAATTTTGACTTTGATCATTGCTGAGGGCGTCGTGACTTGTAGAAAAAGCGAAGAGGGTCCGTCCAGATCTTTAGTCAGGTATCTCCCTTTTCTCCTTTTACTTTTCTTCTTTTCTTTTCTTCTTTTCTTTTTTGAAATAAAATGGTGTCATTTACCTCATCAAATAACCCGGCCAACCCATGGAGGACGCTAACCCTAGAGCAGATTCTTGTTCATCCTTCGCTGTCTCTAGAGTTGGGCCCATCTCGGCTGAATACTTCTATTATTTAATAAGAACCTTCGACCCGTTTCCGACGACCCAGTCTCTGCCTTTGCAGGGTAATCTGGCGCCCGTCAAGCAACAACGCGTTTAAGACGTTCACTAATTCTCCCCTCATCCAGTTCTGAAATGGAAGAGTCAACAGGGAGAGTTCCTGAAAGACAGGAAAGTGATAGAGTGGAAGAGATCCAGCCATTGGAGGTTAACCCTCTAGACGAATATGAATTCGAGGATTCGGAGGAACAAGATGAAGCTGGACCATCTAGAAGGGTCCTAGACGGAGAGGAAGATGAGGACGAAGAAGAAGGGTCAGAACCTTCCACCACTTCTGCTGAACTTAAGGAACGTCTGGGTCCTCTATCTGACCCGGCATATGTATGTGTGGATATAGACTGGTTAGAGAAGTATGGGGCGAATGCAAGTCGTCCAAATAAGGAAATGCCCATGGTTGGCTTCAAACTCGTCCTTCCTAAAAGGGAGGACACGATTTTCCATGCGGCACCCAACCAGTTCGCTGTGTATAGACTAGCTTTAGATGCCGGACTTAGATTTCCTTTTCACCCTTTCATTCATGAAGTTCTTAGACACTATAGCTTAGGCCATAATCAGTTGGCCCCTGATATCACGTATTTATATAGTCTTTTCTCCCTTATTTACAAGCTAATTTGTGTGTCATTGGAGCTCTTGGGAGCTATTTTGTGCTAACTATCGTATATAGTTGTGGTTTTGTGTTTTAGTGTTGAATTGCAGGTTTTAGGGAGTTTTCTCCCTATTCCCGAGCCATTTGGAAGCAACCACGGCTTTACGAGATGTTACGAGGCACGTAGGATGGCTCACGAGCTTTATGGGTAGTTTAGGAGGTCCCAAGACCCCTTAACGTGAAGATTAGAGAGCCAAAGAGTCAAAAAGGAGGTTTTCGTACTCTGATCGGGCAAAAATGGCCTGATCGGGCGAAGAAATATTGATCGGGTATAGATGTTACGGACCCGATCGGGCGAGGGTTGCCCGATCCGATCGGGCGAGGAAGCATGTTCCCAGACCCGATCGGGTGCTTGCCGCCCGACCCGATCGGGTGGTCGACCAAATTTCACGCTGCCTGTTGTTGCGCCAGAGAAATATATTAAGCGTTTATGCACCAGACCCGATCGGGTGATGTACCTGGGCCCGATCGGGTGGCGACCCACTCTTCGTCCATGTTGCTGGGTACGTGGCAGATCAAGAGAAACGAAGGAAACGAAAAGGCTTACTATGGGCCCGATCGGGTGGAGGCCTCGGACCCGATCGGGTCCCACGCATTTTCACGCGACTTTTCGCCTTTTGTTTCCTATTTTAGTTTGACTTTGAGGGGTATTATAAAAACCTTTTTCCTCATTATTTAGAGACATCTTTTATTCATCTTTCATTAGCTTTAGACTAGTTTTATTCTTCATTGTTCTATGTTCAATTCAAACACTTTAGATTAATTTAGAGGTGATTAAACCTATTTCGGTTTCAATAAAAGTTCCTGCTTTCCGTTAATTGGTATTCTTTCTTACCCTAATCTCTTTTATTATTCTCAATTGCTTAGTTTATTTATTTAATCGTTCATGATGCAATTGTTAGGGTTTCATATTAGTTTTGTTGTTGTTAATTCGATTATGAGTGAGTAGTTCTCTTTCTAGGGTGTTAGATAGGGAAGCCATGTTTAGACCATGATTGTGATTTAGACTCCTATTGATTTCTAGGGCTTGATTAGGGTGATTGTGACGTCGTTTGTTCTTTATTGAGTAATTAACGTTATTGCGCAGTTTCTTTGGTTGCTTGTGGTTAATAGTTGTTTGCACAGATCCGTCTTACGACTAGAGGCCTAGGACACGTCAGTAGTTCTGTTTACGTTAGTGAACATGCGGCGTGTGTTGAACTATGAGCGTTGAGTCTTAACCATAGCTCAACATAGGCTCTAATCCCCCGACTCTTGACTTAGGTTTTGGTAGTAGTTAACCCTATTTGATTGGTATAAGCATGGTGGACCGACCTAATACCCTAGGTTTTAGTCCATAGTCAACTCCTCGTTTTATCCCGTCTTCTGTAGTTTATTTATTAGTTTAATTAATTCTTCCCTGATTTCATCTGGAGTAGCTGAATTGGTTGAATATTCGACCCTGCTTCCACTGACTACCTAGTTAGAGGTCTGTAGGTTTATTTTTGATTAGGCGATACGACTTTAGCCTGTCAGCCCCCAATGCCTGGCTGAATATTCTAACCTTTATTGCTACCTGTGAGCTATATGGCCTAGTCTTGTCCCTTAATGTCTTCACCCACATATATTATTTTTGTCAAGTTCAAAAGGCCATGGAGGGAACCTGGTACAATGTCTATAATAGAGTCGGGTATATGATTGTTTTTTGGGAAACCAACAAAGATGCATAACTGGAAATCGGAATTTCTGTTCGTCCAAGCTCCCGACGCAGAGAAAGCTGAGCCCTATAGGTATTACAACCGGGCGGTAACCAATGTTGGACGGGGTGCCCCAATACTAGAGTTAGAGAACAAATATGATGACGCCGTGGTAGCTCACTTCACGGCCATGGAGTACATTCACCCCGGGCATGGGGAAGCCGGGCGCCCAAAGCCAAAGAAGATAGCTTTAAAGGGACCAAGTGGTTGGATTCCCTTCAAAGATATGTTCTTCAATGAGCGATTTTTGATTGCCGCTGGACTGAAGGAGGGCGAAGATCCAGGTACTGTCCGGGTCTTGCCCCAACTGCCTGTTAAAGTATTTTTCATCTTGTACTTAACCAAATAATTCCTTGGAAAGTAGAAGTAGACATGAGTAAGTTCGGCGGCGACCTGTGGGCGGAGCATTCAAAAGCTCCCCATAATAAAAGAGAGGAAACCCTGGTAAGTTTCTTTTTTTTTTTTTTTTTGAGACGGACTTCTTTCTAAATCATCTCCGTTTGTTCAATCATAAAACCAAGGCCTCTTTGTGAAGGAAAACGTCTGGATTTAGACGGGCTTCTTTGTAAATGATCCTTGGGGTTATGTTCGCCCGGACCTTTGTCCCATTCTTGACCGAAGGTGGGTCCTCGAAGGAAAACGTCAACATGGACGGTTTTCTTTGCTGAATGACCTTTGATCCATTTTAGATCATCGTCCTTGATTTCTTGCTAACTGAAGGTGGCTTCGTGAAGGAAAACGTCTGGGGGCAGACGGCTTCCTTCACTGATCAACCTTTGGTTGGTGTATGTCTTCGTCCTTGACACGTTTCTGACCGAAGGCGGTTTCTTGAAGGAAAACGCCTGGCCACAGACGACTTCCTTCATTGAAAAAACTTTGGTTGGCTGTGACTTTTCTGGACGAAGGGTTGTTCTGGTCAGTTTCCTTCTTGGTACCATCTTCGGTTTTGGATAAAAATATGACTTGGTTAATTGTTTTGTGCAGAAGAATTCACCAACGGCAAGGGCAGCCATTGCCAAGCCGACTTCGTCGAAGAAGTGGCCAGCTGCTTCGGGGGAACAAGCTTCACCCATCAAAAAAACAAAACCAAAGTCCTTTGCTCCGGCAAAGAGGGTTGGACAGGCGAGTTCGTCTGCCCGTAGGGCACCTATCCCTTCCGTCAAGAAAGGGAGAAAGCCTACTAATCCGGTGGTCCTGCCGCCACCGGCTGTCACTCTGGGAGCTGGAGCATCGTCCAGTCCCATTGATGT
Organism: Patellifolia procumbens; assembly: GCA_947645195.1. Lineage (NCBI taxonomy): Eukaryota > Viridiplantae > Streptophyta > Magnoliopsida > Caryophyllales > Amaranthaceae > Patellifolia > Patellifolia procumbens. Next base: position 84,635 of record CANSGD010001467.1, read on the forward strand.
GGAAAACCAGCTGGACACAGCTGGTTTGAATTATGAAGAGTTGTCAAATCCGGACGTGGTAAATCTTGGTACTTTGGCCTACTCAGGGTCAGTAGCTAGGCTGGTGGGGGAAATGCCTCATCAATTCAGGACGAAGTCCGCCTCGTCAGGTGAGTTATACTATTCCAACATTGTCAGCACGCTGCGGGTTGGTGGACGATCGATGAGATCGTCCAACAAGCTTGTAGTGGTCATCCCTATACGCCGAACTGATGCTTCATCTTTTTCAGATAAGGGAAAAGCTCTAGCCGTGGGTGAGTCGGCTTCTGAGCACGACGAGGCCATCCCCTCATTTGCTAAGTACTCCTTGGTTGAGAGGAAGAAAATAAAGAAGGATGTCTTTGACGCCTTCCCTCATTAGTACGTCGACAGTCTGAGGGGGGCCACGGCTGGACACGTGGGCTACTTGTCTCAACTCTTGGCCGAGGTACTTCCCCTTAGCTTCTTCACTGTTATCATGTTAAACTTTTTACAACCTAGTTCGCTAACTTGGTAAATTTCACTTCTTTTCAGGCGTTCGCTCGGAGCATGGCCTTGGAAGGGTATGTAAGCGGCCTTCGTAAGGAGAACTTTTCCTGTGTTCAAAAGGTGACTAAGGCCGGAGACCAGGCCATAGCCACTGTCGAGGAGAGTAACATCTATCACAGGCAGAGTCTGGAGGCCTTGGAGAAGTGGTCGGCTAAGCTGGAGTCGTCTAACAAGCTGCACTTACAAAAGATCGTTGCTCTGCTGAAGAAGAAGGAAGAGTGGCTCCTGGCTCGAAATGTTCTCATGGAAGACCTGAAGAAAGAGAAGGATGCTACTGCTGCTACCTCGGCTGAGCTTGGGGCCAAAATTTCTAAACTCACAGCAGAAGTGGGTCAGTTGAAGAATCAAGCTCAGCTGGACTTCCAGGATGCTCTCAAAGCCTTTTTTGAGTCGTTGGAAACGCCAAAGGATGGGGGATTAAAGCCATGGAAATGATGGCTGAACCTGACCAAGTGAGCCAGTTTCAACACCGACTTGAATTCCAGGAGGAGTGTCACAAGGCCAAAAATCGTGGCGAAGATCCCCCTATATTAGAGGAAACAGACGAGGACGAGGAGTTGGGGGACGAAGAAGTCGAAGATGATACCACCATGGAGGAGGATGAACCTATTCCTCCTCCCAACGTCTAGATCGAGCGTCCTCCTGCTTCCTTCCCTTCTCATTTGGGCTACTCATTTGAGTGAGGAAGTCAGGGGGCGGTTCTATAAGAACTGGTGCAAGTCTAAGAAAGCTTGAAGCTTGCACCAAGTACTCAGCAAGGAGGGCAGGAAAGATATTCAAGCTCAGCTTGACAAGTTGAAGAAGTACGCAACTGTCATCAAGTCTTGGCCCACAACCAGATCAGGACGCTCCTCTTGCTGTAATTTTAACTAAGTATTTTGTTTGTACTTCATACATATTTTGCTGAAATTTTAATGCTTTGTAATCACATTAGGAGGTTTCTTTTGCCGTTTGGTTTGGTTGTAGTAACATGGAAACTCAGTAGTGCTGTACTTTTGTGAATTTTGACACCCACTTTTGTCCACTTGAATGAGTAGCCCAAATGAGAATCCTTCTTTCAACTGGCTTGTCTAATGTTTATTCTAGTAATTTGTGTTGAAGGTAGTTCCATGTGATTGCCTGGTTCTGTCTTGCTCATCTTGCATCACTCTTTTGGACGAAAATTTTATAATCAAACATGCAAAGATCAACAAAATTTTTCCAAGTATACACTTTCTTCGACTAAGGAGGGATCAAGGATCAATCTAGGACGATCTTGATCAATCAAGCATGCCACTTTTTGCCAAGTAATTAACTTACTCATCTAAAGGGACTGTTGACCAATCTTAACTCGTCTTGGGTCATATACATTAGATGGATAGTAGCTGTTCCGACCAGGAAACTTCAACATCCTTTTTTTTTGTAAGTTATCAGGTTACTCGTCCATCAGGAATCAAAGATACTCGTCTTGGCTTGACGAATTTTTTAAACAACCATTGACCCATTGAGGAATGCGGCCAAGATAAACCTCTAGACGAGTCTTTTCTCTACCCCTTGGACTATGATGGATACCCGTCCTGCCTCTTTTTGGCAATGACACTCGTCCTGCCTTTTCTTGGCTAGTTATAAACGATCGTTGCCCCAAAAAGGAAGGCGACCAGTACTTAATCCTCTTGGACGAGTGTTTTCTCTGTTGTGCCAAGACGATCTTCACATTATAAATATGTTAAGACGGCTTCCTTAAAGAAGCAATCTTCATTTTATTGATAACGGCGGTCCTGACGGACATGTAGTTAAGGAGCTGTAGTCTAACTTCTGGACGAATAATGTTTATTGGAAGACGTCTGTTTATTTCCTAGACGTACTCCTTGTTGAACTAACTATTGGTTAAATACCAAAGGTGAGATTCAAAGGAAGACGTCTAAGGACTACTCTTTGGACGTTTTCCTTCTTGAACTAAGTATTGGTTAAATACCAAAAGTGAGGTTCAAAGGAAGACGTCCAAGGATTATTCTTTGGACGTTTTCCTTTTTGAATATTTATTGGTTAAGTACCAATGTAATGTTGAAGGCGTCCAAAGATTATTCTTTCCTTGCTGGACTGGTACTGTATGCCCCCTTCTTAGGATGGTTGTTGGTCTATTCTTAGACGAAGGCATCGTATGAAGGTGAGTGTCTAGTCACGCCCTTTGTAAGTAATGAGACCTTCTTTACTAAATCGTCTCATTTTGGCCGGTTTCCTTAGGAAATAACACCTTTGATTAATTTTAAAGTGTTATGACGGGGATTTCCTTTACTAAGGAAATACGTCTCTCTAGCCGGCTTCCTTCAGGAAGCAGTGTTCGTCCGTTTTCAAAGTTTTAGTGAACTTGTTTTTAGACGATTTACTTATTGCTTCTTGTTAAAGTAGGCACATTTAATCAAGAAGTCTTTATTCATCAGTTATGTCTTACATAGATTGAGATGATTTTTGCAGACGTCTTCCTTTAGGAAGTAATATCGGTCTTCCATAATGGTCTTTTATGGTTTATTCTCTAATAACTATCTTTCGTCCATCAATGGTAAAATGCCCCAAGATGGCTTTGGATAATATCATGCCCCTTGCTGAGTGTGTGGTAGAACGAGTTATAGAATAACATCTAACCCATAGATTATAATCTAGCAACTCAAACCATAGACCAGAATTTAGAATGTATTTATATGAAGTTTGCTTAGCCTAAGCTAAGGTACATGTAATACATTTCTAAATGATTTTTCTGTGCTGTAGCACTTCGTTTACAACTTGTAAAAAACTTTATACTGGTTTAAACATAGTACTTCTTCAGGTTATCAGAGTTCCAGGTTCGTGGTATGGGGCGTCCATCTAAGTCCTGTAGCTTAAACGTGCCGCTACGAACTTCTTCGACCACCAGATAAGGACCTTCCCAATTCGGGGTTAATTTGCCCAGTTCCTTTGCTCGTCCTACAGCCTCCATCTTTCGAAGAACCAGATCCCCTATTTTGAGAGGTCGTCTGGTTACCCGTTTGTTGAACTCCCTAGCCATCCGTAATTTGTACAATTCCATCCTCAAAAGAGCATTACCTCGGACTTCTGGCAACTTGTCCAATGCCTGACGCATTGCTGCCCAGTTGGTCTCTTCTGAATATAACATGACGCGGAGGGTGGGTTCTTTAATTTCAATGGGTAGGACAGCTTCTGTTACATAGACTAGCATGAAGGGCGTTTCCCCTGTCGAATTCTTGGCAGTTGTTCTGATGGACCAAAGGACCAGCTGAAGCTCTTCCACCCAAAAACCCTTGGCATTTTCTAACTTCTTCTTGATGCCTTCTGATATGATCTTGTTTAAAGCCTCTACCTGTCCGTTTGCCTGTGGATGGGCAACAAAAGCAAAGTGGGATTTAATATCCCTCTCTGAGAGCCAATCCTTCAGTTTATGAGTCTCAAACTGTGGTCCATTGTCAAACACAATCGACTGGGGCATCCCAAATCGCGTTATGATGTTTTTCCAGATGAACCTTTTTACGTCATTCGTCTTTATACCCCTAACTGCTTCAGCTTCCACCCACTTCAAGAAGTAATCCACAGCCACAATCACAAATTTTTTCTGGCCGGCCACCATAGGAAAAGGACCTAAAATGTCCATTTCCCATTTAGCAAATGGCAAAGGAGCTAGGACAGGGGTCAAGAAGTTGGACGGTCGCTTAAAGAGATGGCCATGCTTCTGACAGCTGTCACATTTTTTCGCATAGTCCATGGCGTCCGCATTTAACGTCGACCAGAATTAGCCAGTCCTGCGTGCCTTTTCATCTAGTGGTTGGCCGCCAATGTGTGAGGCGCAAGAGCCCTCATGCAAGTCCTTCAGTACCTCGAGGCCATCTTCCCTGGTAATACATTTCAACAACGGACGATCATATGATTTCTTATACAATGTTTCATCCCAAACCTCGAACCACTTATCACGAGCCTTAACATATTTTGCCTCTGCCGGATCTTCTGGTAATTGCCCGGTCTTCTTGTAATGAAGTATGGGATCCATCCAATTGTTCCCTCCACTCAGAAACATCACTTCCTCCTGATCTATGCTCTTCTTCTCTTGTACTTCGCAGAATACAGTTTGAGGAGCGTCATCTAAAGCTGAACTAGCCAGTTTTGATAAAGCATCAGCTTGATGATTCTCAGACCTAGGTACTTGTACCAAAGTGAATCGTTCAAACTGCTTGATCTCTTCCTTCACCAGCTGAACATACGTGGCCATGGAGGCCTCTTTGCATTCATATTCCCTATTCACCTGGCTGACTACCAGAAGGGAGTCTGACTTGGCTTCCAATTCCCTTGCTCCAGCTGCTCGGCATATCCGAATTCCAGCCAGCAAGGCTTCATATTCGGCTTCGTTATTGGAGGCTTGGAATTTGAACCGCAAAGCATATTCATATTTATCACCTTCAGGTGACTGACACACCAAGCCTGCTCCACTACCCTGGGCAGTAGATGAACCATCCACCATCAGCTTCCAACTTTGGCTTCCCTCAGAGGGGTCCTTTACTGGATCAAGTATTGGACGGGTTAGTTCAGCTATAAAGTCTGCCAAAGCCTGTCCCTTAATCGCTTTCCTTGGATCAAAGGTAATGTCAAACATCTTTAGCTCATTCGCCCATTTGAGCATCCTCCCAGCCGCCTCCAGCTTCTGTAAAACTTGCTTTAGCGGCTGATCTGTATAAACCACTATACTATGAGCCAAGAAATAGGGCCTTTAGCTTCCGGCTAGCTACTACCAAGGCCAGACCGAACTTCTCTACTGTAGTATATCTGCTCTCTGGATCCTTGAGTACTTGACTCCCAAAGTAAATTGGAATTTGAATAACATCTCTCTCAGCTAACAATACGACACTGACTGCTTCAGGAGAAACAGCCAGATAAACATACAACTTCTCCCCGACCGGACTTATCAGACGGGGGAGCTGCTGTAAATGCTTCTTGATTTCAAGTAAGGCTTCATCTGCTTCAGGAGTCCACTGAAACTTTGCTTTCTTCTTTATCGTTGCAAAAAAATGATGACACTTGTCACCCGACTTGGACAAAAATCGTCCCAGCCGCTAGACAGCCAGTCAGCCGCTGTACTTCCTTAACCTTTGTTGGAGGCTTCATGTCGAGTATAGCTTGAATCTTTTCAGGATTTTCTTCTATCCCACGCTGATGTACTAGAAACCCCAAGAACTTGCCAGCCGAGACCCCGAAGACGCACTTCTTTGGGTTAAGTCTTAGTTTATACTTGCGCAAAGTTTCAAAAGTTTCGCGTAGATCTGCGACATGATCTTTTTCCTCTGGGCTCTTGACAATCATATCTTCAATGTATGCTTCCAGGTTACGTCCCAACTAAGGTGAAAACATCTGGTTGATAAGCCTCTGAAAGCTTGCCAGGGCATTTCTCAAACCAAAAGACATCATTACCCAGCCATACTACCCCTTTTCGGTTATAAATGAGGTATTATCCTAGTCCTCCGACAACATTGGGATCTGATGGAACCCTGAATAAGCATCCATGAAGCTCAGCAAAGCATGCCCGGCAGTCGAGTTTACCAGACGATCCAACTTGGGCAAAGGAAAACTATCTTTGGGGCAAGCCTGGTTCAAGTCCGTATAGTCAACACACATTCTCCAAGTTCCATTCGGCTTGGGGACCATTACCACGTTTGCCACCCAATCTGGATAGTGGGTTTCCTTGATGAAACCTGCCTCAAGCAGTTTTCTGACCTCGTCGTCTACAGCTTGATTCCTGACGGGTCCCAAATGTCTCTTCTTCTGTCTGACCGGTTTTCTGGCTGGATCAACATTTAGCCGATGAACAGCCACTTCGGGGTCAATTCTCGGCATCTCTTCTTCCCCATAGGCAAAGATATCCTGATATTCCTTCAACAGTGTGATGATAGCTCCTTGTAACTCGGGCTTTAAACCTGCTCCAATCTGCAAAGTCCTCTCTGGACGAGAATCATCTAAACAAATGCTTAAAGGAGCTTCTGCAGGCTTCGGACGATCAAGAGTCAAGCTTGCTATCGTCAACACCTCGGCTGAAGACCTAGGTTCCTCCTTCACCTGTGCGAACTTCCTCTTCTTATTGGGTAGATCTCTAGCTGTTTTCCTTTCAGAAGTAACATATAGTTCATTTCTTTCACCAGCCGGCTTCCTTACGGAAGCAGCGTGCGTTTGAAATTTCTCTTCCTTCATTCTGGACGTTCCTACTGTCTCTGCCCCAGTCTCTTTGGGCTCGTCTACATCCATGGGCTCAGCTTCACTCAACTTCCATGACGAAGGTTTTAAGGTAGTAAGATAGCACTCCCTAGCGGCCCGCTAGTCTCTGTAGATTGTGCTAACCTGGCCATCGCCACACTCGAACTTCATCAACATTAGATGAGTGACAATGACCGCCTTAATGTTATTGAGAGTAGGACGTCCCAGAATTACATTGTATGCTGTCAGATCCTTGACAACCAAAAACTTTATGAACATAGTTCTACTCCTATCTTTCTCTCTGACTCGGACGGGCAACGACACCGTCCCTACCGGATGAATGATTCCACCTCCAAATCCTATAATCGGATGATGGACTGGAAGGAGGTCTTTTTCATCAAACTTCAGTCTTGACAAACAATCAGCGCTAATAATGTCAGTCGAGCTGCCAGTGTCTATAAGGATTCTTCGTACTTTCATGTTGGCTATCTTCATCTCTACGACCAGAGGGTCATCATGAGGGGTTCTAATCTGACCACGATCACCCTCACTCACCGTCACCAAGGGGAACGGGTCAACCTTAGTTTTTCCCGTTAGCAACACTTGGCCGAACTCTCTGACATAATTTTTGTGCCCTCTCAAAGTTGGTCCTCCGGCTGCAAATCCGCCGGATATCACCAAAACTACATCCTCATCAGTGCTAGTACTTTCTTTCTTCTTATTTTGCCGAAAATCCTTCTTCTGAAAACGACCTTCCCGAGACACATACTGGTTCATCTTTCCCTGCTTTGCAAGATGCTCCAAAGCTCTCTTCAAATGTTTACACTCATTGGTTTCATGCTACAATCCTTGTGGAAGTGACAATACTTGCTTCTGTCTCGATTCTTGTAAGGCGTCTTCATCTCTGTTGGGGCTTTAAGTTCATGCTGGTCCTTGATCTCCATAAGTATTGAATATTGATCCTTATTAAACTCAATAGGCTCAGCCGACACTGCCCTTTCTTTTCTTTTCTCTCTTCTTGACGGGGTTGTGCTTGAAGATACAACCAGGTCTCAGCCTTCTTAGGATTGTTCTTAGGTTTTTGAACAGGCTCCTCGGGCTTCTTAGACTCTGAGTGCTTAGCTTCAGCACACACCTCTGTCGCATGTATGAAAGCTTCGGCTTCCCTTAGAGTTTCGGCCAAAGTGCTTACTTTTTTCTTGACTAGGTCGAACTTAAAGCTTCCTGGACGGAGTCCTCGAATGAATGCATCAAATGCTACACCAGCATTCAAGTCGTGGATCTGGAGAGCTTCAAGGTTAAACCCATTCACAAAACTTCTCAAAGACTCTTTTGGGGCTTGGACAATCTTCCCCAAATGAATACTGGTCTTCTGTTTCTGCCGATTTGCTACAAAGTGACTAGTAAATGAGTAACTCAACTCAGTAAAATTGTTAATGAAATTTGTTAGTAAATTGTTAAACCACTTCTGAGCAACCCCTTTCAGGGTAGCTAGGAAGTTCTTACACCATGTAGCATCGTCCACAGCCTGGACGTACATTTGGTGTTTGTATGCTCAAAGATGATCATCTGGATCAGTAGTGCCATCGAACGGATCAATGGTTGGCAGCTTAACCTTAGCACATGGAGGGGCTTGCATTATTCTGGCTGAGAAAGGCGTCGGCCAATCTATGCGTAGCTCCCTGAAGCGTGCATCAACTGGTACTGTATCTCTTCGGCATTCCCTGAGAACTGGATTTGACGAACTGACCTCCTGGGACCCTCGCCTATAAACATTCTGCTGAGAAGTCCTCCGGTAGACATTGGGCTAAACCACCGTTCGATCCTGACGAGGCTCATAGATAGACGGAGTCCTTCCTTGCTCCATAGTGTGACTCCGGATCCTCACGGTGGGGTCCTGCAAGTATGGCGTTGATCCAGTAGCCGACCTTTGTTGGGCCGCTACTCTCTTTGCTTGCAAGTAGTCCCTAGCGTCATTCTCCATTCGACGACCGTCCACTGGTCTGTTCACCGGGTTGGTGACGACTAGATTCCAGTCTAGACGACGTGGTTGCTCACTACGAGCAGGCTGCCTTCCCCTAGAAGTCCTTCGGGATTCCTCTGGTCGTCTAGCCCGCTTGGTCCAGCTACATTCTTCTGACAAGCTCCTCTTCTAGGAGTGGGCCTAGAATCAGGCTGGGAGCCTACTCGGAAGAACATCATGTTGCTCTTAATCTACTCCTGGACGACTTGGGCCATCCTGGCTTGAAACTCATTTAGGGCATTTTCTAAATAAGCCGCCGTGACCGAAAGAGCAGGATTGGGCTCTAAGACTGCCCCGACTGGATCGTTCTAACGAGGACCATCTCGTCCTCTGGGTGGACGTTCATCATCGACTGTGTCATTAACTTGGACATAAGGACTCATCCTTTGTCCTCGGTTGGACGAATTGCAATCTGTCATCTCCACGCCTCCCCACAGACGGTGCCAAATGTTTTACGTAAACTTTTAGTAAACGGTGTTTGTCCGGATGATGGACAGGTGTAGGGTTGATGAAATTGGGAAGCTTGTGCAGAGACGTAGCTTCGTTTTCGATCCTGCAAAACGGGGAAAACCAAACCGGAGGTTTAGGTTTGATTCCCTCTCCGATGCTTAAGTCAGTATACTATAGATAGAATCTGAGTATGAATTTTGACAGAGTAAGTTTAAGAGAGTAGTTGTATGTTTTTTACCTGATTATGAGGAGTTATTTATAGTATCTATGTATAGAAAGGAGCACCCTAAAATAGAGGGATGTGATTGGTTGAGCAATGAGAAGGTGAAACTTGTCATAGTGTTATTGTCTTGAGTCTTTTAACCAATCAATTTCTTCCTTTTATGGGGATTTGGGCTGATTATTCCTTCTTTTAGGGAATAATTGGGCCTCTTTACTCAGATTTGATGAGGTCACCAGCTATCCTCTTGTATGTCGCCAAGTGTCATATGGAGGAGGAGCCACGTGTCACCAATTCATTCATTAGGCCACGTGGCAATCTTTGACTGGGCCACGTGTCCTCTTTTAATATGTTACAACACTTGTGGTGGGAAAATACATGATTGAGGACAATACTCTCTAAAAATGTGGAAGGGGGAGTTTGAAATGAAGGAAGAAGGGACAGTGAAGAAAATTTTCGGTATGGAAATCATACAAGATTGCAAAAGTTCGAGTTTGTACTTGTCCCAAGAATTTTACATGTTGAGAAGGTAGCTGAGTGGCTTCATAAGTTGGACAATGCTAATCCCGATTCTATCTATTTTGTATCTCATTTCAAATTATCATCCTTGGACTCTCCTTATTTTAAGGGGGACAACTAATTCATGCATCCAGTCCTTATGACAATGTTGTTGAGAGCATAATGTATATTATGGTTTGTACTCGGTTGAACATTGTTCAAGTTGTACGCGTTGTGAGTAGGTATATGCTTAAGCCCCAGAACGCAAATTGGAAAGCCATCCTACGATAGTTGTTGGGTGCTTCTAGAACTTTTATTGAGTATGGGCAAAATGATTATAACTTCATTGGTTATGTAGACTTCGACTATGGTGGTGAACTTGATGATCAGAATTCTACCTTAGCATATGTTTTTCCTCAGAGGGTGGCTTTTAGTATGGGCAAAATGATTATAACTTCATTGACAGAGGGAAGACCTATCGCTTAGCGGTTTTTTGGTGAAGTATTAAGTATTAAGTCAGATACATTCTTTTTATAGATGGACATAAAAAATTGCGATGAAGTATCACTATATTTGAGATACGGTTTCTAGTGGCAAGGTGGTCTTGGAGAAGTTGTAGATTTCAGAGAATTCGGGGGACATGTTGACAAAGGTGTTATTGGTTACAAAGTTTGAGCAATATTGGTGGGTTGTTATTAGCTATGTTGTTTGACACCCTTGGGAAAGGGTGATTACACCTCGTTGAGGCAGTTAAACCTTATGGAAGATGGTGGTGAAATACGATGTTTATAGGTGGTTATTACTTGATTTGATCGTTCTTCTCGTCAACGTGTAGAATTAATGGAAAATGACTCAAATATTGGGGAAGGGGCGGACTGCAAATTGTACCTCGGCAGGTAAGGTGCAACTGTGGGGGTAATGGTGCGAAGAAGGTAGCAATTTTCTTGTCTATGGTACCCGAGCGGGTCAAAAGTTGCTTATTTTGATGTTACTGGGGAGGATAGAGGACAACAACTAGTTATGTGGTCTTTTTTAGGGAGAATAGGATTTTCAAGTACTCCAATGAAGTTTATTATCATGCAATTGTTTATCTTGCGCTGAGAAAATTTTCATTTGACAACTGCTGGTTAAGGTTATTTTCTACGACGTCTGATGAATCTCTATTCATATTTTACCTAACCGAGAGCGATTATGAAGCTCTTGGATAAAAAGACATTGAAATGAGATAAAGTAAAGGTGGCCCGATCGACCGAGCGCATAAGCCATTTTAGAGCAAATTTAAAGAATGAGTTAAATCTCTTCTGCCTGGTCATCTAGGCGGTTATGGCCCTACTTGGTGAAGAGCGCGCTCGGGTGACCAGGCGAGCTTGAATATAAATATAGGGAAGTTATTCACCCGCCCAGCGACCAGGCGGTTTCTTAGGAGAGCAATTTCGCTTACTTTTCCACTTGCTTTAGACCTAAAACTATAAATAGGTTGTAATTTACAATTTATTAATGTTAGATAATTCTAGCAACATTAAAACTCTAGTTTTCTCCGTAGGATTTGTTTATGCACTTTGGATTTTATTCAGGAAAAGGTTCAGCCCTTTTTGAACTTCAATTTGGTGATTCGTTCTTCGATACTCTTTATTTTCTTATGATTGCATTGATCCTTATTATTCTTTATTATTTCAAGCATGAATTTTTTCTCAACTTTTGTTATTGTTCTCATCTAGCATCAGTTAGTAGTCTCTTTCTAGGGCTTAGTGAGGGAATTCGTGTTGATCATATGATTGTTGTTTTGATTTCCTTTTAGTATTTGTGATTAGAGAAAATCTAGTGTGATTCATTTTGAATATCTGGTTTATGTAATGCATAATATTATGAATCGCAACCCGAGTAATAATTGTTAATATTGATCAATCTTACTTTTAAATGCCTAAAAAATACCAGTGGGTCTTATTATGTGAGAAATCGTACTGCATATGTTTTTTTGAGAGCATTAAAGACCTGACACCTGATTGGTATAAGGTTGACACCTGCTCTAATTACTTGAATCTAGACCTAAGTTCTACTAGTTGTCTGAATTCCCTTGATTGGTATAAGCAAGGTGGATCGGGTGAATGCTCTAGACTTCTATTGTTTGAATATCTCCAATTTAAGATGATGCTCTTAGTATAATCATTAGTTTAATTTCGATCCTAGTTTTGTTTCAAGATGTTATTTAATAAGACTTGAACTGTGGAAACCCTTTTCCTAATGGATTCGACCCGTACTTGAAAAGTCTCTACTAACAACATACACTAAGAACTTGCAGTACTATTTTATAACCCGTCTATTTTCAATTTTTTAAATTAGAAAAGCTTGTTTTCACTTTATAGCTGCCAGTTTACAAAATCATAATGTTTCCCATATAGGGCTTTCAAAACAAAAAAAATCAGCAAAGCTGAAAACCGTAATAATACCGAAGACGCCTTTAGCGGTCTGTTAAGTAATTGTGTCTAGGGGTGTGCACAGGTCCAAGATCGGACCGGACCAGACCCCCTCGGACCGGTGGACCGGAAATATATTTATTCTTGGACCGGAGACCGGACCTGAATTATCCGGTCCGGTCCGGTTTTGGACCTGATCAATCAGGTCCGGTCCGGTTTTGGACCTATTTGGACTTGTTTTTTTTTTGGTAGAAATTGCGTTTGTGATGTTTTCATAATAAAGACTCCGGCATGGGTTCTATATGCAAGTGTGTAATGACATCACCCACTCCATTTTCAACAATAATATTTAAAGAGTATGATTGAAATTGGCAGTAACACAAGTACCCAACCAGAAATCAAAGTAACACAACTAGGAATTGGCACTGGCGCACTGCTATGAAGAACGAAACTTAAGAGGTGAAATGGCAGAAACTCAACAGCAATATAACAAAATTAATTAGAATCTTTACAACATCAATAGAAGAAGAAGAAACACAACAAAACTAGAAGCCTCAAAGAAGAAATAACACAGCAAAATTAACGAGGACGGAAAAGAGATAGGGAATTAAACCAAATGATGGCTGGGAGAGATGACGGCGTCGCAAACGCAACCGCAGATGGACGGAGAATGCAAATCGCTGCCGGCGAATGAAGAAGAAACGGCTGGGAGAACCACGGCTGGTAGGGTTTGTGTATTGGTTATAATTGTATTACATAGACATACAGTGATACTTAGAGTGGAGTGGGTTTTTTTTATAAAAAAAAAAAAAAACAGGGTTCCGGTCCGGACCTGATTTTTTCGGGTTTTACTCGACCGGACTGGAAACCCGGAATCTCCCATTTTTAAGGACAGAAGACCGGACCTGAATTATCGGACCGGTCCGATCTGGTCCAAATTACGGTCCGGTCCGGTCCAAATTCAGGTCCAACCCTGACCTGTGCACACCCCTAATTGTGTCTTTTCCCTTATTTTATGATTTACAATTACATAAACTAAGTTATATAAAACTAGAAATTAGCCATATTGTTACTAATCATATTTATTAGGAAATTGGTTAGTAAAAAATTATAAACAACTTTGTTTGGTTATTTGATTTTCTTTTTTTTATAAAACACTCAAAAACATAATATCTAATTGGCCCTAGAAAAACTAATTGTTACGTCACATACAAAAAATAATATGTGAAACCAAGTTGCAAGGTGCAAAGCCCTTACCATATTCAACAACCGTGGCAAACGAGTGTATTTGAATGTAATCCCCACATCAATTTCGGGGTAAATTCGTTTGCTCCATACAGTCACATTGAAGTTTTCTCTATTGCTGTTTGAGAAATCAAGTGCTATCATCCAAGGAAAAAATTAGATTATTATCAGTAATATTGAAAAGCCTATTCAAATAAGTTCAACAAATAAGTTCGTCATAAATAATTTGAAGAGAATATATTTTAGTCACATGTTCACGTTTTCTTATAGGGTGTGTTATATTCTCCCTTTTCCATGGCATATAATTCGAGTCAGTTCACCGGGGAGTTAGAGAGGATGTAGAGTCTCTTTTGCTTGACTGTAGAGGAGGGGCAAGGATTGATGGTGGATGATATTGAGAAACCCGATGATAATTAGGGTGGTGTGTTCTAATTTCGTTTACCGGGTAAACTTCAGATGATTTTATGGTTCTTGTTTGAAAAGATCATCATAAGCCTTTAATTAGATTTTGTCCATTAACATGATAGGACATTACATTTCTTAATTGGTAACATGTTTTTACGTCCTTAAACAGAGTAGGAGATTAGTCCGATTACCATTATTTATTTTTGTAACATGTTTATTGATCGTAATGTCCTATTCTATTAAAGGATATAACAATATAAATAATCATATAAAAGACTTGTGGATCGTCTTATTTTAAAAATACAACCAGAAACCTTTCATTTAGTATCCAGCATATGAATGGAATGTTGGCTGATGCTTGGACGCCAATAAAGGGTTGTTAAAAGATCAAGTGGATAAACGTGATAGGGCGAACCTTGTGGAGGAAAGGTTGGATAGAGCTTTTGCTACCCCGAATAGGTTCAACCTATTTATATGGGCTTTGGTCTGTGATATGGTGGTGTCAAAGTCTGATCATTTTTTCGTTGGTTTTATAGATTTGGTGGGATCAAAGTGCATGGTAGGAGACCAAAGAAGAGGTTTTGGTGGGAGGAGATTTGGTTAAGGGAGGAGTACTATGTGGTGGTGGTCTAGGATGGGTGGAAATGGCAGACTTTATATGGGGTAAAGCAGCGTATCATAAGTGTACAGAGGGTTCACTAATAAGGTGCAGTGAGGGAAGATTCGAAAAATTCCGTCTAAAGAGCAGTGTAAGAATGAGGAGATGGGGAGTCGTCCTCGAGCTAATTTTGTAATGGTAGTGTATTGAGAGCAATGCCTGTTGGGTCTTGGGTGGAGTTCGTCAAAGGAAACGGCCACGAGTTGTGTAGAGCTTCGTGAGGTGTGAAGGTGCGTCTGCCAAGAAGGGAAGATGGAGCATCCTGGTCATGGGCCTCTACGCACCTGGTCGCGGGTCGTGATGGCCTCACTGACTCGTGTCCTGTTATATTGACGGCACGTTTTATGGTAACTTTTTTGCACATTAACCCTAATTGCAAACACTACGTGAGTTGATTAGAGTTTGAGAGCAATTAAGGGTTGTTTACGTCATACATTGAGTGTTAGATTCACAAATTGTAATCCAAGGAAAGATAGGGTTTGTGAGTTTGTGTGTAGCATTGCAATGGTATGCCATTGATGCAAGTGCTTCTTCTTCATCATCCTCCATTTAAATACAAAGTGTGTAGAGGTGGGTTTTTCCCCCTGAGCTCGGGTTTCCACCGGTAATCCTTCTCTTTTTTTTGTTCCCTTTCTTATAGTTGGTTTCTTGGTTTGTTACTTGTTACCTCTTTGTTAGTCATTGTTTGTTGTTGTTGGTCAATCACTGGAAGTTGTCTACCACGCTTCATTGTTCCCTAACAATGCCCTATTGTAAATATGCTCCTCCAGCAAGAAGGGGCCATTATCCCCATATCTTTTTATTCTGAGGGTTTGACGAGTCCAATTCAGCGAGGGAAAAGATAGAGACAGTTAAATGGTGTATGTAAAAATTGAAAGAGAAGCCCTCAATGTGACAAGTATGTTATTTCTAAATGATAGCAT
Source organism: Patellifolia procumbens (assembly GCA_947645195.1). Taxonomy (NCBI): domain Eukaryota; kingdom Viridiplantae; phylum Streptophyta; class Magnoliopsida; order Caryophyllales; family Amaranthaceae; genus Patellifolia; species Patellifolia procumbens. Next base: position 100,242 of record CANSGD010001467.1, read on the forward strand.
AATGTTGTGTAATGCTAGGAAGAACAATAAGGCCTGGAAGCTTAAGAAAGTCTTAGAAACCTATGCTCATGCTTCCGTCCATCTTATTACCTTTTTCAAATTTTCGATCTTGTTCAACCACATTGTCAGGGAGTGGGTTAAGGATATGATAAAAAATAGAGGTCGATCAAAAAGAAGGGAATAGTAAATATTTATTAGGTCCTTCAACTAGATTTTGTAGGGGATTAAAAAAAAGGGGGGTGTTGAGAGAGGGTATGGAAGAAAACAAAGGGTCGATAGCGAAAGTTTTGTCTAGAGCAGTGAAGGAAATTATATAGAAGGCGATGATTCAATTTATGAAAATCTAATCAATAACTGTCTTCATGCTTCTTTTTGGTTTATATCACGAGATTCAAAAGATGATGAATGTGTTAAGGTGGGGAGGGTCGAAGGAAAAAGGAATCTAATGGATACGGTGGGAGAAGATGTGTACGCCAAAAGAGTAAAGCGGAATGGGTTTTGGGCTTCTTCGTGAATTCAATCTAGCGATGTTGGCGAAACAAGGGTGGCATTTTTCGACAAATCCTAGCTCTTTCTGGGCAATTTAATTTAGAGTAAAACACTAATCCTTGGGTCTTTTTGGGATGTGAAAGAGGGGGTGTTCGGCTAGCAATTTGCAAAGAGGTATATTGAGAGATCTCCAAGTCGATGAAGGGTGTGTCGGTGGTGAATTGGCGATAGGCATAATGTTCGAGTTTGGAGGCTTATCGGTTGACAAGGAGAAACATGTCTAGAGTTCAATCGCCTTTTTTGGAGGACTTCCGCGACCTAAGGGTAGGATTGCTAATTTTTGAAGTGGGGCATAGAGTTTGGGGCAACAAGTTTCTTTGGACAATATTTCACGCAAGAAGAAAGAGAGTTGATGTTGACTATTCCGATAAGGTGGTACGTGGTGCAGAGTGGTTATTGGGTGGTCGTTTGTTTAAGAAAAGAGGGTTGAAGTATGGTATGTTCTTTGCTTGTATGATGAACATAAACCCGCTTTGATGGTTGGAGGGGATTTGCAATTTTGGGTGGGGAGAAATGACCATTTTTGGAATTACGAGAGGATAGATGATCAACTATTTTTGTGCATGTATAGACTTATTTACAAGAGTAAGTTGCAATCAATGAGACAAGGAGTCCACATCTAGTAGCGACGATTGTGAGATCGAGATGTAATTAAAAAGTTGATCCATGGACCATGTGATTATTAGATACATGCTCTCTACTGGTAGATAACTGTTATATAATAGGGGAGCACTAATTGCTATTTATTTAGGTGTAGTGATTCCGAGCGAGGTTTGCTATTGTGGGTTCCAAAGCAAGTTGTTGGTTGTGTATGGTGTTGGCAAGAGTAGGTTAGTTGGTTCAATGGCAGAACTAGTAATTTAGTATTAAGTGTCATTTTTAGGACACTGCCAAGTTCAGCTTGGGGGAGGAGTTCTGTTTGTATTCCCTATCTCTTTTACTGCTTTCTAGGATAGATTTACTGCTTTCAAAAATACTGAAAAAATCAAAAAAATATGGTTCCCATGACTGGTTTAGTTGCCTCCCTGTGCCCCTTGCTGTGCTCTATTTGAAAATGATTTGACTTTGTTTTCTGGATAGCTTGGCATTTGTGATCTTGAGGCTATGATTTGATGTTTGATTGCTATGATTTCGAGCATTTTTGGATTATATTAGACCACTTTGCGCTGCATACCTGAATTGGTTAGACTGTGAGGCCTCTTTGTAGCCTATTGGATTCATATTATTATCCAGTCTATTCTTGTGTGTTAGTTCCTCTTTAGTGGATCGATCTTGACTTTGACTTCGTACTTGTCTGATTTTAGATGACTTGTAGCATATGCTATGATAGAGGCGTTCTTTTGTCTAATTCTTGAGCTTCAGAGTGAATTTTTGATATACTCTTATCCTTACTTAAACCCCTATTATGAGCCCAAAGCCTTCACTTGATATATTTCCAAGCCTAGCTTGGGGGAGCTTTTGTATGGGTTAAGTTTGAGATTGGTTTGTTGGTTTAGTTTGGTTTTTGAGGAATTTAAAAGGGTATTTGTTGTAGTTAGAGAGTGAGAAAGAGAAAAGAAAAAGCAAGTTTAGAGTTGCGTGAATGAAGTTCAGAAAAATGAAAGAAAAATGAAATGAAAATTCAAAAGAATTCTAGTTCTTTCATTCACGTACGTTCATAAAGGAATATTCGCTCCATTGCTAGAAAATTGGGTTAGTTATGAGCTTTTCATTGATTTATGAGAGTTGGGTTACTTTACATGGTTTTATGGTGATTGTTGGGAGTTGTGTAGGTCATCTTAGGCCTTGTTTGAATGGTTTATGCTCCCCCTTTCTTGGTTTTTCCACCACATTACCCAAAAGTATCCCCTACCTCTCACCTAAGCCCAATTACAACCCTATAAAGTCCTCTTGAGCTCGTGTCTGCAATGTTCATTTGATTGATTTAGAGTTAGTTTGTCAAAGTTAAAGAGTATTTCTGCTAATTGAGTCTACTTGACTAGGATGAGCGTCATTGAACCTTCTTAAACACATGAGAGTGTGAGTGGGAAGGGTACTTATGGTCGGGTTGGTGAGTGTTCGGGCACATTCTTTGCCTGCCACAAAATTGAGAGGAGTGACACCCTTGTGAGTGCCTTTTCAGGACTTGTATGCTTTGTGGATGCTTGAGTTTGATAAATTGCTTGAATGATTGGTGGTTAGATGGATTTGATGAGCCAAACTTGAATTATGCCTGCTTGAACGATTCTTAGTCTTGAAAATGTTTTGAGCTTTGATTTGTTTTATCTTTGGGGTGAGGTAATCTATTCCATGTTCATGTGCTGTTTGCTTGAGGACAAGCAAAGGTTTAGCTTGGGGGAGTTTGATATCACGTATTTATATAGAGTTTTCTCCCTTATTTACAAGCTAATTTGTGCGTCATTGGAGCTCTTGGGAGCTATTTTGTGCTAACTATCGTATGTAGTTGTGGTTTCGTGTTTTAGTATTGAATTGCAGGTTTTATGGAGTTTTCTCCTTATTCCCGAGCCTTTTGGAAGCAACCACGGTTTTACGAGATGTTACGAGGCACGTAGGATGGCTCATGAGCTTTATGGATAGTTTAGGAGGTCCCAAGACCCCTAAACGTGAAGATTAGAGAGCCAAGGAGTCAAAGGAGGTTTCCGTGCACTGATCGGGCAGAAATGGCCCGATCGGGCGAAGTATTTATGATCGGGTATGAAAGTCACGGACCCGATCGGGCAACTTGCCCGATCGCATCGGGCGAGCACACATGCACCAGGCCCGATCGGGTGTTCACCACCCGACCCGATCGGGTGGGCTGCTCATAGCTCTCGTTGTGAAGCTGCGGATGAGGCGAGCTTGTTGGGCTCGTTTGTCGCCTGGCCCGATCGGGTGGATGCCCACGGCCCGATCGGGTGGGCCGTATAATTTGGTTAATGCTGCGCTGCTGCTATACGAAGGCCCAGAAGACAAATTGCTGAGATGTTGTTTGACCCGATCGGGTACTGTGCTCGGGCCCGATCGGGTCTGGTGCCTAAATCGCACTTTTTCGCTTTCTTATTTCCGTTTTTAGTGAACTTGAGGGGTATTATAAATACCGTTTTCCTCATTATTTAGGGACATCTTTTTATACATCTTTTATTCATCTTTCATTAGCTTTAGACTAGTTTTATTCTTCATTGTTCTTAATTCAATTCAAACACTTTAGATTAATTTAGAGGTGATCAAACCTATTTCGATTTCAATAAAGTTCCTGCTTTCCGTTAATTGGTATTCTTTCTTACCCTAATCTCTTTTATTATTCTCAATTGCTTAGTTTATTTATTTAATCGTTCATGATGCAATTGTTAGGGTTTCATATTAGTTTTGTTGTTGTTAATTCGATTATGAGTGAGTAGTCTCTTTCTAGGGTGTTAGATAGGAAAGCCATGTTTATACCATGATTGTGATTTAGACTCTTATTGATTTCTAGGGCTTGATTAGGGTGATTGTGATGTGGTTTGTTCTTTATTGAGTAATTAACGTTATTGCGCAATTTCGTTGGTTGCTTGTGGTTAATAGTTGTTTGCACAGATCCGTCTTACGACTAGAGGCCTAGGACACGTCAGTAGTTCTGATTACGTTAGTGAACATGCGGCGTATGTTGAACTATGAGCGTTGAGTCTTAACCATAGCTCAACATAGGCTCTTATCCCCCGACTCTTGACTTAGGTTTTGGTAGTAGTTGACCCTATTTGATTGGTATAAGCATGGTGGACCGACCTAATACCCTAGGTTTTTAGTCCATAGTTAAATCCTTTGTTTAATTCGTCTTTCTTAGCTTAATCATTAGTTTAATTAATTCCTTCCTGATTTACTCTGGAGTAGCTTAATTAGTTGAATATTGATTTAGAAACTCTGTCTCCCTGTGGATTCGACCCTGCTTCCACTGACTAACTTAGTTAGAGGACCGTAGGTTTATTTTTGATTAGGTGATACGACTAAAACCTATCAAGTAGGTTAGTTGGTTCAATGGCAGAACTAGTAATTTAGTTTTGAGTGTCATTTTTAGGTTTAAAAATTTACAAAATTGGGGTTTCATGACTAATAAGCAACATATATTTCATATTTTATTGGCCAACTAGAGAGACAAATAAAGCATTTTTATTCATGTCAGAGGCTCAAGTGCCACCCCTACATCAATGTAGGTCGCACACTAGGTTGGTTAGTCGCTAAAAAGCAGTGTATGGTATGATAGACAGGCGCGAGTGTACAACCCTACAGTGCTATTTAATGTTTTTTAGCTTCTCTTAGACATCCCCCTACATATTTACGAAGTTCAAATGGTAAAATGCTAATCGAAGGGACATTCCCTGATACAACCCTGAGGTAGCTCACCGTCTATTTTGCACGATTGGACATCGTTCGGACCATATTGACCGACTTGAGCTGGACAATTGGATCTCCCACTTATAAATCTTTATTGTGTTTCGAGTACCCGAAACAGTCCGCGTCGTTTGATGGGATCTAACATAACAGCTCTAGAATTATCATGGAACGAGGAGGACCGTAACGTGTACCATCCCAAACTACAGAACTAACCAACCCCCTAACATGGACGAGGTCGTAGTGGAAGACGAGGATCCTAACCTACAGCCAGAAAACAGTCACTTTGCGCAGCCATTGACCTATACTAACTTGCAATAACTTCAGCACCAAATGAACACTCACATCACCATAGTGATGATGCAGTGGATGAACGGACCGAAGGACAACGGTTCGGGTCCTTTAACGGCCGCACGGACATCTTCAGAGGGGAAATCGGTGATACCACCCCAAAAAGGAGATGCCCGGGAAATAATTATGGAGCTCAAGATGGTATACAAGAACTTCAATGCTAGAAAGATATCAAGGAAAAGAAGGGAAATCTCAGATGAAAGAATCTAAGTTTATGGAGGCGTCTTAGTTTTCCAACATGACATTTCGATAGCCTAACCAGCTGCCTTGGAAAGCCATGCTTCCCTAGCCGGGGAAGAGGAAGAGTTGTTTATTTTTGCTTCCTAGACGGATCAATGGTATCTCATGCGACACCTTTTAGCCCCCACATGGAAACCCCTAACACCCGAAAGATTAAGATCCATATGATGCATCACTAGTTCGGTTTTTTGGATCCCGCTGATCACATGGCTGCCTACAATAGAGGTGTGCAAAACCGAGTAATGGAATATTATATCTGTATCCGATCATCAGACTAATTATTTTGCTGCCTACAAGGCCCATATGAGTGTTCAAACATTACTGTGAAGCCACATAGTGCAGATACTTCTCTACCACCCTGAAGGGCATCGCACTAAATTGGTTCACCAAACTTCAGCAGCGAATCATCACAAGTTTTGTTGTCTTAAAAGCTTCCTTCTCCCAAGACTTCACCTTTGTAAATCGTTATAGGAAGACTAACCTTCATCTCATGTTGGCCGTCCTACAAAAGCGATTAGGCAGTTACATCAAAAGATTCAATGAGGAATCTTTGAAAGTTCCAGACTTACAAGACAAAGTGGCCTTTTGCTTTCATGAGCGGATTCCACACGGGCAAATTTAAAGGAGAGTTGTGATGAAAGATATAGTAACGCTAGCTGATTCTACGAGGCAAGCCTCTGTAAGTCCGAATAAGAAGTTGGCAGAGATGAAAGAGAAGTCTGATGACTTATCCAAACAACATCTAGCCGAGCACATCAAGGAACGGGATAACATCATTGATAATTAGAAGTCTTCCAAAGTCGGGGAAGAATTTTCCAACTAATGCAACGTTAAGGGCTTTAATCCCACTAAGCTCTCATCCCTCACCAACAACAGGCAGATATTGGATGAGGTGGCTCCTACTCTTGATGGGGCCTTAGTGTACAACAATTTCTATGAGGCTACGCAGGCGAGGCGGCTCGCATTCCCAAGGAGATACTGAAGGAACATGAAAAAGAAAACGCTCAAGCCGTCGCTCATGTTGCCCCTGCCCTCGAGGGAGTTGCTGAGGCTAAAGTTGTTGAGGCCGAAGTAACTACGACAAAGGGAGCCGAGGGAGAGGCTCGGGCCAGCACTAAAGATGCTGATTTGAGCGGTTCTTCTTCTTCAATTTCTAAGGTTGGGAATGTTGAGCACGAGGCTGCTAAGGTCGAAGAGGAGCTGGATATTGAAGAGTAGGCATTTGAACTTATTCCCTTATTTTGCAAGTTCTTCTCTACTTAGTTCTATTTTTGACATATTTGTTTAATTTTCTGATCATTGCTCCCTTGTAATCCAAACTTCAATCAATGAATATTAACTTTTTGTAGTCCATTCGGTCTTCTTATTTTGCTCGAAGTACCACTTTCTTTTGCTTGATTCACCTTTGTTTATGTTTATGCAGACCGGTTAGGCCACATATTTAAGAATGCAATTCAACAAAAATAATAGTTTTTTAAACTTTTCTAGATTAAACATTGCTAAAAAGTGGCGAAATACTGCAATAAGAATCTCACACAAAACTGGTCATGTTGGGGGCCGTCGCGTTTTATTTCATTAATTCGAGTTATTTCATAATTACATGTCTTATAATCCCTCAGACTGGCTAGGTCGAGGTACTATTTTCCCCCTGATTCTGCTTGTAATGAGTTTTATTCATAGAACTTTCTAAGGTTGTCTACATTCAATGGTCGAGACAGAGGGTCTCGTCCATATTGATAAGTGTCTGGGGTCCAACGACTTTAGTTACTCTATATGGTCCTTCCCAGTTGGGACTGAATTTGTCGAGTTTAGAACGCCTTCCTATTTTAGGACTATGTCTTCAACTCCAAATGGCTTTTTCCTGACTCTCCTATTGAACAATCAAGTCATTCGTTGTTTCTAGGCGATAAATCATATTTGAATAGACAAACCCGCTCGAACAAAACAGGCAAATACAACAAAAGGCCACCCCTGATTAGTCGGCTCGACTTGTTCCTCTAGTACTCGACTTAGCTTATTCCTCTTATAAGAGGTGCCTCGACCAAATTTATCATGCAGCCCTCATATTCTTGGAATTGAAAACATCTGACAACAACATTCCGGTCCACGTCCGAGTTCCGACGGGTCCAAAATTGCAACATAGTGCATGGGGATAATGTTATGTCCTATCCAGTACTGACCTACACCTTCCATGAAAATTACCAAAATGCCCTCAAATATAGGAAATGGCCATTATGCCCTTGGGTTAACCCAAGAGCAGGAGAGTGGACACTTGTGTAGCCAACTAACAGATATATTCCATGACATCATCATCCCTTGGATGATATCACATTTGGTATTACCTATAAATACTACTTTGACCTGATCTGTCAGGTACGTTCATTCACACGCAATTCTAGATGCTTAGAATAGTATTGTACTTGCTTTTGGCAATTTCACTAGAATCAGCCCCGACTTAAGCATCAGAGAGACATTCGTGTGATACAACCCCAGTGTAGCTAATCATTTGTTTTACAAGATTAGATGTAATTCGGACTATATTGACCCTTCTCAAACTGGATAGTCAGATCTCCCAAATATAAATCTCTACTATATTTCTAATATCCTATACACCCCTTACTTAAATGGTTATATATTTAACCGAATTAAGTTACCTAATATGGATTAATACAGGAGGATTATTATTCTATTGTTAATATTTGATATTACCTGCACCGAATTGGTTACCACCTTTGTTTTCTTCGTTTCCTCCATTGCCCTTGTATATTTCCTTGTTGATCTCAGACGAACTGTTCCGCCACAAGTGTAATTCTTCCAGGCACGTTAATTCTGAAAACATGACCAGCAAAATGTGCAATTAACTAAGTATACACGAATAAGTCTTATCACAGCGAGTAACTCTTGTGATAGTGGGTATATGTACATGCTTATGAATATAACATCTTAACATGATTTAATTTGGGTCTGAACCGCACCCATAAGGTGAAGAAAGAGTCCACTTTACAAGATTAAAGGAGATTCTACCTAAAAAACCATATGATAATAAGTGGAGTAGCCTTTTCACCTTATTAGGTGAACATCGATCTCCAAATATATGGGACTCTACATGTGAAGTTCCATGAGGTAAAATCCGTAACACTTCCCCCCCCCCATGTGAGGTCCCAACAAATATATATATATACAAACCCTTAGAAGTTGTTAATTTAAGCCAAAATCATGTGTGAATCAGTGTTGTTAATGTTTTAAAAGTTACTAATATTTATTTTTATGATACCAAAATAATCTTTGTGAAAATTATTTACAAAGATTGGATTTTTAATCAATTTATCTTCGGTTTTGCCCAATTGTTTGATAAAAACGATAAAAATGATTTTATTTAATTAATTTAAAATCTAATATTTTATTTAATTACAAAATTATTATTTTGTGTTAATAAAAGCTGATTTTCGGATTTTTGTGATATTTAAGTATTTAAACTCCAAAAGAATTACATTTTAGGCTTTTATCTTTAAAATTTTGACCTTGGAGCCCAAGGAAACCACTTGGATGAATGTGTACTCATGTTTGGGGACAAGTTCAGCATTTTTACTGCACAAGCAACCCCTCCTTTGACTCTACTTGTAGCCCCTTTGACCCTATGGTCAAATTCCTTTATTTACTTATGTTTTGGGCAAAACTATTACATTACTCAACCTTCTTCCACCATTTTGGCTGCCGTGAGCTTCCCCTCTCCTCTCCTACTGATTTTCTTGCTCTCTTTAAATTTTTAAGAATTTTTTATCTTTGGAAAAATTATTATTGAATTTACAATGTTGTTTTTATCAATTTCCTATTTATTTCTACCAATTTCTACTCCAAATTCTAATTCCAATTTTTGGTTGGGATAATTTTAGGAGGTGAAGCAGTAGAGTTAGAGCTTATTGAAGAGGAATGATCTAAGCTCTTATTCTCTTATTATTCCTATTAATTCTATTTTCCACCGAAATTGAGGTAACTAGCTTTAATCCTAGTTTAAATTTGATTACTAAGTTAATTAGAGTAAATTATATCTATGATAGTATAAATATTTTTATTATTATTTGGTATGAATTATGTGAATTTATGTGAATTATATTCGAATTTTCGGATTTATTATGAATTAATTAGTAATTATGAGTATTGAATTACTTATGTGTATATTTGAGTGTATAAATTATATTTATTGAATATATATGTATGCATGTCGAAAATATGATGTATTTGGAATGAATATGTGATCTTGCATGTTAAAAATTGGTTGGTGTGATTTTATTTGAATTATGGTAAGTAATTTGTTAATTGTGCAATTATTACCGAAAGTATTTTAGTGTTGTAAATTAAATAAATTTTATGAAATATTTTTTATATGCACAAAAATTAGTTCAATTACTGGGATTTATTATTTAAATTATTTTTTTATGATATTGAATAAATTACTTGGATTGTTGCGTAAGTATGTTGAACTATTTATCGGTTAGTAAATCGTTTTATTTGAAAAACTATAAAATTTAGTTTATCCCTTTCAATCAAAATAAAATTGATAATATTTAGCTAAAACCTCCTTGTTTCGTGCCTAAATTGATTTAAAATAATTTAGATGATTATTATATAATCTAATGGTTTAAATTCAAAATTATTGTTTAATAAGAACATAATTGCCGAAAATCCTTCGTATTTTCAGAAAATTACAGCAACTTTTTAAACCCTTTTGAAAGGTTATTTAATGTTAAATTTACATTATAAAGTGATTTTATTATAGAGAGTTTAAGGAAAACTATCGTTTTCATTTTTTATTAAATTAAAGTATGTAAATTGACAATTTATAAACAAATTCGTTTGATTTGTTGGAACTCTTAATACAATATTCAACTTATATATTTTCAAAAAAATGTTGTTAAGTTGACATTAATAAGTTGGATTAGTTCCACTCATGCCAATAATACAAGATTTGTATATTTTAGATTTAATATTATATTGCAAATTATATATCTTCAAACCAAATGTTGTTGAATTGATATTAAGCGGATTCGTTCCACTTATGCTAATAAATCAAGTTTTGTGTATTTCGGATTTAAATATAATTTTACTAGAATCTCATGTTTACTATTACTATTATATGGTTTCATCCTATTGTCGAAAGGATTTTTACTTTGTACTGTGCTGGGTACAAAGTGTGTTTTGAGATGATTTTTACCTTGTACTGTGCTGGGTACAAGGTATTGTTTTGAAATGACTTTTACTTTATGTTGTGCTGGGTACAAAGTAATGTTGATATGATTTTGCTCTTGTACTGAGCTGGGTACATAGAGTTGTTGAAATTATATTTTATTGAGTCAAAACCTTGTACTGAGCTGGGTACATTGGGTTGTTTTGATGAGAAAGAGAAATCCTATGGGCTGAGGTGGGTCCTTGGTATGAACTGTCACTTTGGTGTTGAGCTGGGTATGTAAGTCCACATGGTTTTTAGTCGTCGTCCAGTGTTAGGTTGTACTGAGCTGGGTACGGCGCACTGAGCTGGGTGCGTTGAAACTAGCACTGGGATTCTCGTTGTTGAACTTAGACATAGGTGTGATCGCACGCTGAGCTGGGTGTGTGTATCCTAATACTATAACCATGGTTGGACGTGGGTGGTTGTATGCTGAGCTGGGTGTACACCCATCCACTTACGTTCAGTTCTCCCCTTAACATTTTTGATGTGATGATTATGATGTTGTAATGTGTATAATGTGGTGCAAAGTATTGATTTATTACTATGGAAAGGTATTGGATTTGGAAAATGAGTCTATTTTTGATATTAATGAGTAAAATTAAGTATTATGGTATTTTAAAGGAGTTTATGCTGAATTATAATGTTATGGTTGATATTTATGTCATTTTGCGACAAAGCTATGGATACTATAATTGATGTTGATTATTGTAATTAGCTTATTAAATCTTACTGAACCTGGAAGGACTGCTAGTTACTCCCCACTGATTGTGGACCCTATTATATATATTTTGCAGGTGAATAAAGCTAATGATTTGGGTGGTTTAATGGGCTAGAGAGAGAGAGAGATAGAGTTTATGCTCATGATTTTATTTCGTCATTTATTATCGTGTTTCTACTTATTATCATTTCAGGATTTCATCATCATAATGACTTGGATTTGTAAGAGGCTTATGACCTCACTTTTGAGAAGCTTATGATGCAGTTGGATGTGAATGAGAGGCCCTTTCTTATTAATGAAATTAGACACCTATGTTTGAGTTTAGCAAGTGACACTCCGATCAACAGTAATTCCGCTACTGTTCATTATTTTATTGTTTATTTGATTGGGGCTGTTACAGTTGGTAGCAGAGCAAAACGTTCCAAAAACTCATTCTAGAGTTGCTATAAGTTCCCATGGAATTTGTAGTGTTGAGACCTAGGATTTTGATTAGCTTAGGCTTGAAGTTGAGTACTTTAGAGTGAGTTACTTGGGTAGGAAGAAGTTTAGTGTCGTTGGGGATTATCTTCTTTAAATAATGTGTTTAACGTGCTAAGTGCTTTTCTTTTCTTCTTATGTGCCTACTATGTGTTTGGTGGTTGTTACTTAACAATCCACCAAGGGTTAACTTTGTCAATCTGCAGGATGTCGTCAAGGTTCAACGGTAATGAAATGGCTCGTAAGAGGGCTCGCAAGGAAGCTGCTAGGATTCGTCGTCGCACCTTAGAGAATGCAATCATTTCTCTGGCAAGGACGAGTAGTATCAGTCGCACTCCTACACAAGTGAATAACCAGACCGTGTTTGACAGATTCGATTGTCACCGTCCCCCTCACTACAATGGGACTGCTGATCCGGTCACTTTAGAGAATTGGTTGAGGGAAATTGAGAAGTTGTTTGATGCAACGTGTTTCCCTAAGTCGGAGAAAGTGCCTATTGGTACCTACTACCTGAAACAGGAGGCTGATAACTGGTGGAGTACAGCCAAAACTACAATCCAAGCCCTGCCTGGATTTGGGTGGGAACTCTTCGTGGAGAAACATAAGGAGAGATTCTATCCAGATGAACTTAAATGGCAAAAACAAAAGGAATTTCTGGGGTTAATTCACAGTTCGATGTCAGTACAAGAATATACTGACAAATTCACGGAGTTGTCTAGATTTTCATCGAATATAGTGCCTAATGAAGCTGAACGTCTCAAGCGCTATATGAAGGGGATGAACCCTCGTTTGAAGACTATTATTTTGGGGTTTTCTGTGTCAACATTTCAAGAAGCCTATGAGAAAGCCTTGGGTATTTATGCTTCCCTCAAAGATGAAGAAGAAGCTGCAAAGGGCCAAGCTGCAAAGAGGCCTACTGTGTTCACATTTCAGAATGCCACTAAGAAACCAAAGTTCGAGATCAAGGCTTCTGGTAACAAGGGTGGCGACTATCAGGGATCAAGTTCCTATCGTCAGTCTCGCCCCTCTCTTTGTCAAGGTGCAACAAACCAAGAAGTTTCGGGTAAAACTTGTGAAGGGAATCAAATCGTTTGTTTTCTCTGCAAGGAACTTGGGCATAAATCTTTTCAATGTCCCAAGAAGAATGATAATAATGTTGCTGGAAAGGGCGTAGCTCCTTCTACACTGGTCCCGAACCGCATCTATGTCATGACCCGCAAAGAAGCTGAGACTCATCCCGACGTTATAACTGGTACCTTTCTTGTAGGCTCTATTCCTGCTCATGTTCTATTTGATTCTGGTGTAACTGTTTCCTTCATATCAGCCGATTTTGTAAAGAAATTGAATTTAACTTCTGGCGTTCCGGTGAAGTCCCAAATCTCTCTGCCCTCTGGAGAAAGTTATCCTTGTCATCTTGAGTACAAGGATGTCCCTATTTCGATTATGGGATCTAAGCTTCAAGCAGATCTAAAGCTATTCGAACTTAAATAGTTCGACATGATTCTTGGAATGGACTGGTTAAGTAAGTACCGAGCTAACATCCACTGTCGAGATCAAAAGGTGACACTTAAAGGCCCTAGCGGCAATCGAATCTCGTATCGTGGAATTAATGTGAAGGCAGGCGTCAAATGGGTATCTGCTTTGAAATTAAAGAGGATGTGTCAAAACAAGTGTTCTTATGCATGGTAAAGGACCTATTTCTCGAGGAACAACTTGAGAATATCCCAATTGTCCGTGAGTATCCATACGTCTTTCCCGAAGAATTACCTGGTATACCTCCGGAGAGAGATGTTGAGTTCAACATTGATCTTACGCCCGGTACTGCCCCATATAGAATGGCGCCAACTGAACTGCAAGAGTTGAAGAAACAGTTACAAGAGTTGATCGATAAGGGCTTTATCAGGCCAAGTGTCTCGCCATGGGGTGCTACTGTCCTATTTGTTAAGAAGAAGGATGGAGGTATGCGTTTGTGTGTAGACTATCGAGAGCTTAATAAGGTCACTATCAAGAATAGATATCCATTACCTCGAATAGAGGACTTGTTTGATCAACTTAAGGGTGCTGGAGTCTTTTCGAAGATTGAGCTAAGGTCAGTTTATCATTAGATTCCGGTAAAGAAGGAAGACATTCCTAAAACTGCTTTCCGTACAACATATGGACATTATGAGTTTGAAGTCGTGCCATTCGGATTGACAAATGCTCCAGCAGTTTTCATGGACCAAATAAATCGTTCGTTCCACGAACTTTTAGATACTTGTGTTGTTGTCTTCATAGACGATATTTTAGTGTATTCGAAGGACGAGAAAGAGCATGCGAAACATCTTAGGATGGTCCTTGATGTATTAAGGAAGCAAAAGTGGTATGCGAAATTCTCCAAGTGCGAATTTTGGTTGAAGGAAGTATCACTTTTAGGCCATGTGATCGCCAAGGAAGGGGTAAAAGTGGATCCATCAAAGGTCAAGGCTGTAGTTGAGTGGGAGAGCCCAAAGAATGTGACCGAAGTAAGAAGCTTTTTAGGTCTTGCTGGATATTACCGACGTTTTGTTAAGGATTTTTCAAAGATTACACAACCGTTGACCAAACTACTACGGAAGGATTGTAAATATCAGTGGACAGAGTCCTGTGAAGAAGCTTTTAAAGTGCTAAAGAATAAGCTTACTACTGCTCCGGTTCTCACCTTTCCTATAGAAGGGGAGGAATTTGAAGTTTATAGTGACGCATCAAAGAACGGACTAGGTTATGTCCTTATAGTTGAAAGCTCATGAAAGGAACTATCCAACTCATGACCTGGAGTTAGCTGCAATTGTGTTTGCTTTGAAAATCTGCAGACATTACCTATATGGGGTTCCATGTAAGGTTTTCACGGATCATAAGAGTTTAAAGTACATCTTCACGCAACGTGATTTGAATTTAAGGCAAAGAAGATGGTTAGAACTCATTAAGGATTACGAGTTGAAGTTGGATTAGCATGAGGGTAAGGAATATGTGGTGGCACACGCTCTGAGTCGTAAGGTCAAACATTCGCTTAACGCTGCCATGATCTTACCTAGAGATCTATGTGAAAAATTTAGGAAGTTGGAAATAGAGATAGTTCCATATGGAGAAGTTTTGGCATTGTTAGGGGCCATGAGTGTTGAGCCTGAGTTGTATCAAGAACTAAGGAGTAGACAAAGAAATGATCCAAAGCTAGAGAAAATCCGCAAAGCCAAAGAGCAAGGTCTAGCCGAAAATTTTGATATATGCGCAGATGGGAGTCTAAAATTCATGGGTCAGTGGTGTGTTCCTAATTTTGAAGACCTTAAAAGGAAGATTTTGGAGGAATCTCATAACACCCCCTACTCCGTGCATCCTGGTGGAGATAAGCTCTATAAGGATATTAAGGTGCATTTCTGGTGGCCTAATATGAGACGGGAAATAGTTGAGTTCGTTGCAAGGTGTCTCACATGCCAGAAAGTGAAGATAGAACACCAAAGGCCTGGTGGTTTGCTGCAACCTCTGCCTATTCCGGCTTGGAAATGGGATCCCATCTCGATGGATTTTGTAATGGGTCTTCCAAAGACATCAGGTGGGAAGAATGTTGTGTGGGTGAAGTCGATCGTCTAACCAAAGTGGCTCATTTTATTGCCATGAAGGATACATGGTCGATGGAGGAATTGGCTGAAGCATATTCTAATGAGATAATTCGTCTTCATGGGGTTCCGAAAGATATTGTGTCAGATCGTGATCCCAGATTTTTGTCCCGTTTTTGGACAGAATTGCAAGCTGCATTTGGGAAAAAATTGAAACTGAGTACTGCATTTCATGCTGCTACAGATGGACAAACCGAGAGAACCATCTAAACTCTTGAGGATATGCTCCGGGCATGTGCATTAGAGTTACAACAGACTTGGGTAAAGTCTTTGAGCTTAGTGGAGTTTTTTTATAATAATAGTTATCACGCTAGTATCCAGATGGCTTTGTATGAGACTCTTCACGGAAGAAAGTGTCGTAGCCCCCACTTGTTGGAGTGATATCAGCGACTCCTTGGTGTTGGGACCGCAGTTAATTCAGGATACTGTAGAACAAGTTAAGATCATTCAAGCTAAAATGAAAGCAGCCCAGGATAGACAAAAGTCTTATGCTGATCTTCACCGAAAGGCTATCGAGTTTGAAGTTGGGGACAAGGTATTATTGAAGGTATCTCCGATGAAGGGTGTAATGCGATTTGGTAAGAAGGGCAAGCTAAGTCCGAAATATGTAGGTCCCTATGAGATACTTGAAAGAATTGGAGAAGTTACTTATCGACTAGCATTACCGCCAGATTTGTCAAAGGTTCATGACGTGTTCCACGTGTCACAATTGCGAAAGTACCGTAGTGACCCTTCCCATGTAATCCCTGTTGAATCAATTACTGTTGATCAAAAGTTGACTTATGAGGAGCGTCCTATCCGCATTCTCGACCGTCAAGATAGAGTCTTAAGAAGAAAAGTTGTCCCCTTGGTAAAAGTGCTTTGGAGAAATCAAAAGTTTGAAGAAGCCACGTGGGAAACTGAAGAATCGATAAAGCAAAAGTACCCCGAGTTATTCACCTCAGGTTCTTAGCTTTGTTTTCAAGTTTCGAGGACGAAACTTTCTTAAGGGGGAGTGATTGTAACACCTCAAAACTTTCACTCTAAATTTTTCGCGTTTAACCTTCATTATTTAATTAATTTTCTTTCCGTTTTTACTATTCTTCACCTATTAAATATTAATTTTTAATAGATAATTCTTGAAAATCATTTTTAAACTTTATTCAAATATTATATTTATTTTTATGATACCAAAATAATTTTTGTGAAAATTATTTACGAAGATTGAATTTTTAATCAATTTATCTTCGGTTTTGCCCAATTATTTGATAAAAACGATAAAAATGATTTTATTTAATTAATTTGAAATCTAATATTTTATTTAATTACAAAATTATTATTTTGTGTTAATAAAAGCTGATATTCAGATTTTTGTGATATTTAATTATTTAAACTCCAAAAGAATTACATTTTAGGCTTTTCTCTTATAAATTTTGAACCTTGAAGCCCAAAGAAACCACTTGGATGAATGTGGACTGATTTTTGGGGACAAGTTCAGCATTTTTACTGCACAAGCAACCCCTCCTTTGACCCTACTTGTAGCCCCTTTGACCCTATGGTCAAATTCCTTTATTTACTTAAGTTTTGGGCAAAAATATTTCATTACTCAACCTTCTTTCACCATTTTGGCTGCCGTGAGCTTCCCCTCTCCTCTCCTACTGATTTTCTTGCTTAAATTTTTAAGAATTTTTGAGCTTTGGAAAAATTATTATTGAATTTACAATGTTGTTTTTATCAATTTCCTATTTATTTCTACTAATTTCTACTCCAAATTCTAATTCCAATTTTTGGTTGGGATAATTTTAGGAGGTGAAGCAGTAGAGTTAGAGCTTGTTGAAGAGGAAGGATCTTAGCTCTTATTCTCTTATTATTCCAATTCTATTTTCCACCGAAATTGAGGTAACTAGCTTTAATCCTAGTTTAATTTTGATTACTAAGTTAATTAGAGTAAATTATATCTATGATAGTATAAATATTTATATTATTATTTGGTATGAATTATGTGAATTTATGTGAATTATATTAGAATTTTAGGATTTATTATGAATTAATTAGTAATTATGAGTTTTGAATTACTTATGTGTATATTTGAGTGTATAAATTATATTTATTGAATATATATGTATGCATGTCGAAAATATGATGTATTTGGAATGCATATGTGCTCTTGCATGTTAAAAATTGGTTGGTGTGATTTTATTTGAATTATGGTAAGTAATTTGTTAATTGTGCAATTATTACCGAAAGTATTTTAGTGTTGTAAATTAAATAAATTTTATGAAATATTTTCTATATGCACGAAAATTAGTTAAATTACTGGGAGTTATTAGTTACATTATTTTTTTTATGATCTTGAATAAATTACTTGGATTGTTGCGTAAATATGTTGAACTATTTATCGGTTAGTAAATCGTTTTATTTGAAAAACTATAAATTTTAGTTTATCCCTTTTAATCAAAATAAAATTGTTAATATTTAGCTAAAACCTCCTTGTTTCGTGCCTAAATTGATCTAAAATAATTTAGATTATTATTATATAATCTAATGGTTTAAATTCAAAATTATTGTTTAATAAGAACCTAATTGCCGAAAATCCTTAGTATTTTCAGAAAATTACCGCAACTTTTTAGACCATTTTGAAAGGTTATTTAATGTTAAATTTACATTATAAAGTGATTTTATTCTAGAGAGTTTAAGGAAAACTATTGTTTTCATTTTTTATTAAATTAAAGTATGTAAATTGATAATTTATAAACAAATTCGTTTGATTTGTTGAAACTTTTAAAATAATATTCAACTTATATATTTTCAAACAAAATGTTGTTAAGTTGACATTAAGTTGGATTAGTTCCACTCATGCCAATAATACAAGATTTGTATATTTTAGATTTAATATAATATTGCAAATTATATATCTTCAAACCAAATGTTGTTGAATTGATATTAAGCGGATTCGTTCAACTTATGCTAATAAATCAAGATTTGTGTATTTCTGATTTTAAATATAATTTTACTGGAATCCATGTTTACTATTACTATTATATGGTTTTATCCTATTGTCGAAAGGATTTTTACTTTGTACTGTGCTGGGTACAAAGTGTGTTTTGAGATGATTTTTACCTTGTACTATGCTGGGTACAAGGTATTGTTTTGAGATAATTTTTACTTTGTGCTGTGCTGGGTACAAAGTAATGCTGATATGAATTTGCTCTTGTACTGAGATGGGTACATAGAGTTGTTGAAATTATATTTTATTGAGTCAAAACCTTGTACTAAGCTGGGTACATTGGTTTGTTTTGATGAGAAAGAGAAATCCTATGGGCTGAGCTGGGTCCTTGGTATGAACTGTCACTTTGGTGCTGAGCTTGAGCTGGGTATGTAAGTCCACATGGTTTTTAGTCGTCGTCTAGTGTTAGGTTGTACTGAGCTGGGTACGGCGCACTGAGCTGGGTGCGTTGAAACTAGCACTGGGGTTCTCGTTGTTGAACTTAGACATAGGTGTGATCGCATGCTGAGCTGGGTATGTGTATCCTAATACTATAACCATGGTTGGACGTGGGTGGTTGTATGCTGAGTTGGGTGTACACCAATCCACTTACGTTCAGTTCTCCCCTTAACATTTTTGATGTGATGATTATGATGTTGTAATGTGTATAATGTGGTGCAAAGTATTGATTTATTACTATGGAAAGGTATTGGATTTGAAAAATAGTCTATTTTTGATATTAATGATTAAATTGAGTATAATGGTATTTTAAAGGAGTTTATGCTGATCAATTATAATGTTATGGTTGATATTTATGTCATTTTGTGACAAAGCTATGGATACTATAATTGATGTTGATTATTGTAATTAGCTTATTAAATCTTACTTAACCTGGGAGGACTGCTAGTTACTCCCCACTGATTGTGGACCCCATTATATATATTTTGCAGGTGATGAAAGCTGATGATTTGGGTGGTTTAATGGGCTAGAGAGAGAGATAGAGGTTATGCTCATGATTTTATTTCGTTATTTATTATCGTGCTTCTACTTATTATCATTTCAGGATTTCATCATCATGATGACTTGGGTTTGTAAGAGGCTTATGACCTCACTTTGGAGAATGATTTCTTATTAATGAAATTAGACACCTATGTTTGAGTTTAACAAGTGACACTCCGATCAACAGTAATTCTGCTACTGTTCATTATTTTATTATTTATTTGATCGGGGCTGTTACAGCACAAGTGTCACATATAGCTCACTGGTCATGAAGTCGTGCGCGTTCATGTGTGTTGCTTAGTGGTCAGGTGTTTAAATCCTTTCTTCAACCAATTCTGCCCCTTTTCACAAGTTTATTTTTGTCAATGAATTTATAATTTACTCAAATGAGTATGCTTATTTTCCAACTATTTTATCTGTTAGCTTTCCATTTCCATTTATTTTTTAATACTTCTATCTAAACAATCATGTGTGGTATATGCATCCAAACAAAAAATAATGTCTGTTAAATACAAATGAAAAATAACTCATCAAAATGAGTACACAAAGTTATCATAATGAGTACGTTTAATCAATGAGTACATAAAACTCAAATGAGTATGCTTACTTTTCAAGTGTTCCATCTCTCAGTTTTTTTCTTTTTTATTTATATTACTCCTATCCAATATCCATTTTTGGAAGTTGTAAATTACTTGCATCATTTCCTTTTATGGCAATACTTTCTCTCTACCTTTGTCCAATCACATGGGTCCCCTTTTTCACTCTCTCTATCTCTCTCCGCTTCTTAATTCTTGTGCCCAATCTCAATGATGCAAGTATAAAAAAGGAGGAAGTATATGTTAAATATAAATGAAGAATATTTCATCAAAATGAGTACATATAAATCTCGTAATCAGTAAGCTCAATCAATGAGTATATAAAACTCCAATGAGTATGTTTATTTTACATTATAAATGAATCATTAAATAAAACTCCACCCCAACTCATACTCATTTGGTTTCATACTTATTTAGATAACTCATATTCATTCGTCTCCATACTCATTTGCCTTCATACTCATTTATGTAACCCATACTCATTTGAAAAATCATACTCATTTGGCTACCTCATACTCATTTGGCTGTATTTTTTTTAGCTAACGCATATTTATTTGTCCAAGATATTTTAGTGTATATAGAGGTATAAACACCAAAGTGTACCTTTTACAGCCTAAAATTAGAGAAGATGAACTTACAATAACTTATTGTAAGTAAAAAAAGGTAGCCTTTTAATAGTAATTAGTAAAGACTAAAGAGTCACCTTAATCTCACAGAATTTTAAAGCATTGGCTTATAAATTTAGTTATCCACAGTTACGGATCCAGGACGTTGGGCAAGGGGTAGCGTACTTTTGCAATAGTATCTAGTATTTTAATAAACTCATAATAGACTATAAAATCTGAAAAATATAAAAATGAATATACGTCCTAAAAGTACTCAAATTAAAAGAAATATATTGCTTGTTCATGTCAAGTTGGTACTTTTTAAAAGCGAGAAAGTGGTGAATTCACACCTTGAATTTAGGGTTGTGCTAATTACCAATTTACCTCATATATATCACTCTTCCACACTACTTCTCCTACCACCACCCTAACCGCTGCCACCACCACCACCACTACCCTACCGTCACCACCCTCACCGCCACCACAACGACATCGTCGCCCCACCGCCACCACCACCATACCGCCGCCGCCTCGCCACCACCACCACCTCACTGTCACCCCACCCCTACCACCACACCGTCAAAAGTGGTGTGGTGGTAGTAGAAGTAGAGTGAGAAGAGTATGTATAACCTTAGGGGGTTTATAGGAAATTAATATGTTATTAGAGCGTTACCTAGAGTATTTATGGCGTCATTTAGTCGTCGACTAAATTTAAGCAAACGTGAGATTAAGGCACATAACTTTTTATTACTCCCTCCGTTTCCTAAAAATTGTTACAGTCCTACTAACCCAATAACCAAGGAAAGTGGGTAATGAAAAGCATGACAATGATAGGAAAAATAAGTTTATGAGATAAGAATAAAAAAATAAGAAGCATGACAAAATGGTAAAAGTGTAGGGCCACTAATATTTTAGTAATAAAAAACTAGTGGGCCATATATCCCAAAATGGTAAAAAGTAAAAGTTTAACAATTTTAATGAAACGTATTAAAAAGCAAAGTGTAACAATTTTTGAGAAACAGAAGAAAGTATAAATTTCTAATCTTTCCAATACAAAGTAAAATAAAATAAAATTATATGACCAAATACAATCATATACGTATTTTTGTTATACTTTCTACGCTTCTACACATCGCTATTCCCTTACTCTCTCAAGTTGTCTGTTCAGCCCTCAACTCATCATCTTCCGATTCTCCCCAACTCTAAACCTCGAAAACATCAACAATGGTGTGAACCAAGTAACACAGAAATCACTGACTACCAATCACTACGACTAAAGGTTTGATTCCGTAACTGGATATTTTTTATCTTTGTTTTGATTTTGGGTTACTCTTGAAGTGATTCATCTATGAAATTTCGAGTGAAAGCTCAAAGCTTTGAAAGGTTGAAAACGATTTTCCTCACCATATTCTTTGTAATTGATGTTTTCTGCGTCAAATTACAAGAAAAGCACCAACATAAATGGGTTTGAGACTTCTTAACGAAGCCTGAAGCAATCATGACACCAAAAAGTAAGCATGAACAATTGGCATGTATAATTGTAGGATCTTGCTCATAAATTTGCTCCATCCACCGAAGGAGTGAAGAAATCTCATAGAAATTATTTGATGTAATTTGAGTTATTTTAGATACTTAGAAGACACTTCTTCTAATACGTATTGTTATTTATACATACAAAAATGAAATTAGTCCTTCTGTCCCATATTATTGGGTGTTACTAAACATAGCCGTATTTACTATCTCACAGCCCGTATTTTATAGCAAATTGTCCAAAATACCCTTATTAAATATAATTATGTCCGGTTTTTTTATAAAAAAATCCAAAAAAAATATTTTTTAAAAGTTAAAAAAAATTGAATTTTCACGGAACCGGATGGAGTTTCCGGTACCGTGTACCGAAAAGTCAATCCGGTACCGTAAAAATCCATTTTTAAAAAAAAATTCAAAAAAAAAAAAAATTTTAAAATTTGAATTTTCACGGAACCGGATTGACTTTCCGGTACCGTGTACCGGAAAGTCAATCCGGTACCGTAAAAATCCATTTTTTTAAAAAAAAATTTTAAAAAAAAAAAAAATTTTAAAATTTGAATTTTCACGGAACCGGATTGACTTTCCGGTACCGTGTACCGGAAAGTCAATCCGGTACCGTAAAAATCCATTTTTAAAAAAAAAAATCAAAAAAAAAAATTTTTTTATAAAAAAATTGAATTTTCACGGAACTGGATTGACTTTCCGGTACCGTGTACCGGAAATTCCATCCGGTTCCGTCAAAACTGATAATTTCACGGAATCGGATGGAATTTCCGGTACACGGTACCGGAAAGTCAATCCGGTTCCGTGAAATTATCAGTTTTTTAAAAAAAAAAAATTTAAATTTTTTAAAAGGAAGTGAGTAAAGGAAGAGGGGCAATTTAGACTTTTATACCCCGTATTTATACGTATACGGGCTGTGAGCTAGTAAATACGGGCTGTGTTTAGCCGCACACATATTATTTGATATAATTTGACCGACACAAAGTTTTAGCAGTGTTATTTAATTTATTTATTTTATTGTAAGTACTTAGTTGTTGGTATTATTTTAGTCTATAAGTACAATGTGGGACAAATGTGGGCCATGGGGTACTGCAAAAGTAAAATAAAAAGCAAAAAGAGAGAATGCAAAACTGAGACCATGCTATTTTAGAAGTGTATCAAGTAATACGAGACGAACGAATATGGGAAGTGTATCAAGTAATATGGGGACGGAGGGACGAAGGGACTATTTGGGAAAAATTGTACGTATATTTTGGGGCCTTAATTTCACCTTTAAGTGAAAATATTATGGGGTTAACCTAGGGATGTCAATGAGGCGGGACGGGGCGGATATTGGCTTTGCTATCCCCATCCCCACCTAAAAAATTCATCCCCATCCCCGCCATATCACCCGTGGCGGAGGAAAATTTTGTCATCATCCCCGCCTCTAGGGGACAAGATAAAATCTATCCCCGCCCCATCCCCCGCGCAAATCCCCGCACCCGCCCCATCCACACCCCAATCCCCGCACCGTCTCTGCAGCAATTGTACCAATGGGGCCATTTTAGGGCCCAAAAAATAGCAACTTATATAAAAAAAACTGTAGACATAAAAAATAACTTTCTTCAATCTGTCATCAATTTACAGTCATACTGCCATCATGCCACCCAAATCAATCTCTAGTAATTTTGGATATTAGTCTCCGGGCCTTTGGAGAGTAATATTATAAAATGAAAGCATCTAATAAGTAGGCTTTTGGAGAATATATATGGCGGGCCTCAGACGGGGCAGGCGGGGATGGGGTGGGATGGGGCGGGGCAGGGCGGGCGGAGATAAGGCGGGTATGAACTAACATCCGCCCCGCCCCATTACCCATGGCGGGGATGGTTTTCATCCCCATCTCGCCTCATCACCCGCGAAACCTTCCGCCATACACCTAATTGGGGCAGATTTTCACAAAACCCGCCCCACTGACATCCCTAGGTTAACTATTACAATAGACTTAAGGGTTTTGGTTTACTATTTTCGCGTTTTTAGAAGTAGATAGTCTATTCAAAGTTTTTAAGATACTAAAAGAAACCATTTTTGACAATAAGCTGAAAGTTACAAAAGAAAATTCGCTGAAGTATAATTCAAACATTTCGTTAATCTCACGATTATGATATTTTTGGTACTATAATGTTAGTATTAAGCCCGGCAATGCCATGGGGTTTTTGTGCGTTTCAATACAGTAGTAGGTTGAGATAACTAATGACATTTAGTGTGATAAATTTCACTAAAATAGTCATTTATAATAAGAATTTGAGACCTTACAACTTAATTCTTGGTTTCTATTTAATATATCATTGATTTTGATGAAAAAAGAAACAATACCATGTTGGAGATGGTTGAAACTGTTTTTGTTATACGCAAGGTAGCAGGTTCTAATTTACATTGACAATCTTTTTAATATATGAAAATGTCATAGACAAAAATGTTGTTAAAAAAGGGGTGCTGACATATGACATAAAGAAATAAAATGATGTCAGAGTAAGATACAATTTTCAACTTCCATACCTCCAATTAACGTAGAAAGAGAAAAATGAAATCAATCAAACAACAACAAAAGGGAGCTTGAAGCAAAGTTCATTAGCAATTGAGCAAAGAAACTTCGAAATGATAGTTACTTCCCAGCGGGTGATTATCAATGAAGCTCAATCGGTTTTGTTGGAGAAAGACATTTGAGAATATAATCATTGCTACAAGCATGGGCGGATTCAGTACGGGTTCACTGGGTTCAGCTGAACCCAGTGTTTTTTTTACAAAAAACGGAAGTTTATACTTTAAAAAAAAGGAGAATATAATTTGCTTCCTGCAAACATATTACCAAAATGCAGAGAAGCAGAGTTAGTTTGGTCCGCTTTGCATAACATCTCAGAGGAAAGGGCACGGGATCGATTCCCCTTACTACCATTTTTGTTGACATTTTTTTTTTCAAGTTCTATTTTCCTTTTTGGTCATAACTCATAACTTCCTACCTCTTGGACATAAATTTTGTTGTTTCTTTAATTTTTGTTTCTTTCCTTTTGTTTATGTTGAGAACTTAATTTTCAATTAGTAAGTAGGTCTCTATCAAATAGGTCCAATTTAATAAATTGGGTATTTTGATTGATGTTTGCGTTAAAATTATAGTATAAGAACAAAGTTTTTTTTATTGAATACTTTAAATTCCTTGTTTATAATTATCTAATTAGTTAATTAGATGTATTCATATATGAGGCTAAGTATATTAGTTTATTAGTTTTTATTGTAATTGAAGGATAATCTCTCCAATTATCGGCCATAATTTTGAATTTGAATTGATATATTAAATTTTCTAATCGCTTTATTTTGGTCTTATTTTTTTGGATGACTTCGAATTTGTAAGTTGCAATCCTGGATCCGCCACAGCTACCAAGCTTATTTAGAGATATACCATCAAAGTATTACTCAAAACGTATGTTGTAGCTGCATTTAGCAAATTCTAATGACTCAAGTCGATCATTAGCTCTGTCATTATCCTATGTCTTGGATGCTCAACAAAATCTTTCAATGTATGGTTCATGTTACTTATGGGGAGGTCGGGACATGGTGTAGCAAAATCCTAAATTGTCCATTAAGAAACATGTTGGAGTTAAGGCTTGCAAAGCCTATTTGTGTTTTTCCCAAACATCCCACATCACCTATGGAAGGGAGCTTGCCTTTGTTTATTAACTCCCTTCCTCTTCATGTTAACCTTGGGGAGCTTTCCGGCCAGTTGCGATTACCACCATAGTCGGGCCGTAATTGCTTTCAAGTCAGTGGTCTTCTACCGCGACACAGCCTTGAATTTATTCTTTGTTCAGTCATTGTAAACAGTCAGTTTCTAACAATTTGAAAGCAATTATTTTAATTTGCAATGGTTGATTTTTCAAGCAAATCCGTGTCTCATCTGTCCAAGCTCGAATCTCTTGACGGAAACAACTACAAACGTTGGTCTTCCAAACTGCTGATGTTCTTTGAGCAATTGGACATTGACTACGTCCTTTTCAAGGACTGTCCCACTGCGCTTACTACTACAGATGACTCATCCTCTTCTCCTTCTGCTACTGAAATTAAGAAGAAAGAGGACGAAATTGAAAAATATGTAAAAGATAATAAAACTGTCCGTTTCCACCTCCTTAATCTGATGATCAATAATCTATATGATTTGTTTATGGTTCATAAAAGTTCAAAACTGATTTGGGAGGCCCTTGAGAAAAAATATGGGGCTGATGATGCTGGAAAACAGAAATATGTTGTTGGCAAGTGGCTGGCTTTCCGTATGGTTGATGATAAGCCAGTCATGGATCAAGTTCATGAGTTCGAAAATCTCTGTGCTGATGTTCTTAATGAGGACATGAAAATATGTGAAGTATTTCAAGCTAATGTTTTACTAGAAAAATTTCCCCCTTCTTGGAGAGATTTTAGAAATAATCTGAAACACAGAAAAGAATTCCTGTCTCTTCAGGAATTAATTAGTCATATGAGGATTGAAGAGGCAAATCGCCTTAAGGACAATCTAGATTCAGTTTCTGTTAATACCTCTAAAGCTAACCTGGTGGAATCTGCTGCTCCATCAGGCTCTGATAAGTTTAATGGTAAAGGGAAAAAGGGTAATAACAAGGGAAAGAAGCAAGGCAAATTTAACAAACCGGATAGCAAGATTCAAAAGAAGTCTGTCCTCTGTTATGTCTATGGCAAGCCAGATCATAAGGCTTACCAATGCCCTCAACGCCAAGGTTCTGTGCAAAAACAAGGACCTCAGGCCAACCTTGCTGAATCAAACGACATTGTCGCTGCTGTGGTTGTTGAAGCAAATCTGATCGAGAACAGTACTGATTGGATTCTGGACACTGGGGCTTAAAGACATTTCTGTGCAAACAAGGAGCTGCTCCATGATTTTCAGGATGCTTCTGAAGGCGAGTGTGTCTACATGGGCAATGCTGCAACTGCTGGAGTACTTGGACGAGGAAAGGTCACTCTTAAACTTACCTCTGGAAAAACCCTCTCCCTTTCAAATGTGTTGTATGTTCCTACTATGCGTCGCAACTTAGTGTCTGGTGCCTTGTTAAACAAAGCTGGTTTGAAAATTGTTTTTGAGGCTGACAAAGTTGTAATGACTCGTGGTGGGGAATTTGTTGGGAAGGGGTATTTAAGTGGAGGTTTATTTATTCTGAATGTTGCTTCTTCTAATTCTGTTGTTTTTAATAAAACTGTTTCTGGTTCTGCTTATATTGCTGAGTCTTTAAATTTGTGGCATGGTAGATTAGGGCATGTGAATGTTGCTTCCATTAAGAGACTAAGGACCTTAGCTTTAATTCCTAATCTGTCGACTACTGAGTTTTCTAAGTGTCCAGTTTGTGTTGAAGCAAAATTCACTAAGAAACCTTGCAAAACTGTGACTCAAAGGACAACACAACTTCTAGAGTTCATTCATACGGACTTAACTGACTTCCAGAACACTAGAAGTAGAGGAGGAGAATTCTGGTATATTTCCTTTGTTGATGATTTTTCGAGGTACACTAAGATTTACCTTCTCAAAGCCAAAAGTGAGGCAGGGGAAGCTTTCATTAAATATAAGGCCGAAGTAGAAAACCAACTTGATAGGAAAATCAAGAGGGTTAGATCTGACAGAGGTAGAGAGTATGAAAACTTCTCTTTGAATGACCATTGTGAGAAATTGGGTATTATTCATGAACTTAGTGCACCTTATGTACCCCAACAGAATGGTATAGCTGAACGGAAAACTAGGTCTTTGAAAAACATGATGAATGCTATGCTTGTAAGTTCTGGGTTGCCTGATGAAATGTGGGGGGAAGTAGTCCTTTCAGCCTGTCATGTTCTTAACAGAGTACCTCACAAAAGGTTAGATAAGACTCCCTATGAATTGTGGAAGGGGTTTACTCCAAACTTGAGCTTCTTGAGAGTGTGGGGGTGTCTAGCTAAAGTTGGGCTACCTGACTATAAAAGGTCAAACATTGGACCCAAGACCTTTGATTCAGTATTTATTGGTTATGCTCATGCTGCCTATAGGTTCATGACTTTGAGTGATAGGTGTATTTGTGAGTACAGAGACGCTGAGTTCTTTGAACATGTTTTTCCCTTGAAAAAGGGTGATGTTGCTTCCATGCCTTCATGTTCTTCTCCTACGGTTGTTTTACCTACTTGTTCTACGCACGACGTTCCCTTACCTACTAGTGATGTTACTGCTGATTTGACTTTAAGTAGTACTTCAGTTGATTTGCATGTTAGTAGTTCTGGTGCTGTAGATGAACCTAGGAGAAGTAAAAGACCTAGAGTAGCAAAAGACTTTGGTTCTGATTTTGTCACTGCTTTTCTGTCTGAGAGCTCTTGCATTGACTTGTTGAGTGATGAATTGGTCTATGCTTTCATGATAGAAGAGGACCCTAAGACTTTTGAGGAAGCAATGAGATCTGTGGATGCTAGTTTTTGGAAAGAGGCCATTAAGAGTGAGTTAGATTCCATAGTGTCTAACTCCAGTTGGGAGTTAACTGACCTACCTAAGGGATCAAAGACCATAGATAGCAAATGGATCTTTAAAAAGAAGTTGAGACCTGATGGGACCATTGAGAGGTTTAAAGCCAGACTTGTGATTAGGGGCTTCACTCAAAGGAAAGGACTAGATTACTTTGACACTTATTCTCCTGTGACTAAGATAGCCACCATTAGGACCCTGTTAGCTCTTGCTGCTATTCATGACTTAGTCATACATCAGATGGATGTTAAGACTGCTTTCTTGAATGGTGACTTAGAGGAGGAGATTTATATGTCTCAACCTGAGGGTTTCGTGGTGCAAGGTCAAGAAGATAAAGTGTGTAAGTTGAGGAAGTCCTTATATGGTCTCAAACAAGCACCAAAACAGTGTTATGAAAAATTTGACAGTACTATTGTGTCAAATGGCTTCATTGTCAACAACTCTGACTCTTGCGTTTACTCAAAGCTAATAGGATCAGATTGTGTAATCATATGTCTTTATGTGGATGACATGTTGATCTTTGGTAACAATTTAAAGGTGGTCAATGTAACTAAACTTTTCTTGGCATCGAAGTTTGAGATGAAGGATTTGGGAGAAGCTGATGTGATTTTAGGAGTAAGACTTAAGAAAACCTCCGGTCGCATCTCCCTTAGTCAGTCTCATTATGTGGAAAAGGTGCTTAAAAAGTTTAACTCCTTTGATGTTGCTCCAGTGAGTACACCCTATGACCCTAGTATTCATTTGACTAAGAATTTAGGAGAAAGTGTTTCTCAAAGTGAATATGCGAAAGTCATAGGTAGTTTGATGTACCTCATGAACTGTACTCGACCTGACATAGCTTATGCAGTGAGTCGACTGAGTCGGTATACTCATAACCCTAGTAATGAACATTGGAATGCTCTTCATCGTCTTCTTAGATACCTGAAAGGAACAGTTGATCTATGTTTGCACTATTCTAAATTTCCTGCTGTACTTGAAGGATTTTGTGATGCAAACTGGGTTTCAGGTAATGATGAGATTAGTTCAACTAGTGGTTACGTGTTTACTCTTGGTAGTGGTGCTATTTCGTGGAAGTCTTCGAAACAGACTTGTATAGCACGCTCAACCATGGAGTCTGAGTTTATTGCACTCGAGTTGGCAGGGCAAGAAGCTGAGTGGTTGAGAAACCTTTTGTCTAATATTCCATTATGGGGAGGGCAGGGTGCTCCTGTCTCCCTTCATTGTGATTCTCAAGCAGCCATTGGCGTTGCTAAGAACAGTGTCTACAATGGTAAGAAAAGACACATACGGATCAGACATGGAGTCGTGAAACAACTTCTGAAAAATGGGGTGATTTCTTTGGACTATGTGAGGTCCGAAAGAAATCTTGCTGATCCCTTTACTAAAGGATTATCTAGGAGAGTTGTCCTAGAGTCGTCGAGGGGGATGGGGCTTAGGCCCATTAGTTGAGAGTTTATGGTGGATACCCGTTTGTGGTCAAACGAAGCCATAGAATCTTAACTTGCACTACATTTCTCATCCCTATGGCGTGTTGGTAGTGCTTTCTAAATCCATAGCCTGTTTGGTGGTGCTATTGAGACGCACTTGATGGATTTATATTGTGAGATTGAGCTTTTGCTCTTAATAGTTCCATATCCCTCAGGGTGGTGTTATTGAGGAACACTTGATGGACTACCTACGTAAGTGTGGAGGTTAAGCCGCCTTCTATGAAAGACTGGGCTGTCTTTCTAGAGCACTTATGAGACCCAAGGTGTGCGCATGGCTATAAAGCGCTTGTGTTGTATCGCGGAGACTGCACGTTCTTAAGGTAGGTATGTGTTGTGGGGGTCTCAACGGAACTCTGGTGAGTTCAAGAGAAATTCACTCACTAGAAAGTAAGTTGTTGCCTCACTCCACTATGTATCAATTCAAATCGAAAGATATTGATGCTTAAGTACCTCCCTTTCCTTACCCAGGAATTTCTTTTGCTTTTCAGAGCCTTTGTGGGGGATTGTTGGAGTTAAGGCTTGCAAAGCCTATTTGTGTTTTTCCCAAACATCTCACATCACCTATGGAAGGGAGCTTGCCTTTGTTTATTAACTCCCTTCCTCTTCATGTTTATTGAGTTGAGTACTTGCATTGGTTGGCTTTTGTGGTTGGAGATCAAGCTTGGGTTTGGGCTTGCTATCACACACACACGCGCGCGCGCGCCGCCCGCCCGGACCGGGCCGGGCTCGGGCTGGGCCTGGGATCTGGGTTCTGGGTCTCTGGGTTCTGGGAAGAGCTGAGCTGGAGCTTATCTTTTTGGACCCGAGCCCAACTGTGTGTAACGGTAACATGTAACACTGAAACGTTTTTAAACGTTACAGTGTTAATGGCCTTTATTGTCGCCCTTGATTTCCTCCCTCTGATTATTACCTTCCTTATTTGGCCTGATTCTTTTGCTATATAATCAGTCCACTGCTACGTCAGTTTGGTATACGAAAAATCTCTTCTCTTCTCTTCTTTTTCTCTCTTCTAAACACTGGGTACGTGCTATACAATCTCCAAAGCTTTTCTCTGTTAGTGGTGACTTAGAGAGGCTGCTGTGTTAACCTTGGGGAGCTTTCCGGCCAGTTGCGATTACCACCATAGTCGGGCCGTAATTGCTTTCAAGTCAGTGGTCTTCTACCGCGACACAGCCTTGAATTTATTCTTTGTTCAGTCATTGTAAACAGTCAGTTTCTAACAAAACGTACAAGTGCCTTATGGTCGATTTCCTTTAGTTAAGTAGAAATGTGTAATAACATTGCTAGCTCTATAATTGTATATATAATAACATGGCTAGTTTGCCAGACAGGATTTACACAACATATAAGCTTATAAGTGGGGTGTCTGTCATTTACAACTTTGCAGTCCAACTCCTTTAAATTTGTGTTAGAGTGAAGAGATCCGATGAGCATGAATAGATCAGACAAGGAAGAAGTGAAGAATTACAGCAATCTATTCGCCCCTCACACACGGACAAGGAAGTGACTCTGACGGGCACTGGGTTTTTCAACGATGCTGAGCAATTTTTTCGAGTTTCTTATCTAGTTTTATTTATTGTTTTGGGATTTCTTATGAAATATCAATAGTCCTCATAAGTAAACCTAACGTTTAGAGCCTTATTAGCATTTACTCCTTCTCTAACATTCAAAACTTTATCTTCTTCCTTACTTTCTACAACTCTTCTTTCACAAGTGTAATCGCCTGGCAATGAATCGGGTATGACCAGGTCCATACCCAGATCCATTAATTTCTTCCAGACCCAACCCAGATCCTTAAAATCTGATGCGTCTAGTGTCCTTAATGAGTCCTTTTGAATTTCAAGCTTAATTGCATTTTTAAATCTAATAAATTTATCCCGCTTATTTTATAGGTTCGCAAGACCATAGTTAAGGTTTGTATCGAACAATTAAAAAAATATAGCTCATAAAATCTTAAAGATGTTTCAACTTGCATCGTTACATGTCTTAAATGGAGACGCAACTACCATAAAGTCATAATTCACAAGTTAATTTTATTTTTTGAATTTTTCTTTTATGTAAATGAGTCTGCGGGTAGGGTCTGAACAGGATCTGAGTCTGATACATTTGGACCTGGACCCAGACCCGCCTCATAGCCTCTAGACCCAGACCCATTGAGCCTAAAAGAGTTGGACCCAAACCCTTATAAATGGGTATGTGGGTCTGGGTCTAATCTGCTAACTTACTAGTGTTTGCTGTTTGCATTCTTGAACAATCAGTGCACTATGAAACTGGTCTAGGAAGAGTGTTATTCATTCTTGAACAATCAGTGCACGTCCTAGCATGTCGCAAGAAGCTTTTTGCGTCCCACATAGTTCACGTGTGACTAGCTAAGTTTCGAATTTATATTGTATTAATGTTTACGATATAAAAGCCCCTACACTCCACTTTGTCCTAGAGAGAAAATTCTATATACATATATTCAAGGTTTTTAAGAGAGAAGTTTGGTGATGAAGGAATTGTGTCCTCGACTCTAATGCCATTACTAAATATAATATAGATCGTATTATGGAGATTATAATTCATTTGATTGGGTCGTCTTTACGTCTTGCTAGAGAACGCTATAGACCTTTGGATTAGTAAATAATAAACCCGAAACCCACTTAAATGGATCCTACAAGGTCACACATAATATTTGGATCAACAAAAGAGAAACTCATAGCCCATAAAGGCTTTAGGGTAGTCGGCCCAAGAGGGAGATAAGAGGAGATTATTTGACCTAATTATTTCTATATAAAGGTCAGGCAGTCAGAAAATAAGATACACTATCTCTCATTATTTTATCCTGCTCTTTCTCTCTCTCAACTGACATTACTCCATAAAAGAAGAACGCTTTCTTTCTTCCTTCCAACTAGCATTTGTGGAGTGTTGATCCAAATTGGTGGACTAAGTAGAGGAATCACGTTTGAGATTCTTTCTCTAAGATCGTTGGCTATACTTTAAAGTATTCAATCCCGCCATACCAGTTGAAATTACGCATAAAGAGGTTGGTAATTAATTATTATATGATCCTTAATTATATGTGCATGAGATCCTGTTTTAGGTGCTTATGAATTAGATTCGTAAAATTCCGCTCATAGTATGTATAATCCTACAGGTGAAACATTAGGTAAAGATCTGTTGAAATCTTTTGTATCATCATCTCACCTAGTACGAACCCAAGTACAAATTTGGAAATTCCCCACCTATTTATTAAACGTTTATCTTCTTGTATTCTTTTATTGATATTATTATGTTTTTGTCCCTAGTCTCCTATATTTTTTACATTAACATTGATGATACGAATGAAATAATGGAAACAACAAAAAAGCAAGTAAACAACAGCAAGAAAATGTTTTAATTACCTTTTTCTGTGATGTAAGGGATTGAAGAATTGGCCTTGCACTTTTTCTGTAAATAATAGAGGGGTGAAGCCGATTCTGGATTGAAGGCAGAATCCGTCTCATAACTTGCTTTATCGTCATTTATTTCAACTGCTGCCGCCTATCACAATTTTGGAGATATATTTCAGCAATTAGATAACGTACAATTGCTCCAAGAGCTAACAATGAAATAACAAAACTAAAACAAATATTCATGTTTACCACGACCAAACGATCCATGTCAGAAGGGTTTTTAGCAGACACTGGTGGAATCATTTTCTCTGCCAAATCTGTCATTAACATTTAATTACAAACAACCAAGTAATTAATTCAGTCATGTTTTGTTGGGATTATTTTCAACAAAGATAAGTTAAAAAACTAATCACTAGTATAAAAAGTTGTATATCTTTCTTATACTATATAGTAGTAGTAGTTCTATAAAATTTAATTGTGCAAACTTTAGTGTACATAATCAAATACGGTAGCTATCTAGAAAATCGAAGGTATTTTGCCTTTTTTTTTTTAGTTTAAACATTTTACCTATCAAAGTAAGAAAGAATAAGGAAAGGACTACTACTACTTTTTAGTTTAAACAAGATCTCACTTAATATAGTATTTTGCCTTATTCTTTTTAGTTTAAACATTTTACCTATCACGCTAGCCAACTCATAATTCATAACTTGATAGGGTAGATCTACTATAAGCGCGCTAGATTCAACTAAAATTAATATCACAAGAACGATAGATAGTAGCTCCGTTGTTTTTCTCCACATGCTTATCCCCTATCTACAAAATTAGCGGGATTTTGTATCCAATATACTCACTCGTCCCTAAATATTTGCAATAGTTTAATGAACACTTGTCAATGAAAATCTTTGACTATTAGTATATTTGATAATCTAATTGTCATAAATAACGATTTTTGAGATCTAGATGAAAAAAAATCCTCCATCTTGCATGATGAAATTTGATTTATCATAAAAAAAATTGTCTTAGAATTGGATATGTAAATAGTGAAAAAGTCTAATTGTTGTTATTATTTTGGGATGGAGGGACTAACACCTTTTCAATTCTTATATTCCTTTTTGTTTAGCCTCTTAACTCTACTTCTCTTTAATTTGCACCGCATTGACACACTATTTCCCCGCAAAAAAATTATGAAGCCAAACATATTTCTCTTCTCCGCTATCTGACCATAGAACTTGATCATCTGCCAAATACAAGCGCCCACCACTGTTCACACTGCTAGCTCTCTACCCGTGTTGGGCGGCGTCCAATCTCATTTCACCAACGCAGGCAGGAAGCAACCCAGGCCAGTGATTGAGATAAACCAATAAGGCATACTTGATACTCTATCCTAACATATTTGTACATACAAATAACATAAAATCACCTTTTAGTTTGTGTATTGATAAAAATATAAAAACTCGGTATCTTGATTTCACACGGTAAGACAAATCTAACATCTTATTTATTAGGGTAATTTGGTAATTAGACTCTTAGTAGGGTTTTGTAAAGATATTTTGTTATCTCTCTATATATATAACATGTCAGGCAACCTAAACAGGTAGCCATTCATTCATAATATTCGTACATGGTATCACGAGCCTAGGTTTATTTTTCCGCTCACATCTCTAAACCTAACCCTAAACCTAATTCACACGGTTTTCTTTTTCATTTTTTTTCGGCACCATCACATGGCTGCCACGTCTGCACCTCCGGCCACCTTGCCGCCGCCAGCAGCCCCCAAACTCCGGTGGCCCAGCCACGGTCGGTGCAGCCTCAGATGCCGCATCTCATCGCTGCCTCCTTGACGCTGCCGCATCCCTTCGCTGCCACGCTGCAGCCCACGCCGCCAGCGAGCGTTGCTGCTGCCACCACCGATCAAGGTGGCGCTTCCTGGCTGTCTCAACAGCCACCCGCCTCCTCCCAGGCGGCCTTCCAGCAGTATTCACTCGGTTTTTCAAGCCCCTTGCTGCATGCTTCTTCTTCAAGAAGCCCTAATCGGTTTCCACCTGGCTTCGGTGGACCATCCACCCACCTAGCGACTCCCTCTTCGTTTTCCGCTACTCAAGACTCAATCTTTTCCGCTCCATTGGCGCAACAATACATCAATCATGACATCACTCGATATGTTACCGTCAAATTAAACTCGCCTGAAGACTTTCTTGTCTGGAAAACTCAGGTTACTTGTTTTTTGTTAACACACCAACTTCTTGGTGTTGTTGAAGGTACAATTTCTATACCTAACCCTACTTATGTTGATCAATTGGGTCATACTTTGCCCAATCCGCAATTTTACGAATATTTAAGGTTAGATCAACAAATAAAGTTACGGTTGTATGCTATGTTATCACGTGATGTAATGCTTGATGTTCATGAGTTACGTTCTTCTGTAGAAATTTGGAATCGTTTGAAGTCTAGATTTTTACATGCTAGTATGGCTAGATCTATGGAACTAAAGGGTAGATTGAGTCATATGAAAAAGTCTGAACAGCAGCCTATGGAACAGTTCTTGCGTGAAATCAAAGTTATTGTTGATTCATTGGCTGCTATTCAGTGTCCTGTTTCTCAGTATGATTTAGTCCAATATACTTTGACTGCTTTGGATCGTGATCGAGATTATGATGCCCTTGTTACTACTTTGTTACAATTTCAAACGTCCTTAACGTTTGATGATCTCCGCCCTAAGCTTCTTCAGCATGAGCAACGCCTTAAGGCTATGCGTGCTTATGATGAGACACCTCCTGCTCATCAAGCTCTAGTTGCTGTTCAGTCTGGTTCTACAGGTTCACAACCATCTTCTTCGGGTGGTTCGAACTCTAAAGGTCAAGGGGGTGGTAAGAACAAGAATCGCAACAATAATCGTTACAAGGGTGGTCGTGGTAACAATGGCGGTCGCGGCAATGGAGGACAGGGAGGTCGTGGCAATGCAGGCCGCGCTAATGGTATGGGTAATTTTCATGATGTTTCATATGTTGAATATTCTTGTGCCAATTATGTTGCTAATGATTTGTCTTCAGCAGGAAGTAATCCATCTAACGGCAATTTAGCCACCACTCCTTCTTCAGATACTTGTGGTCTTTGTTGGTATCCAGGTCACCAAGCAGCCTATTGTCCTCAACGCTTCAATCATAGCTTTGTTCCTTCTTATCCTGATGGTGTCACACGTGCCCTAGCTGCACTGTCTGTTGGTGGTGAAACAAATGACTCCGTTTGGTATCCAGATTCTAGAGCCGCCTCCCACTTGACCTCACAGGATGGTAAGCTATCTAATGTTCTTCCTTACACTGGTTCGAGTTCTGTTGTTATTGGTGATGGCACACGACTTCCCATTAATAAACTTGGTAATTTGAGTCTGTCTTCCTCTAGTCGCCCCCTTCGCCTCACGAAGGTGTGTCATGTTCCCCAATTAAAACATAATCTGATGTCTGTTCAAAAGTTATGTCAGGATAATTCTTGCATAGTCTGTTTTGACTAATCTTCTGTTTGTATTAAGGACAAGACCACGGGGGCAATTCTGTTGCGGGGACTCAGTAGGAATGGTGTCTACCCTCTTCAGCCTCACATCCTAGAGTCAGAGTCGTCTTCTCGAGTTTCTTCAGTATCTTCCCGAGTCTGCCCAGAGTCATCTGTCCCTGCTCTCATAGCCACCAAGGAGTCTGGAGATGTTTGGCATACTCGCCTTGGTCACCCTTCTGCTAGAGGTTTAGGAAGTTTACGTTCACAAAACTTGATTTCATGTACTTCTAAGTTTCATGACGATTGTGTTCATTGCAAATTAGGAAAGATACATCGTTTGCCTTTTGAGTGTGTGACTAAACGTGCCCCTATCCCTTATATTTGATACATAGTGATCTTTGGCAATCGCCTGTTAAATCTAATCAGTTTTTTCAGTATTATGTGGTTTTTGTTGATGATTATTCACGTTTTTCTTGGCTATATCCACTTAAACTGAAATCTGATGTCTATTCGACATTCTTAGTTTTTCAAAAACTTGTTGAGAACTTATTTAATTCCAAAATTAAATTTTTCCAAAGTGATGGTGGACGTGAATTTGATAACACTCCTTTACTACAACAATTCTGTGATTCGGGAATTTATTTTCGAAAGCCTTGTGTTCGGACTCAAGCGCAGAATGGTGTTGCAGAAAGGAAACATCGAACTATTATTGAAATGGCCCGCACTATGCTTATTCAATCTGAATTGCCATCTCGATATTGGGTTGATGCGTGTTATACGGCGGTTTATACGATAAATCGTCTTCCTAGCTCGGCTTTGCAGGGTTCATCCCCGTTTGCTAAGCTTTTTCATCGTCCCCCTTCTTATGAGTTCTTGAAATGTTTTGGTTGTGCCTGTTTTCGGTTGTTTTTAGATCCTAAAATCAATAAATTACAGGCTAAGTCGATTCAATGTGTTTTCATTGGCTATGCATCAAATTATAAGGGTTATCGATGTCTTGATCCTGTTTCTGGCAATGTTTATACCAGTCGTCATGTGTTGTTTATTGAACGTAAATTTCCATATCGTTCCCTCGTGTCTAGCACACCCATTGGTCCGTCTTTGGACGAGTCTCTTGACCCCATGGTTTGGTTTCCAAGTATTCCTTTGTCTAGTGACCCTCGGCATGTGTCCTCGAGTCTCCCCTCTCCCGAGCCCGCAGCATTACGGGAGCACATGCAGCAACTCGTTGCCTGCTCACAGAATGCATGCGAGCCCGGGCCTCTCCTAACCACGCCCGCAGGTCCCCTGCGCGCCCGCAGCACCCTCGCTCAGCAGCAGCGTGCAGCTGCCGAGTCTCCCCCCACTGCTGTTCGTCAGTAGCAGTCCTCGCCCAGCAGCAGCGTGCAGCTGCCGAGTCTCCCCCCCACTGCTGTTCGTCCGCAGCAGCCCCTTGCGTCCGCGGGAGGTCTGCTGCCCCCTTCCCCGTCACACGTCATCTCTCCTCATGGGTGTGACGTACCCTCCCCGTCTAGTCTTGAGTCGTCCCCGTCTCCTATCGTCCCTCCCCCTAGGCGTCCTAGAAAGTCGTCTAAGTGTGTCGATCCTACTAATGTTCATACCATGACCACGCGTCTAAAAGACGGAATCATTTCAACTAGGAATTTATTGGATTTAAAAATCGATGTTGTTGAGTCTGAACCGTCTAATTTTAAGCAAGCGTCTAAAGATTCACGTTGGCAACAAGCCATGCGTGATGAGTATGAAGAATTAATTAAGAATGATACATGGGAACTTGTGCCTCGCAACAACAATAGAACCGCTCTTGGTTGTAAGTGGGTGTATAAGATTAAATATAATTCTGACGGTTCTGTGGAGCGGTTTAAGGCCAGACTTGTTGTTTTTGGTAATCATCAGCAGGCAGGTATTGACTACTTTGAAACCTTTAGTCCTGTCATTAAGCCTACTACTGTTCGCTTAGTTCTTACTCTTGCTGCTACTTTTAAATGGCCTATTCGTCAACTCGATGTTAAAAATGCTTTCCTTCATGGTTTCCTCAATGAGGAAGTCTATATGCGTCAGCCTCCTGGTTTTGAACACCCTTCTCAACCACATCATGTTTGTCGGTTACGAAAATCCATTTATGGTTTGAAGCAAGCTCCTCGAGCTTGGTTCTCTCGTTTCAGCAATTTTCTTCTCTCTATTGGTTTCAAGTGCAGTAGTTGTGACACCTCTATGTTCACTCTCACACACAGTAGTCATATTATCATTCTCTTGCTATATGTTGATGATATTGTGCTTACAGGTAGTAGTTCTTCTTTGCTTCAGAAATTTATCAGTGTTCTCTCTGCCCAGTTTGCTATGAAGGATTTGGGTGATTTGCATTATTTCTTAGGCATTCAGGTTTTAAGTACTCCTCAGGGTTTGCTTTTGTCTCAAAACAAATATGTAGTTGATCTTATTCAGAAATTTCATCTTCATACTGTCAAACCCGTACGTACTCCTGTTGTCTCTCGTGTCACTCTTTCTCTCTTAGATGGTGAACTTCTTGCTGATCCCACAGATTATCGTAGTATGGTTGGTGCATTGCAATATTTGACTATGACTCGTCCTGATATTGCCTATGCTGTTAATTCGGTTTCTCAATTTATGCATGCGCCTCGTACTACTCACCTTCAGGCTGTGAAATGAATTTTCAGGTATCTGCAGGGAACTTCTGATTATGGGCTATTTCTTCATAGTACTGGCTCTCCTACTGTGACTGTTGCCTACTCTAATGCTGATTGGGCTGGGTGTCCTGACACTCGGCGTTCTACTACTGGCTATGCTGTCTTCCTAGGGAAGAATTTGATCTCCTGGCGCTCTAAGAAGCAACCTACTGTTTCGAAGTCTTCTACTAAAGCTGAGTATCGTGCTGTTGCCTACACTGCGGCCGAAACAATTTGGATACGTCAATTGTTGGCTGATTTAGGGTATTTTCATCGACGGCCTACCATTCTCTATTGTGACAATGTTTCTGCTATGTATCTTACTGCCAATCCTGTTCATCATGATCGTAGTAAGCATATTGATGTTGATTATCACTTTGTTCGTGAGATGGTTGCTAAAGGTGGACTTCAGGTCAAGCACGTTCCGACACAGTTGCAGGTTGCTGATATTTTTACTAAGGGTCTTTCTTCTGAGTTGTTTTGTAAACATCGTTCCAATCTATCCGTGATTCCTCCCCGTAAACATTGAGGGGGTGTATTAGGGTAATTTGGTAATTAGACTCTTAGTAGGGTTTTGTAAAGATATTTTGTTATCTCTATATATATAACATGCCAGGCAACCTAAACAGGTAGCCATTCATTCATAATATTCGTACATTATTTGACATTTATATATTTAAAGATGGTTAATTCTAACAAACAATTAAAAAGCTATAAGGGAGTAAACTAATAAAAGACGAAGGGAGTAACACATAAGTAAAGCTACTATTAGTCAAAGGTGTAATATTGGAAGCCATGAAAATCAAAGTAAGAAAGAACACGGAAAGGTTAGAGGGGGTAAACATTAAAAGATCGATAAAGAACGTACTCATGGCAAAGGATCGATTAGCACCGGTGAAGAGAAAAGAGACCGGGCATGTGCCAGAATTTCGACAAGAAGGAGATGGCAAGTCGGTAAAAGGCATGTATTTGTAGCGAACAGCCAGCGCGGTTGTGTCTGGAATCTCCAAGGCTGGTGGCCAAGGCAAGGGGTCCATTATCTTTGTTGTAACATCGCTTATTACATCCCTTGTTAGATATCTCTCTGTTAATCCAAATAGTGTTACTATTAGTAGTGGAGTTATTACCAGACAACAATTTTGTGACTTGTTTCGTCTCTGCATTCCGAAATCACAACTAGTTTGAGTAAAAGAAATTTGTACATAGAATCATAAACAATAATGTATATGGGAATTATGCTAGCAACATTATCTATGGAGATAATAATGTTCGAATTAAATGCAGGCAGATGGAGAACAAGCTTAGGGAAGTGCACTTCAAATACATATCGTGGAGCAGGAACAAAGTGGGTAATGTTTTGGCTAACATGTACTGTGTATGAAACATGCGTAGTCCACGAATATAACTAGGACTATACCCCCAACCCCCTAGTTGTTGTTGAAACGATTACATTTCGTATTGTAACAAACATTATGTTTTGAACTAATTTAGTTTCCCAAGCTCAACAAAAAAAGAAAGGACAAAGAGTCATAGAGATGAGTGTCATTTGCCTTTTTTCAGATATAACACATATGAATTTGTCACAATGAAAAATGATGGGAGAAAATTAACACTTATTCTCAATTGTTTTTTTATGTATGGTTAGACTTTCGTCCAACTTGCGTGTGCAAACCCAATAGAATTATTCGCTAACCCACGTTCTTCTGAAAAACAATGAGCGGATCATAGAGAGAGAAGGGCAACAGATCCTTACTTTGAATTATCAAGCAAAAAACCTTTATGATGAGACAAAATGTAACCCAAAATCTTAGTATTCCATGAATCATCTTGAAAACTCTAATACATTGTAATATATATAGAGAGAGAGTTACGATCAAGTAAAAAATTCTTAAACTGAGAAGAGCAAGAAAGATTTTTTGTGCCTATTTTTGGAATAAAATGTTCATATTTTTTAAAGTAAATGTGTAATTTTTTTACGATGTGCATTTTTTGAACTGAATATGCATTTTATCGTTCAAGAGCATATATTTACAACTCGAAAAATTGAAATATGCATATTCAATTCAGAAAATATGCACATCCAACTCTAAAAATATGCAAGCCAGTCCTTCTCACTCTTCTTATTTTAAAATCCTTCTCATTATATATATATAACCTTGAAGATGGAATACATGCATGCAATCTAACTTAAAACACCATGCTTGATCGTACTTTGTAAATGCTCTTAAGAATTTAGTGAACTTATGCACCTGATATATAAGACTTTTTCTAAATAATGCATCTGTCTGAGTTGCAAACCCCGCACGCCCGTTCGTTGAAACACCCATGCCTTAATTCATATATTTTCAACCGGCAAACCAATTCAACATAATTCAATTCAATCCGAGCGGAGATTGGATGGACTCCAATTGGAATTTCTATGGATATAACTTTTGATTTGGAGAAAAATAAAAAATATAGTTTATTTCCCCATTTGTATGTTCTCCCGCCTTGGGAGAGATAAGCATTGGTTGGAAAATGGGAATCTTAGTATAAGGGATTAAATGGTTTCTAAGAGAAGTTTTAGCAACATTCACTTCTTCGTACTTAAAAAAGAGACTATATTTAAAATTAATAAACAAGTAACAAGATGGAGGAGAGAGAGGCTAAAAGAGAACAGACTTTATGAATTCGCTTTGGAAAAAAAAATTGGTGTGTTTGCGTAGTTCAAGAGAGCGAAAAGGAAATTCAACCCCAAATATTTAGAGTTTGCTAAATTTTCTCTTAACCATCTAAAACAATCTATTTACTTATTGGTTATCATTATATATGTGTTAAATGTTAGAAATGCGGCTAATTCATTGAATTATTGTGTATACATATACTCCATATGTTAAATTAAAAAAAGTTTCAGATCCCCTTGTTTTTAATATTTGGAAGTTTGTGCCTAGATTAGATTTGTGAATAAAAGATGCAATTAATTAGTGGGATCCCCCTGCTAATGCAGCAAATCAAGGCTCTTACGAAGAAAAATATGTGGGTAGCTGGGAGGAATAAGTACGCCTTGTTCCAACTATTCTTCCTTACTTTCTTATTTATCTTCATAATGTTTGCATTGGACAAGTTAGATCATGTCATAGAGAGTGCAATTCCGTACCAACGTGACATGCCTGAGCCGCCATATGACCTCCTCTCCAAGCCAATCCCGTCGTGTGAAGAGTTTAGCGTTCGCCGCCCCTGCTATGACTTTGTTTGGAGTGGCGAGTCTTCCGGCTCCAACCAAAGGATTCAACGTATTATTGATGCTATTATGGCCAATAATCTCGGTCGACCCATTCCACCTTACAAGGTACGTCGACTTGAATCTAGACATTCAGGTCGTACATAAATTGTGAAGCTTAAGATATGAGATCAATAAAATATGTTTATGTGTAAGTCCTCTTCACATTATTTAGTGTTAGGTACAAGTTATTGCTTGTTTTTACTAATAATAAAGGAAGAAAGCCTTTGATATAGCCAATATAGGCATGGATAGATATACATTTGAGAGTGAGGTACATTTCATTTTTTGTTAAAGCATTTCTTTCGATTTCAAGAAGTATTATTGTATTGGGATCGATTTTCATCCGACATTCATGCTTTCTTATCCACCAAAAAAGAAATAGATATACAACTGACAAAAACTAATGTAAGAGAAAGTAAGTCTAAACATACGACTAATAATTACTCCCTTCGTACCTCAAAAGATTTTCCAGCACTATTGGCCATGGAAATATCGCCTCCATCTATTTGCTCATAAGTTGAGAACCACTCCCTACTAGTACAAATATGGTAAGAAGCCCCAGAGTCTAGAACCCACACATCACTATGACGAGACTGTTCATTGACTACTAAGTCCTCCTCTGAATACCCATTAGTTTCTGCCACAGTGGCATAACCCTTCTCTTGCTGCTGCTTCTTTCTCTTAAGACATTCATTCTTCCAATGTCTCTTATCCTTACAGTAATTACAGAAATCATTTGGCTTAGGATCCTTCGAACCCTTAAAGTTCAATTTCTTTTTATTTAACAAATTTCCCACACCCTTTATTGCCTGTAACAACTAACCCAGATGCCTGACTCTCAGATCCAGAACCAGATGTCTTATGACGAGACTCTCTAGTATGAAGTACAGACCTAACTTCTTCTAGAGACAGACTGTCCTTTCCAACAATAAAAGAATTCACGAAATTCTCATATGACA
The DNA here is from genome assembly GCA_947645195.1 of Patellifolia procumbens. NCBI lineage: Eukaryota > Viridiplantae > Streptophyta > Magnoliopsida > Caryophyllales > Amaranthaceae > Patellifolia > Patellifolia procumbens. The sequence continues at coordinate 144,247 of CANSGD010001467.1, forward strand.
TGGGAAAATACAATAACAGAATTAGGGCAGCATCCTCATCTTCTACTTTAACATTAATGTTTCGTAGATCTAACAGAATAGAATTTAATCTATCCATATGTTCCCTAAAAGACGTACCTTCTTGCATACACAAGTTGAATAGACGTTGCTTGAGAAGCAACTTGTTGGTTAAAGATTTAGTCATATACAGACTCTCATGCTTTAACCACAGACCAACGACAGTTTCCTCATCTGCAACCTCAGTGATGACGTCATCATCCAAACAGAGCATGATTGTTGAGTGAGCCTTCTCCTCCAAGCTACTCAATTCTACGTCATCTGCACCCACTTCTTTCGATTTATTCGATAGTGGTGCCCAAAGATCTTGCTGCTTAAGCAAAGCTCGTATCTTGATCTGTCATAGACGAAAACTATTCCTCCAAGTGAATTTATTGATTTTCACTTTCACCCCAGACATCTTTAACGCCAAACATATTGCGGTAAACTTCAAACCCAGATGAACCAGACGAGGCTCTAATACCAGTTTGTTATAACTGGATAGGCGCTAAAGAATAATAAGAACGTAAAAGCAATAAATTCACACACAGAGTTTAACGTGGTTCACTAGCAATGTGCTAGCTACGTCAACCAGACCAGAGGGAGAGTGGTTTTATTAGGAGAGAAACAATAGTGTTAGGCAACACTAAGATAATCAGATTGTGAATAGCGGGACCCCGATGCTTGGTTATTCGAACCAACATATATTCAAGGCATATCTAACAAAAGAAAAATCCACCAACAAACAGAGCCTTAAAAATAAGTCGTTTTGATTCCCAGGTTGTTATATGGTTTTGACGGTACTAAGATTGAACACTTTAGGGCATATTAAAGGGGATTTCAAGAAGTTGTTTATGGAGTTTGAGTTGGGTGGTAGCAATTTTCATTGAAGGGGATTCCTCCATAAAAATTGCAGTAGAAGGTGAAATAAGCTGTAAAATTATTAGCCATGGAGCACAATTATGTTTAGTCCAAGTTGAGCCGAACTCTAGAACTAAAGTTGAAAATACTCCTAATAAGATGGCTATATAGCGGTAGAATTCTGAATTTTTTGCCTAAATAATGCTCTCAGCTTAAGTAGAGATTCAGTAATTTTTTTTGGGATCCTACTACATTACCTGCACATAGAAGACTAGAAGAGTAGTTGATCATAGAATTCTAAATTTTTCCCTAAATAATGCTCTCCAGAATAGTAATTCTCACTTTACACAAATCTTCGTTCTATTTCCCTTCATACCGTTTACGTTAGCAAAACGTCGCTGAGTATTTTTTTTCCATTATTATTCCTCTAGACCAAACCACTACTACCATTAACAGTCAAAATTAGTTGGTCGTTAATGGTAATAGCGGCCGATGGAAAATGTTGACCATCATTACTAATAAGTAGGTCTGGATCGGAGCATTATCTCTCCCTTCTCAATCAAGTATCTCTTTCTACCCGCCATTCCCTTCATTCTGAAGATGCACTATGCCAATCTACTCAATCCACCACCATTGATGATGTGCAATTTGAGACAGGGCCGTTTCTGAAGTTTTAGAGGCCCAGGGCGAAGTAACAATAAAGGGCCCTTTAACCATATGAGATTTTAAAAATTACTTCAAGGGTAATTTTTATTACGCTAAACAAACGATATTTTCCTTAATATCTGTTTCCAATTTGATATAAAAAATTTAGAGTAATACGAGTTATTAATAATAATAATATTTGTATAAAACATTAATGTGTTCTATTAATCAAGTTATTATAATATTATGATTAATAATCTTTGTATAATGAAAATTATAGCTTGATTCTTAATCTTTTATTAAATTATCACAAACAATCAAATTTGATAAGAAAAGCAAACTTATACTCCATATGTCACAAATAAAAATTAAATTGGCATCTACACTTTGTAGGTGGGGGAAAAAATTTAACATGAAGAGAAAATTGAAAACAGATAATGAAGCTTAAACTCAAAAGAGGAAACGAACATGTAAATGGCTAGGAAAATAAAGGTTTATGCAAAAGGCAAATAAAATTGAAAAATGAAGCTTCATTGTAAAGGAAACAAATTAATGTAGGTCAACGCCACAAAATTTGTAAAGGAAGCTTAAAACTCATTGTAAAGGAAGCAAAAGGATTCGATCGCTGGACTCCCTACAAGAAATTACCAAACACTACCACTAGGCTACGTAGAGTTTAATAGTCATTTATGGCGTATTGCTCTCTTATCTTTGGTTATCTTCTGAAAGAAACAAATCTTGGCCTTCCTCTCCGTGGGCCTGGGGCGCGTCCCACCTGCCCCTGCCCCAGCGACGGACCTGATTTGAGAGTATCTTGCTCGGTTTTGAAGGTAAGCTTTTTGGGTCTAAAGATTACTGCTTTTTACTTCGTGAACTTGGTATTTGTGGGGAGTCTTCAAAAACAATTATTTACTATGAGAGCACTATTAGCAATGACATTTTGATAAAATTCATGACATAAAATTTTAAAAAAATTTATTACCAATGACCTAATTAAATGTTGTTCATGAAAACTTAATCCAAATAGGTCATCTTGTGACCTTTTCTCACAAACGTTCATCACCAAAAAAAACTAAGCTCAAAACAGATAAAATGTTCAGGTTTGGCATGCAAAATATTGAAACAGCACCATTTCACGCTCAAGAAGCCAGCAAATGGACTGACGCGTCCTGCAAAGTCTGACGCGCAGACGAGGTGTCGCCTCTTGATTGGCCCATAGAGGAGAGAAAAATATAACCATTTAAATCATTAAACGGCTATTTTCTCCTAAAATAAAAGTCAAAAAAATAAAAAATATCAACGGTAATATTTTTTCGAGATCTATAAAATGAGACCAATTTTGACATATTTTGGCAAATTTTTCTGAAAACCATTTTTCTCTTCTTAAATAACTTTATTTGCTTTTATATAGTTTTGAAACTTTTGCTTGCTGAAAAATCTCCAAAAAGTTTCAAAAATTATGGATTCAAATAACTGCAATCCAAGAAAAAATTTAGCTAAAAACTCAAATATGAATTAGTTCGTTAATTAAAATTTAATACAATATTTATTAATTTATCTCGATTAATTATGCGTGAAAAAATTAATTACACATAAAATGTTTTATTACCTTTAATTAGAACTTAACCACGATTAAGTATAAATTATCACTAATATATCAATTTTACTTGTTCATGAACATATTTAATATTATTCAAATAAATAAATAATATAAGAGAGAGAAAGTATGGTGAGGTAGGGGAGAGAAGGTGATGGAGGTCATTGTTAATAAGAAAAGGTTGAAAGATCACATTTTAGGAGAGATAAAAGGAGTGAATAGAGCCATGAACTTTAACAAATATGTCATTGCTAATAGTGCTCTGTATATCATTTCCAAAGAGAGAGAAAATGCAGTGAGAGAGGTAAATTAACTAGTACTATGATTAGTGTTATAGATTATCTTGCAAGAGACCGCTAATTATATTGTTAAAATTAGGCATGCCCAAGCCCAATAAAATTACACATGCCAACAGCCTACCCGCTCTCTCCTTTCCAAACCGCTAATTTGCTACATCAGTTTAATTTCTTTTTGGCACCAAGTTAATTTCTTTTGGCACCATTTTAATTTCTTTTTGGCCCCAATTTAATTTATTTTGTGGCCATTTTATTTCTTTTGGTACCAATTTAATTTCTTTTGGCACCTTTAATTTCTTTTGCCACCAGTTTAACTGAAAATGAGGAAGATGACGTGTTAGAGGAGAATAGAAGATGACAATTGGGTTAAAATTCTTTGAGTCTTGTAAATTTATTTGGGTCGAGGTTGCCTAATTTTAACATTAAAATTAGGCAGCCTTTTTGGATAATTTGTGTTAGTGTTACGGGTAGATCAGGGAATGTTGATTCTGCTAGGTTTGTCTTTGAAATGTTGCTAATGATGTTACGGTAATACTGTTTATACTTATTCTTCTTTGATTAGTGCTTATGGTAGAAACGGCTTGTAGACTCAAGGTTTGAAACCTAATTTGGTGGATTCGGGTGCCCAGTAATGCAAAAAGAGAAAGGAGGCAGAAAGAGAGAGAAAGAGAAAGAGCTCGATGTTAAGGATAATAACGGTTGAAGTTATTGCCAACTAATTTCTGGATAGCTATTGTTAATAGCGATTGCTTCCAAACTGACCGCTACTTCCATTAACTGTTGGTTGGGCGATTTAAAAAAAATCAATTCAATTGATGACGTGGACGGTATCCCATGAATATGTTTTCCAAAAAACAGAGTAGGAAATACTATATTAGAGCACCTACATGGCTGCATCCATAGGATCCCCATAATTTCTCTCTCCTCACCTTATTCATCCACGTCATTTTTCACTAACTTTTCCATTTTTCCATTTCATAATTATATACTTCCACTCATGGGGTTCCCCATTTACCTTCTCTTCTTGCCCACTACCATCTATCTTCTACTTTTCCTATGCACATATCAACCAACCAATGATTATATAGGAGGATTCCCTCCACAAGAGGCATCTTAGTAATTGGGGAACCTCCCACACTCATGAGATTCCTCATTTGAGGAAAGAAAGTGCAAAAGGGAAGGTTATTTTTTTTCAATGCATGTGAGCTCTAGAATTCCTTACAACCTCTACTGGAACTCTGACCATTATACCATTAGCCTTGTATGCACGCGATGCATGCGGGGGAGCGGGTAATTCTACATAAAAAAATATAACATTTAGTAGTAGTTTATTTAGGATGTTTTGTATTTCTTTATTCAAAATTTAAAAATATGAAAAGAGTTAGTTATGGAAAGAGTTATTCCTTTAATTAGAAATAAAAAAAAAAGATAAATGTGATTTTTTGTGTCTCCTCCTCTTCACTTATAGAATAGAGATATAGGTATCCACTCAACCTAAGAGATTTTGTTGAACAATTGATGCAAGAAATGTTGAATAGGGTTATCATCTAAAATAGAAACCACCCTTTTGCTTATAAAAGAACCGTGAAAAATAAATTTCTCATACCGGGCAGTAGTAGAAGAGTTGATTACTAAATTGGTTGGTACTATAGTGTTTACTATGTTAGATCATGGAGATATCACCAATTAGGTACACCCCCATGATCTTTTCAAAAATGCATTTAAAACAAACACGTTGCATTATGAGTTCTTAGTTATGCCAATTGGCTTAACAAATACTCTTGCATCATTTCAGAATTGGATGAATCAGGTTTTTAAACCTTTTCAATGAAAAAGTGTTCAATACTTTTTGATGATATCAATGTCCACTATAAGAGCAAATAAGAGCACTAGATTACCTTGACGAAGTTTTTGAGTTGGAGAGGCAGGATCAGATGTTTGCTAAGGAGGGTAAATACTCTTTTGTGCAAGACAGGGTGGGGTACTTAACCTCTAGAAGGCTTAAATCTCTTTGATAGCAAATTAGATCTTACACTCGAGTACGATGCGCATGGTAATCTCGAATGTACATTAAAGCATTTTAATATACATCAATTCAAATTCAAATAGCAACTGCCCCCAATATTTAAGATGTTTATTTGACGTTATTGTCCATTCACAAACTTAATATGTTCATTTACGAATATCAAATGTACATTACAAAACCAATTTAATTTTTCTCATAATAACTTATACTCACCATTTTCATTCAAAAATTTTCAAATCAAAATTTTGCCAAAAGCAGGAATGGACATCAGTTCAAAAATCACTTTTTGAATTTGAAGTGATTTTGAATTTGAACTGATGTATATTAAATGCTTCCAATGTACACTCCGCTAAAAACCACTTGTATACTTCTAATGTACATTCCCGCCTTTTTGACAAAATCTTGAATTTGAAATTTTTTGAATGAAATTAGTGAGTACAGTGATTTTGAGAAAAATTAAGTTAATTTAAAAATGTACACTTAATATCCGTAAATGAACATAAACATCTTAAATATTGGTGAGGGCAGTTGCTTTTTGAATTTGAACTGATGTACATTAAAATACTTCTAATGTACATTCGAGAGTACCATGCATATCGTACTCTCGAGTGTACGATCTACCCTTGCTTTTTGATTGGAGGGTACAATAAAACAAGTTAGACAATATATTTGAGTTTTTCAAGTATGCTCCTAGTCCAGGTTTCTTGCAACCATTACTTAATCATGGAGAATTATGGTATGATATTTTCATGGACTATACACTGGTTTCCCTATATCAATTGCCTAAACAAATTGCATTATGAGTAATCTATTTTATATTCGCCTGGGATATTCTGACATGCAGGTTCGATCGTTCAAAACTCAAAATGAAACAAACGCATGGTTCCTAAATAACCCTGCACAAAGCCCAGGAGCTCTGCATCTTGTTGACAGAAGCAAGTCTGTCATCAGCTATGGAATTCAGCCCAACTCCTCAGTAACCTATATAATTCCATTTATAGAACCCTTTTTAAAATTCCAGACTCCCCTCCAAGCTGCCGCAGAACGCGAAATTGCACGAACCCTTCTTGGAGGTATACAAAAACTCCATTTTGTTCCTTTACACCTCACTCAAATTAACTTCCATCTATGAGTACTAGCAATTTTGAATTCTCTAACTACTTACCTTTTTTTTTCTCAATCTCGTTTGGCTTAGATCAGAATCTGAACTGGACTGTTGGCATGAAGCCGTTTGCGCACCCTGTCCTTAAGGATTCTAAGGAGATAAAAGCGTTTGAGCGACTTGGAACAATATGTCTTATGCTGATGACCATCCAGGTTTTTCAGTATCAATTGAGCAACTTGATCATAGAGAAAGAACAAAAACTACGTCAGGCAAGCCATTTTTCCATATATAGATCAGAAAAACACATTGTCACTCTTCCAAATATAGTAATAAAAAAAATTATCAAAATCTATTCACCTTGTTTAATTTTCATTGTTCTTATACATTACAGGCAATGAATATAATGGGGCTTTATGATTCTGCTTACTGGCTTTCATGGCTCGCTTGGGAGGTTATTATGACACTCTAGTTTCCCTATTCATAATGATCGCGGGGTTGTGTTTTCGATTCTCATTCTTCACGCGCAATAATTTTATACTTGTTTCTCTCACAATCTACCTTAACCTACTTAGTATGGTAAGTTCATTTATCTTCTACCCTAATATTTTAAGAGCAAATTTTATCCATATACGACCTCCGTTCCATTTGTATTGCAACATGGGAGTTTTACGCCTCCCAACGCACTACTTTAAACGCTAATATCTCTAATTTTATTTAAGTAAAAATTATAAAAAGTAGATATTAATTAAGCATATATCGAGACGAATCTAACAAGATCCCACATGGCTATATTTATCCTTGTGTATAAATCACAAAAGAGGGTCAAAGGGTAGTGTATAAATAGGGCAAAATGTCAAAGGTTGCAATACCTATGGAACGGAGGTAGTATATTTTGTTTGGATGCAAATTCTTTGGTGTAGAATAGATCCTCCCTTTAGGGTTACACATTGCACAAATATGGAACCATACTTTTTAGTAGGTCGTTTGTCTCTTGTCATTATCACATGTAGAGCTAGCAGTGTGACTCCATCTGATTATCCAATCTAAACCCAACTTAACATCATGGAGAAAACCCAAAACCAACCCACACTTTTTATTCATCTCATTTTGTAATTATCTTGCAACTTACATATACTTTGATTAATTTTTTTGCATGATGTAACAGAAAAACGTCTAGAGCCAATCGTGAGCCTAGCTTATTAACCCCAATTTCTAGCCTTAGTTACATAGGAATATGGATGGATCACAATAGCAGAGTTACATTAATCATGGCCGTGAAAATATTTCAAAAATCTAAAAGGAGCAACTTTGCCAAAAAAGCGGGCGTAAAATGCAATTTGTTGTATGACAGTCCCAAACTGTAAATTAGTTGATCTAAATTAAATAACACAAAATATGTCCTTTACACTTTCTAATTTTTGTTGTTTCATTTGTGAAAGTAGGAAGAAAAAATAATCAAAGAAAAGCCGAGTCATCTTCTACTCCTATGATCTCCACCAATTTGTAGACCAATATCTAATTCTTAAAATTCAGTTTTTGTACCATTTGACTTTAAAGTCTTGCCAATTTTGTAAGATTTTTTAGTTAGTTAAACAAACCTCGTATGCTCTTTTGTTTGAAAAACCATATGCCTCATTTTTGTTTCCCATCTTTGTGCAACTTTTTGTGCCATCCCACTCTCAAATTATGGATCTGCCACCGACAATGCATCTAATCCCTGTTCACATGTCTAGTCGTAAAAGGACAATATGGAAATTCAAACTTTGAAAATAAGGCCTAATTTTACGTATAATTGAAGGTGTTGAATGATGAGTAGATAAAGCATCTCCATTCAATTTTGAGCATGCAATACGGTTAGTATTGAACTTTTGTTTTTTGGTAGGTCAAAAAGAATTTGCCGTACCGAGTCGGAACCCGCACGGGTTCACCCGGCTTAGATAAGTTGGATAGGAGATCTTGAGGGTAGGAAGAATGTTAAGGGGGAATCCCTAATCTTAAAGTGCCTTTCAAATGCAGTGGAAATTGAATCCCCAACCTTGAGGTAGGAAGGTCCCTTCATTCAATGAGTAGATAGTGCACAAAGGAAGTACCCATATGAGCATAGGGCTTCCATGCTTATGTCATAATGTATGTTAGTATGGTGCTACAGCATAGTGCTTTGGGATACATTAGAAGACATTCTAATGTACATAAATAAAATTTTAGAAATTCAAAAAATAATTGGCGCCACTAACTTTCAAATTTCTCACTAATCTTACGTTGATGTTCATTCTTGATATTGAATATGATCACTACGAAATACCATATGTGCATTTATAGACAAAACTGATTTTTTTTTTTAAAAAAAATCATAATAAGTTGGATATAGGTTCTTTTATTTTACGCTAATGTTCACTTAAGTCATTTAAGATGTTCAATAATTAATTAATAACAAGTGTACATCACAAAATCAAGTCAAAATCAAATCCTTATAAAATCGCAATTATGTATAACTTTATTAGTGTATTGAACATTAAATTTATACTAATTAAAACCAATATCGATAAAATGAACATATAGGAACACTAAACATTGCATAACTTCTGACACAATAAAGAGCATTGAACATTTTTGTTCAGTAGCCATTGAACATTAAAATTACGTATATGAGCATGAATATGGATAGAAAAGCCTTTAGATTTACTAAAAACACACATATGAACAGAGATGAACATTAACTATAAACCAATATTAGTAAATGTTACTCTTATATATATTAGGCGGATAATGAACATCAATTCAATTTAAAGGGAAAACCTCGAACATTTTCAAGAATATTATAGAGGAAAGATAATTTTTCGGGATAAAATAAATTCAAAATGTGTTTTCAAAATGGGGGGAATAATGTTACTCTAATATACATATGTGTTTAATGAATACCAATCTAACTGTAGTGAACATCATCACTATATCCAATGAACTTTTATAAGAAATATTATGGAGGATAGATATATAAGAAAAAATTTGGGGGTAAAATGAATTCAAAATGTGTGTTTTTAAAATTGGGGAAAAATAAATGAATAACGTACATTTGGGGGATTAATGTACATTGAGAGTCTTTTTATTTTTTTGTACGGTGACAAAAGTTCTATGTGCATTGCGAACATGCTGACGTACATGCTGACGTGGGCATTGAGCGCCGTGCTCATAGTGCTCCTCCCTACACCATCTAATCTTGCGCCATTCATTTCTTATGAGTTTGAATTTAAGTTGACCTTCATATAGAAAAAATTTCCAGTGAGTAGAGGAAATTTAAATATATATAATATATATATATATATATATATATATATAGGTATATACATAATCTCTTGATAACCGCATTCATTTTTCTAAGGTTTTTTCCACAATATCATAGGACGAAAAAATAGAAATTAAGGAAGAGATTTCCGACCAACTAAACAGAGCCACCCTTTATTCTGCTTCAAATAGTCAACTCATGCGTTTCAACTTGTATCTGCTGCTATTATTAATCCAATTGAGTAGATCCTGCACACTGGTCTATGGTGAGCATCATGCGCACGATGAACATTACCACTGTCCAGGGGGGATGAACATCACCCAACGAACAACACCCAATGAATAATGAGCGTCACCAAATGAACATCAGCTGGACATCACCCAATGAACATCACCCAGTGAACATCAGACGCACATCATCCAATGAACATCACCCATGAATGTCACCCACTGAACATCAGTTTGTGCTAAAAGAACACTAAGTTCACACACAAAGAACAATAATCAATTCTCCAATGAACAAGACTCCAAAATTGATTTGACATAATAAATTTTCAAGTTTTTGAATATCGGAAAATGTCAACCAATGAACATCAGTTTATGTTAAAAGAACATTAAGCTTCACTTAAATGAACAATAAAGTAAATCAAAAGAACCAACTGGTGTTCATTCGGTGATGTCCAACTGATGTTCATTGGGTGATGTTCATTGGGTGATGTTCATTAGGTGGATCATTGGGTAATTGTTCATTGTTCATTGAGGTGATGTTCATTGTTCATTGGAAGTAATGTTCATTCGATGATGCCCACTCGGTGATGTTCATTAGGTGATGTTCATTGTTCACTGACTGATGTTCATTTGATTGACGCGTTTTGAGCGGGGTGCGGATGTTGCTCTTCATAGTTCCATGTGCAGGATAGTATTTGCGTTATTAATCACGTCGCCCATAAATAATTGTAACATTAATATTTAATTTGAAGTGATCTCTTTGTAGTAATTTTAAAATCGAGACATCAATCTCATGATTTACCACTTGAACCAAAACTAAATTGGCCCATCGGTACGAGTTTCCAGTTCGCTGGAGCCAGACTTTAATCGCTTTTGCCGCTTGCGTGCTGCTTCTCGGCTTAATTTTTGCTTGTAAGGGCTTTCTCCTTAGCTCTTTCATGCCATATATATTACTAATTAAGTTTTATCTTCGTCCTCTCATCCTTAATATGTTAGACGAGTATCTCCTTCTTTGTCTCAACTTTTCTCAGCCAAGCAATACTCCGTGAACCAGCAACAAGTGTATTGTGTCCTTGGCGGCAGCTTTTGCTTCTAGGCAAGTCGGCGACCATTTTTATCTAGATTTGTGAACTAAGAGCCGTAAATTTATAGACTTTTGATTATGTATATGTTACCGAAATTCCCCAGATCTTAGGATATTTAAGCAAAAGTCTCATCATAAATATTAAGTTTCTCAAAGTCTTACTCAAAGTCGCCAAACATGTACTGCCGGTGATTCCCTTTAGTGAAGCCATTTCAATGCTAATGACAACAGCTTCAAACGACGACAATCCTGGTATGAGCTGGAAGGAACGGAATACGTGTCCAAATCAAGACAACAGACCATGTGAATTCACAATGGTACGTGTCCATATCGTAGACTTAGTAAGGTTGTTTGGTTGAATGGGAAATATTCTTCAGCAATAGCTGATTCTAAATTCTTTAATTAGTAAGAGGTGGAAAAAAATCTTTAATTGGTGGAAAAAAGTTATTTGAAGCATGAAAAACATTTTTCTTTCATCCATTGACTTTGTATACCATTTCGTTGTAAATATCTTCTTTTTATAAAACAAATCGACTTCAATTCTTAAGTAATCCGCATCACATAACATTTCCTCCCCAATTCTTTGATTTCCCCTTTGCCTCCTCCATCGATCATCTCCTCTTCCATTATAATTCTTCCTTTTCTCTCCGAATTTCCTGCAAGAAACTAAACACAAGAAAACTATATTCTTTTCATGAAAAACCTTTTTCCATTGAAAATGTGACAATAAGACCAGAAAGATCCTAGGTATCCGTAATACCACAAAGAGAGAACCACGAGAAGGTTTCCTATTCATTAATCCATAACTACAAGAAGGTTTTATATTCATTAATCTTACGACTTTTACATTTATTGTCCAAACAGGATGAGGTATACATTAGGTTCATAGGAGACTTCTTTCTATGGCTTCTGGTGGCACTATATTTAGACAACATACTTCCCAATGAGAATGGAATACCCAAGTCACCGTTGTACTTTCTGAACCCGGGATACTGGACAGGACAAGGAGGACTTAAAGCTTTTGGTATGGTTAATACACCAAACATGATAAGCTTCCAATTATTTTTTTACTGTTATACATTAATACATCCAGGGTTTCAAAATACATTTTGTTTTGGATAACATGACGTAAGTATTTTGAAACCTAATCTATTAATAATTTTATACCTCTATCACTATGTTGTAGAAATTGGAATTCTCGGCGGTACAAAATTTCTTCCAAAACCTGAGACAACTACACCAGATGATGAGAAGATGTCCTAGAAGAAGAAACCAAGATAAAGAAGATGATGGATAATGGTATGGTGGATCCAGATGTTGCTGTTCAGATTAGAGGTCTTGTTAAAACTTTTCCAGGAAAATTGGATAGGAGATTAAAGATATCTCCTCCTTTCCACTCTGTTAAGGTACTGCTAGCAGAAACTTTGGCCGTAAATCATAAAGAGGAAATGGAAGGTAAGCAAAAGAAAAGGAAAGGAAGGGTGGATAAGAGGAGTAGGATAGCACTTTCCTTTCAAATATCTCCTAGCAAGGATTTGGTTTGATAGAACGAGAACAAATACATTTCTCCCATTCACTTCGCTTCCCTTCCCTCCATTTTAATATCAAAATATGGGAAAATGAATTTGTCTCTCTTTGCCTCATCTTCCTTCCAAAGTTGGTCCTTTTTGCATATTAGCATGTTCCTCAATCATGCACATCCCTCATGAGGTTCTCTCTTCCATGTCCTTTTCATTTGCTGAAGTAGCAGAAGGGAGAAGAAATTCCATAAAAAACGATCATGGATTTTTAAAAGATCAACTATTTTTCCAAAAGACTAGTACAATCCCATGAAAACTTATAGAAAAAATGGCTGTTATTTTTGTTTTTAGCCTTTAATACATGTTTTTAAACATTTTCTGAAGGGCTTATGGGTCAACTTCCCTAAGGATCAGCTCTTTTGCCTCCTGGGGCATAATGGGGCTGGAAAGACCACAACTATCAGTTGCTTGACTGGTGTAATATCAGTGAGTGGTGGAGATGGTAATAGAGCTACTATCTTCATTTTAATCACCTTGCTATTTTCAGTTGGTCACAAATCTATACTAGAACATGATCATTTGATTGACGGCATTTTTCTAACAGCGCTAATCTACAACCATTCTGTTCGAAGTTCTGTCGGAATGTCCAATATCCGAAGAATGATAGGCGTCTGTCCTCAGGTTATTCACAGATTTTAACCTTCCCTGTACTTTGTGTTGGTCAGTTTGAATATCCTTGTAAGCTATTGAAATGGCTTTCACTTTCTACAGCAAAATTCTAAAAGATAAAGGATTGACATTTACTTCCAAAATCATTCATGCAGTTTGATATCCTTTGGAATGTATTAAGTGGTGAAGAGCACCTTGAGCTTTTTTGCAACATCAAAGGCCTACCTCCTGATTCAATACCAACTGTACGTACCTAATACAGAACAAAGTTCTTTGCATTTCCTATCTGTTTGTTCAAGAAATATAACTGGCATGTGCAAACCTAATATCAATTAAATGTAGAAAAAATTCTACTGAAACCCTTAACTAGCCAAGTTTTCAGGGAAGGGGATGATTAAGAATCCACGGCATTATGCCAGTTACTGTTAACACTTGAATCACTCATGCCTAAATGTTGTATTAATAACTCTTCTGCTCTGAACAATAAAATTTCTTATCATGGTTCGTTCCTAAGGGTGACTCGGCATTTAATACGTAATATGCTTGTGTACTAGTTCGTACTTCACCAGAAGAAACTAAATAACAAAAAGTCCCTCGTGTCTGGGTGGGGATGTCATTTTTGACTTTCCACATGGGGATAGTTTCTAATAATAACTTAAATCTGAAGCATTGATCATAACCAGATTGCTTACAAGTTACTAGAGGATGTGCAGCTGGCTAAATCAGCTAAAGTCCGATCCGGTAGTTATAGTGGAGGGATGAGACGGCGTCTCAGTGTTGCAGCAGCCCTTATAGGTGACCCAAAGTTGGTGATTCTGGATGAACCGGTATGGAAATTTTTTACTTCTTCCAGGCCTTGCATATGTTTCCTTCCTGTCAACAGGAACAAGTAACCACAGTGGGCTAATATTTGCGTTTGTAGACTAGCGGTATGGATCCAATTACTAGAAGACATGTCTGGGACATTATAGAAAGTTCAAAAAGAGGGCGAGCCATAATTCTAACAACACACTCAATGGAAGAAGCTGATGTTCTGAGCGATCGTATAGGGATCATGGTGAAGGGAAGGCTACGTTGCATAGGAACACCAATTCGATTAAAAATGCGATTTGGGACAGGTTTTGTTTCTCATATGAGCTTCAACAACAAAACATGTGAAATGGGCAACAGAAGCCGAGAGGATTTGAAGCAGTTGTCTAAAAGGGTAGTTGGAGAAGAATTCAAGTTCAAGACACTCTTTAAACCACCCACGGTTTTGCAACTATGCGGTCTGACATTTGTTTCACAAATACTACCATGGCAGCAATTAAATGTGGAACCCATGGAGGAGAATAAGTCATATATTACCTATGTCATTCCCCATGAGAAAGAGCCACTGTTGAAGGTATCACAGAACACTAACATATACCCTGCATGTTTAGCGAGTATACTTATGAACTCGGCGTAAAAAAATATTTGCTTACTATAATTCCAATTCATGTTTTTGAGTGAATCAGAAAACCTTTGGTGAAGTCCAAGACAGACAAAGGGAAGTTTGGTATAACAGATATCCAGCTTGGTCTCGCCACTCTAGAAGAAGTGTTCCTTAATGTTGCTAGACAGGAAGAGTGTGGAATCAGAGGGGAGATCAGTAACTCTGAGTCTGACATCTGGTACCTCATCACAAGTAAGATCATTGCCCTTGCTTGAATCTATGAAATACTTCTTCCGTTCATTTTCTATCGCAATATATGAGTATTCACACTTGCCAATAACTTTTAACCATTAATATCCTAATTAACTTTTAGGAAAAAATATCAAAAGTTGATATGCTGAAAGTATAGACCGAAACAAATCTAACAAGACACCACCTGACTTTCTTTTTTCCTATGGAGATATGGAAAAATGTCAAAAGATGGTGAAACGATAGTGTGTGAATAGTGTAAAAAAAACATGTTACAATGAAAAAGAACGGAGGAAGTATTATACTGGCAAGGAGAAATATTAGGCAGGTTTGCTAATGGACTAATTCCTTTTTTCTACAAAATTGGACGTGCAGATACCCGTTCTGAAGCCAGGTTTATTGGGATACCAGGAACACAGTCTACCGAGAATCCTCAGGGGAACTATGGTCGAAGTGTACTGGGGAAAAGATGATTCCGGGTGCTCCTGAGATATTGGGCCACTCACCTGAGAAAACCCATACCTCCTGGCCTAAATTTGACTTCTTCCCTAAGTCCACAAGTACAGAACTTCATGGAATTGTCATTGATCCTAACCAGCTTTCTGGTGAATCATTTTCCTAGTTGAAAAATAGACCTTTATTTACTAGCTCAGAAAATTGTCAGGGTCATTGCAAGTGAACAGATCTTCCACTTTTCTTAGTATAATTAATAATAGAAGATAGGAAGTGCAGAAGATACTATACTATGAAAGAATTTTTGATTTAAGAGGAGAGAGTATGGATGTCCCCCTTCATTATCTAACTCGTTCTAATGCCAATATCACTCATATATAAGCGATAAGATGTCTTGAAATTGGTGTATTACCAATTACAAAATCAAAAAAAAGATTTTAATCAGAATCATACATTTAACATTGTAGATAAGATAATATTTGTAATAAAGTTTTCTATCCAACCTACTGGAGCCAGGCATTACCCATATGTATAGCTTATTGCATTAATTCAATGAGGTTGCTTTATATGCAGAAAATCAAAAAACAATTCACCTCCTATGGTCCGCAAGCATCTATATAAGGCACTATTAAACCTGTTAAGATTTGGAAAAAGTGGCTAATCATGTTGAATAGTTGTATGTTGCATACATTTACATCACTACATTCTCCAAACATAGATTTTGAAGCTCTAGTTGTAGCTTATTGCGTTAAATGAAAGTGGAAGGCAATGATCAACTTTTCAAGGTATACATTGAATTCTCGAACAAAATTTAGAAGAGATAGGAGTTAATATGGAAGTACAAGGAAAAATTGACACTTTAACGCCTATGAGTGTCACTTTGTGGCACTGCCGGTCTCGCGCTCGGATAAAGGGGAGGAAAGTTGTGTAGGTTATTGGTGGCTACCATTAAAACTTAGTCACGCCTTATGAAATGAATCAAAATTTGAATATTATGGGGGTGTCTCTTCTCAGTGACGCGCTTCACTTCATATGCTCAGGTTTAGTCGTATAATATGCAAGGGTCACTAGGTCGTCATAATGAAGTGGTAGTTATGCCTGCGACCGAGGGATGGTGTCAAATATGCAAGAGAGTTCCCTGACAGGATGAATGTGTGTGGGTTAAAAGCTAGTCCCTGGTAATGGGAAAGGTGGTCAGAAAGCATCGAGGACTTAGAGGATTGGCTCTTTGACAAGAAGATTAGTAAAATTGGCAAGAGGTAATGAGGAGAATTAAAGTACTGCGTCTACAAAGAGAACAAGTGAGACTTAGTGGTCGGACTAGTGTCACATGAACTAATTCCACAACAGAATTCGCTACTCCCAGGTGAGTTCAATAGGTAAATTTGGTTCAATTGCGCTTCTTCGTTAAGCTTTAAGAATTAGTCGTCAAGTCGAGAATTTTGGGATGTATTACATATTTACATCTTTTTTAGTCTCAATGGCTACCGATAGTAGGAGAGTGAAAAAGAGAATATTCTGATAAAGATTACTTAGAACCCTAAATTTAGAAATGTTACCTTTCGGCCCTTCCTTCATCCGCATAAATCCTCCTACTCTCAAACTACGTGTCCCCCCCCCCCACTCTTAGCAACATGCAACAACTTCCGCACTCGCGACCAACAGCCCCAACCTCATATTCTCTCCTTTCTCTCGATTTGGTGTCCAAAACTTTCACATCTAAAAGGGCTCGCACATCTTAGGTTTACCATTTGAATCCCAAATCTGAAATTTTCTTTGAATCGTTACATATCTCCTTGAAATTAATCCTTCAAACATCGCCACTTTAGTAATTCCCGCTCGCAAACCACATTGATTTGGAATGCAAAGGAACCGCAAATCGGAACGACAAATCCAACCGAGGCCTTGTGGGGCCGATAAGTGAATCTAAGTGTCACCGCGTTGGAAAAAAGGCGAGAGAGAAATAGCTAATGATGTAGTGGAGGAGTTCACGAAGCCGTAATTAACTTCTTATGCACCATCATAAGAAGATTAACGCCTCATCAAACGGAAGAATTTGTTGCATCATATGCCTAGAGGAGTTCAGGGAGATCTTTAACGGACCTATGGACCATAGACATAATGGTTTTGAAACGCAAAGGAGGTTTCGATTTTGGGACAAGACGAAGCATGAAAAGGTATTATGGATTTTATGTTATCACATATACTTTTAGTTTGAAAATATGCACCTACTTAGCGACTTATAGGAGTGGAGGTGATGCCCTTTTAGTTAGCTCGGAGAAGGAATCCATTGTTTATTAGTGATTCTTATGATTGTACAACGACCCACACGGGTGGTGCTTGATTTTCAAAGTAGAAGCTATATACAAGAGGAGATAATACATTAGAGCCATATTAAGTGGTAAAATCTTTAAAGGGAAGGCGTGGAGAACCAACAAGCATTAAAATTAAGCATTGGATATAGATTCAACACACATAAATAGAGCATAACATAAAGGATGTGGCAAAGGAGGTCTTTGGAGAATCAAGGGGAAGCATGTCTGAGTAAAGACACATGTTGGTGGAAGCCCTACAACGGAGAAGTGCACGAGCAATAAAGAGAAAATGAGAATGATATAAAATAGGGGGTAGAAGCGTCCATAACTAAAAGAAGTATATAGAGACAAGAAAGGAAGCTAAGAAGGTTGTGCTAGATGCACGAGCAAAATGTGAAACAAGACCTTTATGATACGAATGGAGAGGAAAAAAGGCATTTATAGAATTTCTCATGTATAAAGGATAAATGGAGGTCCATACATTGAAAACCTATTCAAGGGTGATTAAGGGATAAGTATCAGACATATAATTATCTCGCATGCTATGGTGAATCGAGAGAAAACGTAGTATTCATAAGAAAGAAGTCAAAATATTAAAGAAGATGATTAAAAAGAGCGGCTGTTACTTGCAACAGAATTCTATTTGAAACAGGGAGGCGTAAACGAACCGAAACTTACTTCAAAGTTTTGGGAACAAGGGTATGTCGGGGTTCTTTTTGTTTTCTTTATGTAACTAAGATATATAAGGTCAAAATAAATGTATAAAAATCTCATCTGACTCACTAGCTCCATGATAAGGTATTTTCAAACAAGCAGTAACAAAACATCATAACGTAGATGCTTTGTAAAGTCAAAGGAAATAAGCCCCCCTAATGCCAGTTTTGTCCCCAAGTTTATAATAAAATACCAATCAATGTCCTTTTTCCCTTTCCAAGAAATGTAAACTCTTTCTAGCCTCTTAATGCTACCCTCTCCACAGGACTTTGGAGTAGTTTCCGTGGCTTGAAAGGTTAAGGAACAACTCAAGAATTGGTAAGCTATGTTCCCTGATGCGATGAGCATATCGCTATGATTCCGATACAAATGATCTCATGGGCAAGACGTGTGTCCTTACAGCAGATAACCAGCGGGACTGATACCATAAGAGAATTAATTAGATGTCATTAGAGTGCAGGATAAGTACTTAGTCCCTTTTTACAAGAATAAATGTGGCGACCATACGTATGAGTTAGTCTCTAAAAAACCTAGCCGCCTCCTCACCCTTTCTCCTTCCACAAACCCTAGATCTAGGGGCCATCGCTACCCTTTTGGGAGGTGCTAAGCCCTTTTATTTTTGCTTAATAGTTTCTGTTATTGTTTCTAATAAACTTCAATTTCTCTCTCTAATGAAGAGTTTTTTTCCCCATATATTGGGTTTTAACTCTCTCCATGTGAGAATTTTTTTTTTAATTGCAGGTTTCTAAAGGTTCCATCGTTGATCGGAATTTGTGCGGGGTCACAACAAATGTCATACTCCGTTGCAATCATTTTGATCTAAGTTCTACTTCAAAACTAAACTACAACAAATCGATATAAGACAGTGCTAAAGAGTAGGTTGCAACAACCACAACCCGAACCAGGATAAACGCATCATATTTCCGCTACAAGGCCATTACTACGAAGTCTACGATCAAGATTCACGACCGAAACTGCATGTTTGAACAATCACTAGTACGAAGCGGGAGCTAAACCAACATAATGTGATTGGAAGAAAAGCCTACGATTGAGTTGGGTGAAAATCAAATTCAAACTAAACCCTAATTATGAAGAAGCCCTGATTCATGGTGCGAGATAGTTGACGGCCACAAAGGGGTCGGTGATGACAGAGAGGGCCGAAGAGCATTATTGTCGCGTTCGGGTATTAGATCTGCCGGTGGTCGGCCACTACCGAAGAAACTAACGTGTGCCTCACCCACGAAAGGCGAGTGCCTTCGCCTTGCGCCAATGCTCTCCAAGAACCCTTTGCGCATCGCCCCTTCTAAAACTAAGTCAGATATTTATGATAAAAGATAAAGGGATCTAATCCTGTACCTGACACGTTCAATAAACTAGTGAGTCAGACCAAAGATTCCTAACACATTTAGGAACGGACCGGGTTAGCGTTAGGGGAAGTGGACCCGCCAACCCGTAAATCCGACCAAACTTGGTACAACACGACTAGTTTACCACCTCTAAGTACAAGCATAGTCATTAGTTAGTTAACAGGGTTACATTTTTGCTTTTTAGCAACAAGACGTCCTATCACTTCACATCAAAGTGGCCATCACAAGGTTGTCAGTTTTGTTCCATTGGTAAATCGAAAGACAAAGGTTTAAACTATCAGTTCTGCAAAGTTCTTAGTGAAATTATCTCCTAGTTCCTTTGTTTTGAAACATGGTTAACTTGCTAGGGTATTTGAGCTAGACCAATTTTTATTATAATTTGAGGCAATATTCATGAGCTAAAACCAATTTCATAGCTCTATCATAGAATGGATCACATATCACGAGTCTGTCACAACTCACAAGCATAGCTACAATGAAAATGGTTTTATAATTGGAAAACCAAGAACATTTGACCGAAGCAATTTCAAAAGGTCTTGTGAATTTTAAACTTTAGAGGGCAAGCATATGCATAAGGATCAAACAAAGCCCGATCACATGGGGGATCCTAATTGTCTGTGTCTGAGGTATGGTTGACGTATTCAACAACCTACAAAGCTATCCTAATATCTAAGCACAAGACACTGATCTTATACTTCCCATTGCATGCCTATGACTGATTATTCGGAGACGCAACATAATTCTTTTGCATGCAACAAATGAACTATTTACTTGATATTTCGAAACGCTCCTATGTCCATGTGCAGGAGTACAAAGTACAAATTGACATAGCACTGATCTTTTCCAAAAGAACTTGGGAGAAAAGAATAAAGTACACAAGGTTTCAGACTAAGGCAAAAAAAATGAAATTAATTAATGAGGAGATACATCAACACACATAATTGAGAAAAGCGGAAACATAAGAGCAAAATATCCTACACAGAGAGTTGAAAGTTGCAGAAGAACTTTTGATTAAAAAGATAACACAAGGACTTCACATGACAAACCTTCAAAGAAGACAAACCGGCAAGAGTTGTAACTTCCACGTCATGAGTGTGAATGACTTCCACAACGTCACTTCAGCAAACTGCAAATGCTTCCCTCCTCAAGACAAGGGAAATACACTAAAACTTAATAACGAAGTGCAATTCTCAGCAAATTTATAATGTTGTATGATATTTTCTAATACATGATGTGTGATAATTGATCCACAAGTAGAGAAAACATAGAGATAAAGCAAAACATCATCAATCTAAAATTTTAGCATTTCCTCAACTCGTGAACTTAGTTGTTTTATGTCTCCTAACATGACAAAAATGAGAAGCAAAATGTAAAACTGCATACCTTTCACGCCTTTCTTCGGTCGGCAATGATGACTTTAGGGACCTTAGAGATTTAACGATAGACTCAATCAGCTCCATCTCATACTCAATCCTATCATTGGTCCAGGACTGCAAAATTGCATTGCATAAGAAACTAGCTTGTCATGACCAGGGTTGCATGGACAAAAAGAAAGCCAGACACCTAATCCTTCAATCACATCTACAGGAAAAGAAGAATGCCCTAGGAATAGTTCTAAAGTAAAAAGGCATAGGATATGTTGTATCTCACTGGTACAACAAAAGGATACTCGTTAATCACAATAGGCCCCCTTAAAGTATCTCTGTTTGAGGAAGTCTCCGCCACAACTCTTCTGAGACAAATGGCATAAATGGATGGGCAACCGAAGCCCATTATCGAGGCACAACCATAGTGCAGGCGTAGCAAAATCTCTTGAAGATGCAGATGCCTCATCATCGCTTGAAAGTAAAGGTTTGATTACTTCAATTTAAACATCACAAAGCTGGGATTGCCACCACAAATATACTGCTCTGGACACATCAGAAAACTTGTATGCCTCAAGAGAAGATACAATTTTTTGAACAGCCTTGTTTAGGACAGACAATATCCACTGGCAACTGAATGGCATGACTTAGGGATTTATTTCGGGTAACAGGAGTGTAATTGTCTCCCAATTTATTCATGGCAAACCTAACAGCATTCCACAACTTATTGCACCACAGGCGATAGCCAAAATCCCTTTGAATATCCAAGTTTAACTTGTCAGCCTGTAACAGAGAATAATCGAAGAATGGTTATTTATTAAACAGCTAAGTATTATGTCTTAAATAGTTTGTGCCAATTAAGTCACACCTCCGCAGTATAAGAAATTAGAGTAAAGCGAAGCGCAACAGCACCGCATTCTGGAATGCCATTAGGAAAGTCTTTCTGGTGGTTCCCTTTGGCAATTGGAATCTCAATTAGTTTTAGGTTGCCGTCCTCAAGCTTTTTGAGAAGACCTTTCCAATTATATCCCATTGATGACATCGAGTGGATCAATGATGGCAAACTTTGATTTTGACATCTTGCGCCCATGTGAATCACATACCATAGGATGCAAATAGACCTGCAAATTAGATGTTGCAATATTTATATGCCTTGTTGTTGAACAAAATAACCTTCAGAACTTTCGACAAGATTTACATATATACAACCACCACCAACCGCACACAACTTATGATAGGTGTCCAAAAGAAAGACCACTTCCTCAAAGGAAAACAGGAAATACACTATATTTTAGAAGTGTGCAGTATACTGCCATTTAAAATGTGTAGTAAATTATCATATGAAACTGGCCCTTTAAAAACAACACAACATATCTCAATATGCATAATGGGTAACCTTGTTTACCTTCTAAACTGGGACATCTTGCCCAAGTTTCGGTCCTAACATCACCATCCTGGCTACCCAAAAGAAAAGGATGTCGTGTCCAGTCCCAAGAACTGAAGTTGGATAGAAAATTTTCAAATCTTCTGTCTCATCTGGCCAGCCTAACACACAGATAACGGGAAAAGACCAGGATGAAAACCACGTGTCCAGCACGCCAGGATCTGGAGTGATCTCAAGACTCTTTCCAGGGAATCTCCTGGCGGCCTCCACTTGTGCCTCTTCCTCACTTTGACAGATCACCCAGCGGTCATTATATAAGTACCAAATAGCTTCACTTGGTCATCCTCCAAAGTGACATACCAAGCAGGTATCCGATGACCCCACCAAAGCTGCCTTGAGATGCACCAGTTCTGGAATATTTTCAAGCCACCTGTAAAATTTGTATCGATTTATGAACGAGAAAACACAGAAACAGATCATCAAAATTGGTGCAAAACTCACCCATATGGTGCAAACTAAATTAGAACATACTATTTTTGTTTTTTACAGGTCAATTAGAGGAACAAATGGTCTACTCATTTGATTAGATTCTGTAAGAGATAAAGTTTAAGGAAGGCAGAAGCGCCATCAACGTAAGGTTTCAGGAATTTGTTTTCCGGATCTACAGGATTTTATTCCATGCCTATTTCAATTTCCAATCATCAATGAGAGATACCGAGAGCACACCAAGATGGGTGAAAATAAAATCTACACATTGCGAAAACTCAATCAGAGAAATAATTAGGATATCCGTTTGATCAAAATCTGAAACATAAAGAAGCTAAAGGAAGCACTAGCCAGCCTTCGTTCTTCTTTCCCTGTCAGATCTACAGTATACAACAGGCCCTCAAGACCAAGGTTAAGTAAAATAAATGAGGACATATTGGGCCATAGCATCTTGCAGGTGAAAAATCAATATGCATACCTTTTCCAATCAGCTTCATACTGCTTAGGAATGATCTCAATCTTCCGATTTTCATCATCAATGACAGATTAAGGGCATCCTTTGCCATGCTATTGCAGTCAATATACCACTGAGGTTGTACCAATGGTTCTATGATATCACTATTCCTTGAACAATAACCAATACTCATCTTGTTGTCCTTGACACCTCTATATAACCCCTGTGACAATAAACATTTCAGATCAATACATATACACAAAATCACTAGCAGGCAAGCAAAGAATGGCTCGAGCAAGAAGGCTCCAACTAGCAGGGCGTTTAGCGCCACACAGATGAAAGGGCCAAAACACATACAATTGCTGAAGGAAAAACAAAAGACAGGGTACAAACTCTACTGCGCCTGTGAATGTCAAAACTACGGTCCCAATATTCACTGCCGGTTCCAAACCGGCCCCCCGTTGCTTTAATCTTCCCATCAACTGTAAGTATATTAATAAAAACCTAACTGATGACGCTTCCCAACCTCAAAATCTTTAGGAATTTAGGATCATGTGGCAGGCGTTATCTACAATAGCATTAAAGAACATACGTAAATGCAATAGATGATTTAGGACAAGAGAAATAAACTTGATTTAAAGGAAAGGATTACAAGCACCAAAAGCTTTCTTTACCTTCACAGCACCAGTCCCAAATGCTAGATCACCAAGTGTGGTATCACAAATAACTGGAATTTTCCTTCCAGTAAAATGGATGGCCATTTTGTTGTCAAATGCTTGTATCTGGCATCATATGGATGCACAGCTATAGCTGCATCACCCAGCATAGTTTCCACTCTTGTAGCGGCAACAACAATCTCACCAAGGTTTCGTTGAAATGGATACGCAAATGATGTAATAACACCAAACTCCACATGATCTTCATATCCAGGGACCCTTCTCATTGTTCTTGTCATTCACATGCTCCACCAGTCCACCTGCAAATCATAGTTCACAAATCTTGCCAACAACTATTTCATGAACATATTTTCAATAAGAGAAGGATTACCTCCTCAATAGATATTGCAGTTCTTAACTCACAATTCCAGTGTACGAAACAAAGTTTGCTGCAAACCCACCAAAAATGGAAAAACAAGCAGGGATTTTGACGTTATAAAGGCCTGAAAAAAAATGGAGCAAGAACACTATTTCCAGTGTGTATTCTAACATAAGACACATTAGAATGCTGTATCAAGGAGGAAGAAGTTGAAATCATGCCAACTAGGCCAACAAGAGTTCGTTTTAGGAACTAAAAAGGAGGCGGTCAACCTTAAATTTAGCAGACCTATAATGATCTGAGTTCGAAGGGACCCACCCAGATGACCTTGGCAACTGTTCACTCTTTATTTTCTTTTCTAGGTGAGAAATGCTTGATAGAAGAAGTGCACTTCATCATGTCCTGAGTATTATTTTTTTTTAATTCTAATTATCTAAGCTATTAAAACGCTACATGGTTATTTCATTCATATTAAACTCAACTTGCTAATAACAGTTTTTCGCTTTGATTATTCAAAATAGCCATGAAACAGTTGAATGAACTAGCTGAGATCTCGGGGAGCTTTATTCTTACAAGGAAATCAGCCAAGTGAATAAAATGGGCTTACAAACAAAATCAGTACAGAAGACCAGTAACAAGGAGTATGAGCATACAATCCTTAATCTTTGTGCAGACATCAGATGTCTGAAACGGAAATCAACTAAATAAACAGAAAAGAGTGTATCAACCAATAATTTGGAATCTAATAATTGTACCACTAGGTCCACCAAACATGGTGTCAAAACAAGGCTGCTAGCTACGGTTTATTTTAGCCCGAGTAGCATACGATACAACCGCATCGAACCTAAATCGCAAATCCACATTGAACGTTAAGCGGTCACTTTCAGTCCAAATTCCCTTGCCATATTCAATTTCCCTTACTGAAACTCATATTCGTAGTGCTAGGAAACTCAAACTAATCAATTCTTCGTTCATGAAATCATGATATTTGGGTCCAATCATTAAAAAAGATTAGTTTGAAATCAAATCATGCTCCACAGCGCGACGCGATCTGTGATCAACTTATTTGTTCCTTTGCCGCGAAACTGTGACCGTTTCTGCAGTTGCGACCGATACC